>CM067568.1:47202769-47522769 GCA_034336665.1 Luscinia megarhynchos
GCCTTGTGCTCTGGGAGCTTCCTGAGCTGCAGCCACGACGTGATTTCGCATTTCCTGAGGAGCTCACTCCCACTGATGAACAAATGAGGATGATGGAAGTTCCTGAGCCTGCGCGCTGCTCTATCCAGAGGGACCTTTGCCTCCACCTGGAGTCAACTGCATTAATAACACTTCTTCTGTGCTTCTGACATCTGCTTCACTGGATCAGTTTGCAGGACTAGCTATGGGTTGCTGGGGTTTTATTTTAAATGTAAAGATGTCTGTAATTTCCTAATCAAAATCAAGAAAGAAAGCAGAATGCTGTATTTTTTTAAATAAGAAGGTAATAAAACCTGAGTCTGAATATTTTGATAGATGTGCTGGAAGGATATATAATGTAGCAAACAGTTGCACTATTTTTTTTTCCTAGTATGAGTATCTAACTTATGAAATATTTGTTCTTTCTCTAAGTCCTCCTGCAGTTCTGAAGTTTGGAAGTTTAGGAGTGGAGCACAAAGTCTCAGTGAAATGTGAAGTTTATGTAAATAAATCTGGTAGTTAGCTTTGTGAGGTAGCCTATTACGATTGTTTTAAAGTTATCTCAAATACTGCCTAATTATTTGGGGCTTTTTTCCCCTCAAAAAAAGCTAAATTGTGACACTTCTGAAAGCATCTGTGCTTCACACAAAGTCACAGTCATATGGAAATTATATTCTTCAGTTCATGTAAAGCAGCTTTACAGGTGCCCTTTAGTATGCACTGTTACTTTTTCTTAATAATCCTGGACAATTTAATTCTCTTGTGCTTTCTCTCTGCTGCCCTGTTTTGTACACTATCAGGTTTGCAGGGATTCTCTGTATTGTTTTTGTAATACATGGGTTGGTTTCTAGAAAAACCTTTACTGTTGTAATCATTGTTCTTGGATTGTGGAGTTCTATCTGTAAAGACAAAAACAACTTTAAAAATGCCCTCTGCTTTCTCCAAGTTTACTGTAATTAGCAAGTTTAGCTGAGAGAAATGTATTCTTTTAAGCTCCTGTTATGTTCTTTTCCAGTTATTGACTGCTTTCACTATGTGTGTACTTAGTACTGGTTCATTCCTTTACTATGGTGAAAATGACAAGTTTTGTTAATTATCAGATGGAAATTGTGGTTTTGGATAAAGTTCTTCAAATTGATCATGTGTATGATTTTTTATTTTGTTCTTAGTTTACCTGAGAGTAGTTAGAAGTCTGGACTTGCAGTTATTTAATTATTACCTCCACTGATACGCTGACACTAGTAATTTCGTGCAATTTACAAATCTGCGTGATTTGGTAGCCTTGGGAAATCTCTGTTGAATATATTCATGGAAAGAACACTGTGGCTATTTCTACAGAAATGAATTTACCAGCTCTCAAAGTCTAAGTACCACCTCATCACATCTGGGAGCCCCCAGAAAAAGCTTTGCCAAGGCAGATAGTTCCAACAGAAAGAAAGGAAAACATTTAGCTTTGCTAATGCATTACAGCACCTAGATTATTATGGGCCTCTCCTTAGGATTCTCCTAAAGGGATTCAATGAGGCAAGCTGAGTTTAATTCTGCTGAAAGAATGACAAAAGCACATTCTAAGGGATCTCTTAAGCACAACTTAAAATTTAAAAATTGGCTTACCTTTGAATGTAGCAAACTCAGAACATCATGAAGATGCATGAACCAGTCCTGATAGCAAGTCTGACAGAAGTTCATTTTAAAAATAAAAGGCATTTTTTTTTATCTACTCCCAGTCTTTATCAATCTAGCAACATTACATATTCCAGAATTTACACATCAGAATGTGAGGCAGTGCAACTGCTACAGTACAGCAATATTGAATTATAATTCACTTTTCCATTGCACCTATGGAATCATACAGATCACATTTCTGTTCATTTCTAAGTTCTGCCAATATTAAGAAATGAGTATACTCTAGAAACAGAAGAGAATGCTCTGTTTAACAGTCATTTAAAAATTTATCTATGTGTGTTCAGACTAATAAAGCCAATTGAAACTGTCAGCACTGTTTTTTGCACAGCATTATCAATATAAATGAGCTATTGCTAATGTAAATTGCTCTGTAGTGAGACTAACAACATCAGTCTTTTAGACAAGAGAGCCTGTCCACGATAGCATTTCAACTGACATCTTTTGCTGTGTTTAATGCTAGGTTACAGTTTTCTTTAGGATAAAAATAATTAATTCAAATATACCCAAATGACTTCACTGCTTTAACTGCAGCAGGCACATATCTTACATGGGTGTAGGTGCAGCTCTTCTATAAACAACCTATTTCACTGCCTCCTGTCTTAACAGAAACACTGGTCTCAAAACAGGAGCTTGCCTTTTGCTATTGCTTGCAAAGGCATTATTATGAGCTAAGCAAATCACCCACAAAACTTGTATTATGTTTTATAAAGACTGACCTTATGGTTCTGAATACATGAGATCAACTCCCATATTTCCTTTACATATTCAGACAATCCTTGTCCACTAGAGGCAAGAAAGACACTCATTTTATGAAGTTTTTTTGTCATTTCCGTTTTGAATTATAAAGATTTTATGACTGCAGATGTTAGTTGAGTACAGAAAAAAAGGTTTACTGCTTTCTGAATTTCCCTAGTGACTCCTTAAAGGAAAGGTAAAGACATTTGTGATTCCCAGGGCCTTCAGTGTACCAAACAATTTTAAACAGAGAATTTTATTTTCTTAGCAACTCGGCTCTTCTTCCAAGCACCTGGTGCTTTTAATTTCTTTTTTTTTCCCTAATCTCTTTACTCTTTCATATCTTACCTTGTGCTAATACCCAAACTCTTTTGATCTTTATCAATATTTATTACTTGAAAAGACTTTGAGTAAATATACCTCAAAGTCCTCTGCAATAACAACTGATGGAAGCAAAATACTTACAAAGTACTTATTTCTTTCACCTTCTGGTAGATCTAAACACCCATTAATTTCTTTGAAAGTCTCATGCTTCTGTGTTTTTTAAATAATTTTTGTGACCACACCAGCTGCTCTTAGTCAAACTCATTTCTATCCTCTGTGTAACCTTCCCTAATAATTTCTGCTTGCTATTTTGGTTTTGTTTCATGTAGGTCCTATCTTTTGAAGTACATCTTGACTAGAGTTTCCTAAAATCAAACTCAAACTTTGACCTTGTAAGATTTTCCTTACCTTCCTGTTTCTTTTGTAGTTCATTGATATGTAGGACTTAAAGTTGTTTTTCCAGTTGCCTCACTTCTGATCATAGGATACTCTAGATGAAACATTGATCTTTCCATCTTCCAATCACAATCTAGAATTTCTGTTCTTCAGGCAATTTTGGGGAAAAATACATTCTAAATGTGAAAAAACCCAAAATAAACAAACATAAAACTTAACAATATTTTGTCCTATTTCAGAATAGTTTTGTTTAGCTTCTAATATAACAAGAATCAGAGCATTTTGATGCAATACAATGGGACAGCATAACTGCAAACAGATTTGGATGTTCACATGCTAAAATCTTCAATATAATCTTGCCACTGAAGCAATTTTAAAATTTATCAGTATGTGAGCATCATACTGTGTCAAATTATGCTATATTTTTTATCAGCTATTATCTGTTCTGTGATAAAAACAGACATGTTTTTAGGTGTGGGATGTGTTTTAATGTGTGTTCAAGTGCCCAGTTAAGAATGTTTTCTGCAGTGAGGCTAAGTTGGAACTATCCATCCTTTATATCTTGACAGCAGTTCTCTGCTTCCTTCAGTGCTTCTGTGCATTAATTCTTGCTAAGTGGGGAAGACACGTCTCAGAAACCTGATGCACCATGAACAAATTACTTAAGGATACACAAAGTTCTGCTCTTAAACTGGCTGATTATCTGATCAGCACAGGAAATTGCCACAAGTGCTCACCAAAGCCACAGCAGGGCTGCTGTGAGGAGGAGCTGCTGTGCTTCCCGTGGGTTTGTGTGCAGTGTGGGGCTGGGAACAGGGGCTCTGTGCCAGCTCCTGCCTGGGGCTGGGCAGGGCTCACCAGGACAGACCCTGGGCAGCCTCACAGCTGACCTGGGGGGTTGGCTGTAGGTCACCCCATAGGTAAACCCTATGAATCACCCCAGGGAAATGGGAAGTGTCTCCTTCAAACGTGCACAATAAGAGAGTTCCATTGTAACACATCCATTTTAACAGGAAAAGACCACGGGAAAAGAGTATCTGTTAAATCAAGTGGTGAAGCAATGTTTTATGTTAAAATAAAGCAGCACCAAAAACCCCATTGAAACAAAAGCAACAGAGCAAATTTGGCACAGACATTAGGATAACATCTCTCAAACCACTTGACTACTTCCTCTGTGCAATAATACAAGCCACGGAAAATGCTATCACATCAGACAATCACAACTACAATGCAGGGCCATTCCACGACTGGAAATTAAAAATCCAAACATCAGGAGTTTTTTTCCTGCACTGCAGGTGTCAATTGCCTATTCCATACACATCCCAGAGACAAAATAATAGCACAATAGCAAGATTTAATAAGGAAAAAAAAAACTAAACAAATAAACAAACTCCGTGCCCAAAACAAAATTAAATACAAACAGGGGGAAAAAAAACCCCATAAACACAAAACCAATAAAAAAACAGGCAGTTTCTGAGCACAGAAAGGCAAGTTTTGCCAGGAGGCTTTATTCTGACTGTCCCCTTGAAGGCTATATTGTACTTTTTGCAGCCTGCTGGAAGGGCAATGCTGACAAGTCCAGGAGCAATCCTGTGACTGACACTTCAATGGCAAGAGTGACTTGGGCATGACTTTGACTTATCCTCTGGATACCATCAATGCACTTCACTTCCCAAGGGACTTCCTATTCCTTATGCATCTCCCACTTAATGTGGCAAGTTTTTCATGACAACAGAGATTGTAAAATAAGATTGTATTTTCATAACCAATTAAGTATCATGTCATTGCACACATTTCTCCCACTTTATTTAACATACCTACAACCACGTTAGTTTATCCTGATGTGTTTGGCTCACATCAGTGTTAAAATTTCACTGAAAAAGCTGCCAGAATTGATATCTCAAGTCTCCACTGTGAAAAGTGATGCAGCCTAAAGACTGATTATTACTTGTTCACCTTGAAGTTTTTTGCAGCTGAAAGTTTTGGTAGCATAGATACCAAGGTTCAACTAATGATAAGACCCATATGGTTAACAGCTCAAGTTAAATGAAAAATGTAATAATTTCTGAAGCAGATCTTGAAACTTGAGGCCAAGTCAGATGAAGAGTTCTACATGCCTTAGCTGGTCTTATTGGTTACTACACTGCCATTTTGAGATTTCTCCTCTCCTGACCAACTTGAAAAGTGTAATAATTTGGCTGAGGGACATTTGAAGGCAATTTTTTTTTCATGCAAAATAGATCTCACCTTCTCTACCTGCCTCTGATTTCAATCCTCACTTCATCTCAGGGGAGGTATTTAAAAGTTAGCATCCATTCAATTTATCACTATAGAAAAAAACTGGCTAGGAGAAGACATGAAAACCTTTAAATAACTTCAGATGTCAATTCATCAGATGGAAATCTGCATTGCACAGCATTTTCTAGGAAATTTGAAATTATCACTGTGGCTGCATTAATAAACTAAGTCTGCAAAACTGCATATTGGTGCTTTTTGTCTTACCCCTCTTAAAATACGCAATTGGAGAAATAGTTTGAGATTTGTTACTCCAAGCTGAGTTTCCTAACTGCTAAAACACTTGCATTTGCTCTCTTGTCCAATTAATCTCTATTTAGCACCTAAGCACTAAAATGGGAGTATGGCAAGTAGTGTTCTACAGCTCAGTGAGTGCAGCCTTGACCTCAGAAACACGAGTTTGCCTCCCCATGTGCAGAAGAGGAATCTGAGCTGTTCTCCTCCACATTCAGGTGAGTGCCCTGACCAATGAATGCTGGACATTGCTGGGGGGAGAAGGAAGGAGAAATAATATAAAATCTTAGTCTTTCACAGTTAATTAGTTCTAGTGGTGCACTGAATCTCAGAGGTGAAATCTGTGGTTCATGGAGCACAAGCTGCCCACTTGGGATCATCAGAAGAGCTTTCCCACGGGTGGTGTCCCACAGAAAACTTTAAGAACCCACAGATACTTGGAGAGTTCCCAGGTTAGACAGCTTCCAGGAGAGATTTGAAAGTTTTGAGGAATTAGGAGCTTTAGAGTTCTTTTTGGTCAGCTGGTTGTGATTTTTTTAGATGGAAACACTGATAACAAAATTGAGAATCTTAGCTTTATCATTGAACTCTTTTTAAGCTGCTTAGAAGCCTAAGTCTTATCTATTGATAGATTTATACTTGAAATTCATTAAAAAATCAGTACAACTTCACAAGTGGTTTGATTTCTATCACTGTTAGGATATTCAGCTATATGGTTTTTTGTCCAATAAACTATATTATTTGTAACTATGTTACCTCTTCAGGGTGGAAAGCTTTCGAATACTAAGATTCAATACAATATGTTTTTGGAGTAACAAATTTTAGTATCTCTTCCACAGGTTTTGTTTAATTTAATTGGCTTAGTGCAATCTGTGAGGCTGTCAGAGGATGGCATCATGGTTTCTGTAAGTGGAAGTTAAAGAAACTGAAGGATATTAATGAAAGGAAACTGTTTAAAAAGTCTTGTTCTAATGAGAACTGAAGTAATTATTCCGATTGTTGGATTTTCATTTGCAAAATGCCATTCCATGTAAACCTTGCTGTGTCTGTATCACCAATTCTTTAGTCTTAGAAACAAGTTCACTTGGCTATGAGGCACTGATATAAGTTATGAATGGTTCTTTTTTGCTGTGAAATCATAGGAAAATCCTTATCTGCTTCCAAGACAGATCAGCTCTATTGTTAATTTTCCAGACACGAGGCTATCCATGTTCCTTTTTTCCCTGGACCTGCAAAATTACCTCAACACATTACAATTTATAAGAATTACTTTTATTCTATAATGATATTTACTTACCTTCTTTTTTCTATCCTGTCTTCTTTAAGTTATGTTACTGCACACACTACAAATGCCTTCCATTCTTCAAAGATTATTTGACCCTGGAAAAGTAGATGGGTTTCCCTGGACAGCTGCAAATCTGAGGTGTGAGACTGAAGTATTATTCCTAATGAAAACCATCTAAGACTGCACAATCTAAATCTAAAGTGATATTTTTCCTATCTTGTTTGAGAGACCAGTAGCTTTGAGATAATCATAACCAAAGTGTTTCAGTTCTCTTGCATCTCTAACAAATAGTGTGTAATGTAATATTTTAGCCCTGGGACAGCATTAGAACTCTATCCTGGAATTCTATATTATGAACTAACCCTTATGTCACATCACAGTTGCAGTGACTGATGAGTCTTTTTCTTCATAGGCTATGGAAACAACATGGTTTATATCCCATCTGTTCACTACATGAGGAATTCACAGAAGGCACTAACCACCCCCCTTACTGCTTCCTTTATCCTAAGTCACATAGGATACAGTCATGTTAGCTATGTAGAGATGAATCAGAAACTAGAAATAGATACTGGAACAAAAATAGAGTGCATTTCTTCTCCTAGATTCATTTTTCAACAAAGTGTTGCTTTGAAAAACTATTCCTTCTCAACAAATGTCACTCACTCACGGAAAAGATTCAGTTCTGTTTGGAAATTTGTGGTCTATTTATATACAGGATCAAGTGAAATAATCAAAGTGTCCTCTGGCTTTGGAATCCCTTTTAAGGATTCCTCTGATATATTGTTGAATGTCTATAACACAGCCTTGAAGCTTTCCTCTCTTGTGCAGTTTAGAAACACAAAAAAATTATTTTCAGTGTCTTCCTATGTGGTTTGCTGAGAATCATTGAAAGCAAGGATGTGAGAATTTGGCTTCCATTATTCAAAATAGCATCATAATTTACTGATTGGAACAAATTGAGCAGTATTTTCAGCAGAAGCCCAAAAGATAATCTTACTCATCTTCTCCACACACATTTCAAATGATTGTACTCAGTGCAATGCTGGCTTCAGCAGGGTCCTTCTTGATTAGGACCATTAATAATAAGTTCAAAGTCAAACTGTTTATTTCACATTCCACCCAGAAAAATTTATAAGTGCATGACTGAGATGAGATGAAATGAACTCTCCCAATCATTCTTTAGCAAGCTCAAAACCCAGGGGAATTTGAAAATTCTCCCTTTTTGCTTTGCCATGGTGACTGTCGATCTTTCTGTTTGCAAAATAGACACTCAGCTTTCTCCTTTTGAATCACCACATTAGAAGAGTGAATCTGTTACTCATGTCCTGCTAGCACTTTTCCTCTTTTGGTATGGAAACCTGCATTCCAGAATGCAAAGAAGGGAAAATTCTCTGCATAAGGATATGAGAGCTGCTGCTTGGCTCACAAATAGATGCCTATTGTCCATATTTTTAAAACAACCCACCCCAAGACCAGTGAGCCTTAAAAGAAATTTGTGATGTTATGCTTCCTGTAGCCGCTATTTGACACTGTTTCCCACTTTTCCATGAGTGATATCCTGTCTCACTAGGGCAAGAAATAACAATAAAACATTTCCTCTTTCTGGTGTTTCACATCAAAAGAAATAGTGCCTTAGTGACATTGTATCTCTGAACAAACTTCTTTGTTTTTCTTTTAAAAATAGATTCAGTGCATCTTCTGTGTTGCCACTACATTTGTTTTGTTTTGGGGTTTTTTTGGGGGGAGATGGGTGTGCTGTTTGTGAGGGGGTTTATGTCACCTTTTTACATGGTGCTTTGCTTTGTAATTTTAGTCCCTTTCTATCTGTGAGGTTTCATTCTACAGTTTGGTAATCACCATTCAGGAAACATCAGAATCTTAATGAGTCAGAACTCATATCTTAAATCTTATAGTGATCACTGTCGATGTTGAGACACACTTTGAGCCATTTGGGGTTTTTAGTCACTTTTAAAATTTTTTTAACTTGCTTTATTTATTTGCTTTTCCTTATATCTACACCATCCACAACAAACGTTCAAGTTTTAGGGCTCTTCCAACCCTTCCAACTGAAATAGTCTATTCTAATATTTTGAAAAGAGTAAGAAGATTGGTATGTTTTGGGATCTTTTGTTTATTGGTTCAGGGTTGGGGTTCTTTTTATCTTTATTCTTTTAATTTCCATCCTTTCTTCTGTGAAGACAGATTGAGAGAGTTGGGGTTGCTCAGCCTGGAGAAGGCTCCAGAGAGACCTTACAGCACCTTCCACTCCCTAAAGAGGACCTACAAGACAGCAGGAAAGGGACTTTTTACAAGGGCAGATAGAGGATGAGAGGTAATGGCTCTAAACTGAAGGAGTGTAGGTTTAGATTAGATATTAGGAAAAAAATTATTTCCTGTGAGGACAGTGAGGCACTGGCACAGGTTGCTCCAAAATTTTGGATGCCAAGTCTCTGGAAGTTCAGGGCCAAGCTGGATGGAGCTTTGAGCAGCCTGGTCTAGTGGAAGGTGCCCCTGCTCATGGCAGGAAGTTTGGAAATAAATATTCTTTAAGGTTCCTTTCAAATCCAAACAATTCTATGATTATGTGATTAAATATGCTGGGCATAAAAAAAAATTATCATTTCAGATTCAGCAAGACTGCAATTTCCACCCTCAATAAAAGAAATCTGAGACTTTTTGCTTATTGTCAAGTGTAACAGAAGTGAAATGAGAGACAAGCTTCTTCAGAGATGTTTACTGTAAGGAACCTGACTATGCAGAAACATCTTGGCAAATTATCCTGAAACAGGCAAAACAGTGCTGGGCAACAAAGCCACATGCTGCAGCTTAGAATTAAATAAAAATAAGTTGTGTCTGAAGCACAGCAAATTATCAGCTAGACAGATGGCCAAAAAGATGAAAACCAGAATTGTTTCCTCTGAATTTCTGAAAATAAACAGTCTTGTCCCAACTTTGTGACAGAAAATAGAATTCAATAGCATGGAGGAAACTGGAGGATCTTAATAATAAGGCAGTATTTAGAAATGTAGTGATAGGAGGGAAGGGAGCAATAATGAGAATTGTTCTTTAATCTGTGCTGAAAGCAGACTGAGAGGAAGTCTGGGCTGCCAGAGAGGCAATAGTCTGGTGCTGGGAGGCCTTGGCCTTGCTGGCTGTCCTGTTTACTCCTCACATCTGAAGCAGACACTCAATCCCCCTTTATACATTGCTTCCCAAGCCATGCCTCTGCCTGGGAGGAAGAAATGAGCAAGGTTTTCATCATATTTTAAACAAGAAGAGAAGCAGTTTTTATAAGCCAGCATAGGGATGTAATGAATAGCTCCAAGAGAACACTCTGTGGTGATGTGGAGGTCACAGCTATCTAAGAACAGGGAACACCTGCCACTTTCATTTTAAATGCTTATTTTTAGCTTATTTTTAAAGAATTCTATAATTTCATTAAAAGGCTTTGATTTGTTTTGTCACCAAATTTCCCAGAAAATCTCTGCTTAAGTTCCCCGTGCTTATACAGTGAAACTTTGACCATGTTGAATGAGGTCTCACCAAGTGAACATTTTGTTAGGACAGATGAAATGGCTGTTCTGACAAAGTCTTCAGCCCAAGGAATTTTGCCTAATTATATGGACTACTTAGGTCCCCACACATTTTGGAGAAGTTTCTAGGCCTCTCCATGTAGAAAAAGGTTCATCTACCAAAGTTGAGATGAAAACATTTTCTTAGGAACAGAGTTTAGACACATATGGATCCCTAAAACTCTGATCCCAGAGATAAAAATCTGGCTACAAAATTCTAGTGCATACTGAGGTTTCTTCATTGTTACCAATGCAAATTCTGATGGTAATAAATTTAGCTTTGTTGAGCAATTATTTGGCTCCTTAACAAATTGCTTTTCCAAAGAAGAGATTTGGCCAGAGCACCAGTTAGCCAAGTACTGCCTTACATTTGGGGACAGAATCTGCAGAATAAATAGCTAAAGCAGGCTACACACCACAGCATAACCTGGTCTTATCCTCCATGCTAAGCCTGGACAAGGAAGAAGCAAAGGAACTGGATACCATGACTGCATATCATCCAAAGGGTTTCCTCTAGCAGGGAAATTCTCAGCTGGAGCTCAGTGGAGGGGTAAGTGGGACAGCACTGCCCAGCCACACAACCACCACAACATCTCACCACCAGAGCAGATGTACTGGAGGAGACTGGGAGAAGGCATGGTCAGCCCTCCTGGTGTGTGAGCTAAAATAATCGGTGACCATGGGGAGGGTGGTCACCAACAGGACACATTTGTGACTGCTTTGGGCAAGTTTCAGACACCACTGACCCTCAACAACCTAAGCACATCGTGAAAATGAAAAATAAATTACCAGCTGTTTGGTTCTTCCTTTACAAATTAGATGAATTTACAAAAAAGAATGTCACTTGCAGTGATAATCACTTATTTCAGATACTGTGGACAGGAAGTTAGGGTTTGCAGTGCTTTTATTTCACACATAAAGGAGGATCTTCACCTCATCTCCCTGGTGCTTGGCTTCTGTGTCTCACCTGCTACTGCACATTTTTGCTGGTCACACTCACTCAAATCACCTCACCTGCTTTAGGTCACAACCCTGTTCTGCCAGAGAGAGTGGCAAACACCCCTCTCCTGTTACATTATCTCCTTCCCCTGAGGAAGAGCCCTGGGACCATGCCAGAGGTGGGGTCAGTTGTTTCCTCTGCTCCCTGTGTGCTGCACTTAACCAAGTACCCCTATTTCCTGGCAGCACAGAGAGGTCTGGACTGCATCATGGTAAAAAAAAAAATAAAAATAAAACAAACTTGACTGTTAATTTTAGTGATAAATAACATTTAGAAAAGTTAAAAATATGAGCTGGTGAAATTTTAGAACTCATTTAAATTCCAAGCCATTGTGGGGGAAACACGTTCTGTACACTTGTGGTTGCTATAAACACCTCAAGGCTCCTCAGATCCTGGGCAGGGCCAGGGGAAGCACATACCTTTCTCACAAATGTCCATCCCTTGGTTCACCATGTGATGAAACACCCTTCCTGCCAAAGGGTGTTTTCAGCAGTAGTTGGAATTTATCCCATGCTTTTAATCTGACCATAAACAACAGCATTGCATTTGTCTCTCTCATCTCTGAATGTTGTTTATACTCACTTGGATGTAGTGAAGGCTGGCTAGTGCATCTGGATTTCTTCCCCTGCTGCTTTTCCAGGGTAATTAATGAACCCTATCCTGTTTACTGATCCCAGTATTACCCCCCAGGAGCAGGGAGCTGTGGTGATTCACAGTAGTTGTTTTTAATTCAGTGAAAAAAAATAAAATAAAAAGTGTTACCTGCATTGCCAGTGCTCTCTAAAGAGGTATGAAATGACAGTGCCTCCCAGGAGGAGTCAGGACCCTGCCTCTCTTAATTCAGTGAGGCCAATATAGCAGAAAGGTGCACCCATGGCATTTAACAGTAGGTACCATCCTGAAGGGAGCTTGGATCACATCAGGGCATTTCCAACCATGTGTTCAAAGCTCTCAGCAATCCAACAGAAGTATTTCCATCTAAATATTTGAAAGGTCTTTGCATCCAGTGAGCTAAGTAGTTGTAAAAACCTGGACACTTTTGTTGGAACACGTGGTAAAAGCATGCCAAGGGCCTTTTCTAACAAGAAGCCTGTATGAATACCTGTGTACATATAAATGCATGTGCCAGGAATTGCTGCAGAGACAAAAATTATGATCCTTCTGAGTTTTATTTAGAACTGTGTAAATAGAAGTAGAAATCAGGGCATGAACCACTGAATTAGACTAAAAACCTGTCACATGGGAGAGTGTTTTTTGTGAGGCACACCTATCTCTACTTACTTGTATAGAGAAGCTGCCCTGCAAAGTATTTTTCTTGGCTAGAAAAATTAAGAGTCTATGAAAAATTAAATGTGGTTTTCTAAGCAAGACAAGGCAGGACAGCAGGCTGGTTACTCTCCTAATTTCCTGGGAAAAATTCCCAGGCAGATCTCTTTGTCCAGTTTTAGTGAGAATGGCCAGAGTACTGGGTATTTTTATATGTCAGAAACTAATCCTAGCACAGTTTATATATACTGAAGGACTGTCACAAAGAGTACTACAAGCTAATTTATCCCAGCAGTTTCTCTAAAAGAGGCTGCCATGACACATCCAGACTCTCCAGTCACATCTGTGCTGCACATTGCAGGGATGATGTCAGGCACAAGCCACATAATTCCAGAAACACCCTTTGGAAATTTATCTACAATATGCCTCAATCTAGTGTAGCAGCACAACATGTATTAAATCTGACCATTATTGTCACAGAAACCTGGAAGATCATGGTGCAGTTATGTGTTTTCCCACCCACTGTCCATTGGAGAGGAGCAGATGGAAAGTCACATTGCTTCCTGAAGAGATGGGATGGAAACTGCACCCCTTCCTGGGCTAGTCTTTACTGAACCATCAAGATCCAGTGGGAGCACACCTGCCTGTGCTGCCAGAGTCATCTCTGCTTATACAGCCTTGCACTCCTGGTTCTATAGCATTTAAGGCAAAAGGAGAAGCTTCAGGTGGGGATTTGGTGGCCCATCTAAACACAATCTAGTTAGGGGTCAACAACATGGAGCTTCATCACAAGTCCCTTCTTTGGAGCCAATTATGAGTAACTCTTCAGCAAACAACAGGGAAGCAAAATCCACCTTGGATCCAGACAAACTCAGCTTCTTGTTCTCATTTGAAATGGAAAATTTAAGCACAGATGTTTAGATAGACACTCCTCTAGCAGCTTCTTGCTTGCTGCTCACTTTCACATAAGCCTTGTATAATTTAAAACATGTTTGAGGCTTCTAATTACTCAGGAATGCTTTCCATTACAGCTCTGTCCCTTTGAATGTCCTCAGTAACCCTGTGTGGGCTGTGGTTCCTACCCCTCCTCTTCTCTGGTACAGCCTTTTCTTCCCAGTCTGACTATGCACACTGCAGAAATGGTCTTTTGCTTTCCAAAATGCACCATAATGTATGACCTGAGCAGGGATCTTAAACTAAGACCTTGAGACCCATGATTGCAGGGTATTTTCCAGCCCAGGCAGACTCCTCTCAGTGTCAAAATGCTCAGCACAAAATATCCACATTGTGTGAAAATAAGTAATAAAGGATAATGTTTGGATGGACTTTTTTTTTTTTTAGATTTGTCCATAAAGGCAATAAAACATTTAGCAAAAAAAAAAATTTTAAAACATCTGTTCTAAATCTTGATTGCTGGAATTATAAATTAAAGGAAAAAACAACCCCAAAACAATTCTTAGAAATAGATTCAAGTAAAAAAATATCTAAATATTTAAATATTTAATACTTGGCAAAATGAAAGACATATGTCTATTCTGATTATGCTTATTAAGACAGGAATAGTTCTGTAGGAAAGTGATTTTCGTGATCAGCAAAGGCACACATGGAGATGCAGCTATAGTGGTAAAAGTGTTTTTTCTATAAGAACTTGATTTTTTCAGCCAAAGTGATATCAAGAAAAATAATCAGCCTAACATGCTCTTTAACTTCTATGAAGCAATGTCACAGTAAGAGGGATTACTAGCACAGACACACCAACCAGCTTTTTTTTCTCCATCAGGCACACAGTTGTAGATATAACACACATTTCCTTTTAGCTGTAAAGCATTTACAGTTTGCTCTTAATCAGATTTTCCTTCAAAGAAAGAAGTGAGTAAGTAAGAGACAAAAGTTCATGAACTCAAATCAGCAGTGCAAATCTCCTAGTTAAAAATCATTTGAACTTTGCTGAACTTCCAGATCTGAAGGGTAATGTATGATTTATAGTGCTGCTGAGTGCAGCTGTGACACAGACACAGAGCAGAGGCACAAAAAGTGCTGTCTGGGGGAGCAGAAGTAGTTTTATAGGAAGTGTGATAAATAAAGCTCTAAGTTTTTAGTTTTAAGATCATTTACTGCCTATTTGTGACATTTTCCCATACAGATGATTAAATGCATAATGGTCAAACCCAAAGGGCAGAGAATCATTGCCCTGGCTAGTTTTACACTGGAGTTGACCTCAGTGCTGCAAGCAGCTCTGAAAGCAGTCTGAAATTTGTCAAAGTCCTTTGCTTTGCACTCCACATTGACAAAAAGCCATACATGTGTCCAGCCCAAATGCACCAGATTTTAATACTAGTAGCAGATAGGAAACAACTTCTTTCAAAGAGAGTTGTAACAGCCTTAGGTATTAGTGTATCACATTTATCTCATACTGAAATTTCTGAAAATCAGTATTTTAAGATAAAGGATAGATTGTAAACAAAATAATTAGCTCAATGATGCAGAAAGAATATCCTTGTCCTCAGGCTCAGCTCCAGCATATCAACTATTATCAACTTTAAATTTCTTTTCCATGTTTCTGATGGCAACATTACAAGATTAATTATTTCTTAGCTGTTATTTGCTTCTAGCATGATAAATTATTTCAATGGAATTCTGTGTCAGTCTCCCACTTTGATACATGCAATTTTATTTTATTTTTAAGTTATACAATGGAAACCCATTCCTCTCATTGCTTATGAGGGTGGAAAGGAAGAGAAGATTTGTTCAAGTGATCTTTGGAAGGAGTGTCAGTACTTACCCTTCCCATGACAAGCATACAAGGGAAAGCTATGGCAGATAATCTTTAGCATTGCTTTTGAAGCAAACTGCTGCACAGGTCAAGTGGCTCAGCTTGTTAGAACAAAGCAGAGAAACCTATAAATGCTACTCCAGACAGAGTCACAGCAAGACATCACTCTACCCTCCTATGCACTGCTGCTGCTTTCTTTTAAAAATAGTCACTGAGACCATTCTGCAGAATGCATACAGCTGCACCCACAGCAAAGGGCAGAGCTCAGGTGTAGCTCAGCCCACAGTGACACAGCCCAAGCAAAAGTAATCTCAGAAGGAGAAAACCCTCTCAATAGAAAAACAACTGAGAGGAGTAAAAATCACATATTTTACCAAGTACCCAGGATGTAATAATATACCATACCCATCACAAAGTACTTCACTGATAATTTACAACAACAACAAAAAGGTAACACTATAGAGTGAGCCAAAATTATCATATCAATTCACTATTCACTCTCTGCTTTTGCACTGGCTTGCCATATGGAAGACAGGAACATACTGATGTTTTACTATATGGAATATACTCAAGAAATATGGAGAGCACTGAGGAAAGCTCCAGACACAATTTGCTACCAACAACAGATGATGTACATTGTCAGAGTCAAATGTCAGAAAACTGAAATACATTTGAAAAATCTTGCACATTCCTTTTAGAACATGGCAATCCTGCAGATAATCTAATTATTCCCCATGGTTATACTATGTTTTCTTGAAAATAGTTCCCCAAAGAACATACTTGGATTAATGCTTATGGAGGAAGTCACAAGTAAGACTGAAATAATCTCACCAAAACATGAGGGCATATTTAAACAAGATAGTGTGATCAATTCTCCATGGCTGGTGCCAAGATTTGGACTACATTATCTTAGCTTAAACCAAGTATCACAAATTCAAGCTTTGGAATTTAGAAATTCTGTTATTACAGCACTGAACTGATGGAAAACACAGTGCAACAACAAGTATAATCTATGGGTTTAGAAGCTAATGAAGCTACAAACACTGAAAAGACACCTAATGGGTAAAGAATGTTTCTGATTTAACTTTTGTTGGTATAAGTAACTATGCCCTGCAGATCAACTCCCAAGTGTAAGGCACGAAATAATCTTTAGCAATTAAATTTAAATCTGACAACAAATAATTTTAGAAACATTCTTTTTGTTCACATGGGAAAATTTTGCCTGAAAAATCTTGGTTATAAAGACTGCATGTTTGCAAATTAATACTGAACTGGAGGAAATAACGAGTCATCAGTGGGTAGGTATTCTATAGGGTTTAATTTAATAGACAGCACAGTGGATACCAAAGCTAGTTTTGCAGTTAGCATAAGTAACAAGGGCTGCACCAATCTAGATGAGACTGTTCTTATATTCATCTTGTCTTCATCACTTGTTTATGCTGTACAAAAAATTGGCACTAAATGTTAAAGAAATAAATAAATTTTATAAATTATCCATTGCATAGTCATTAACATTTATCAGTTAATTTTTTCTAGCACTGGAAGAGCTTCTGAGCTAAATTATTCAGCAGCATGAAAAGGACAAATCAAACAAAAACCTGAAGACATGATCCATTTTAATATAAAACAGTGAAGAAACAAAATATTTGGAGAAAAAGGCAAAAAATATTTTTTTCTCCAGAGAGTAGTGAGAGGCAGCGAGACACAAATTGTAAATCTTTATAACTTTGACTTCCCAGCTGTAACTACTCCAATTATTTTCTGAGTCATAAATTACACACAAGGTATGAATGCTTTGTCATTAAAATGACTGATCCAGATAAGACAGAATGATAGAATCACAGGATGATTTGTCTTTGACCTTAAAACACATCTCATTCATTTTCATTTCTCAGCTTCTTTATTGAAAGCTATTCCAACTTGTTGATCCTTTTAAAACTTCCCCCTTAGAGAGGACTTTCTAGAATCATTTTTAGTACAAAACCTCACTCCAGATGAAACCTGGCAGTGTTCTGAATTCCAAAAGTGGAAATGAAAGGTTTTTATTAAATGTGGATGCAGCTTCGTGCAGCTGGATATTCTGCCTGGTGTCCTGGATACCCTGAAGCACTTCACCACACCCCATCCTTGCCAAAGGGTGGGAGCAGGTGGTGAGGGCCCAGGAATCCAAGCACAGCAGAGAAGTTGGGCTACCCTTCAGTGCAGTTGCAGAAGTGAAGAGGGGACAAGTGACTGTTAGTATGTAATTTGCAGAAAATGGAAGGGCATTTCCATGCACAGTTTCATTTCCCACATGCTCAAGATCCATACAGAGACATTTCTTTAAATAATCTCTTGAATAAAAGTAAAAGCAAGTTTTTCTCCAATATTTTGTCTGTCTTCAATACTCAAGGAGCTTGAGGATACCTTAAGACCACCAGTCTTGATTTCCATGCTCACCTTTTCAGTTATGCAAGCACTACTTGGGGTATCCCATGGAGAATCTCCATATCCTGTCTTAGAACAATAGTTCAGATCCATTTTCAGCCCAGCCAACCACAGCAGGACTATAAGATAAGGTTTCAAGGGTAAGTGCTTAGTTCTTTGTCCTGTAGTCTACCCAAATTATTATAATAATTAATTATCCAAAACCAAATTATGCAATTTAAAACAAATGTGAATCCCAGCAGAAACGTGCCACTCTTCCCACTCAAAGAGAATTCAAGTTTGAAACGGAACATGAGGCAGTTCTGAGCAAGCCAGACTGTAGGTGGCACATATGGCACACACACATCTGGTTTTTGGGAGGTTTCTCCATGCAGTGGCACTGAAGCACCTGAGATGTGTCAGCCTGCAGGCAGGAGGAGGGTGGCTGCCTACAAGATTCCAGTAAGTGGAAGCACATGGCACAGCCCCTGCCATGCCTTGCTGCCTGTTGTCTCAACAGGAGCTCTGCTGCTGCTGGAGTGTGTCAAGCAGATAATTACTACAGTTTTAATTAACCAAGTGTCTGACTGTTCCAACTGAACAGAGGAGAAATTGTTTGTCCAAAGAAGCTCAGGTAGGATGTTTTTAAGGATCAATATACCTGATAAAATGACAGACACTTAACATGCCCACAGGTTTTCATTCATTCAATATTTATAAATTAATAACACACACTGGGTTTGGCTTAGAAAAATTATTTGGAAGGAGAAGAGCGAACAGAGAGCAAGGATGACTTGTATCAATCCAGAAAAAAAATCCATGTCAATAAAATCAGCTGGTTTTATTTAGTAACTCTCAGTGTCAGAAATACTTTGCACACATATTTACTGATGGAGGAGTTGGCAGATTTCTCATGTAATTAATTTGCAACCTATTCCTTTAACCATTCCCATTTTGCAACAAAAAAATAAAGGCTCCTTCATTGATTTGAAAACAAAATGAATAAGGCATGCACATTAAAATGCAGCCTGACTTTTTCTTTATGATAAATAGAAAAATTTTAAAGAAAACCACCAGTAATCCTTAGCTTCTTTAGGAGTCACACAGAGGTTTTTGTCTCTTGCTGTCCCCCACTTATTGCAGAAAAACCAGCAAACACCACTCTGAACACAGCAAGGAGAACTGCTGCACCAAAACAGCTGGAAGCTGATTTTCCAGGACTGAAATTTCATATGGAAGTGCCCTCTTTAGCAATCCAAAAGTAGAATCTTGAAATCCAGGTCATATTTCATAATGAGGTAGACACCAGTTATCCCCAGTTTGGTCAGAAATCAGAACTTCTACGAGTGACCAAAACTGCCAATAGTTTCCTGCTCTCCAGGTCCTATGAGAAAATACAAACAGATTAATTAGGAGGGAATCTCTTTGGAATTTTAAACTTTTAGGAAAAAAAATATTTTTCTTTAATTTTTCTTTCCTTAAATGAGAACTAAATGTCATGTTAGGACTATTGAGGCATAGGGGACACACACCAAATAAGAGTAGATTGCAATCCTGTCTCAGTGACCTTTGGATCCTGGGAAGGCAGGACAACCTCCACCTCCTTACATCACTTACCTGCTTCATGTCACTGGGCAAGTGGAGCTGTGGACAGCTCTTCTTCCCTTATCACCATTCCCAGAACTCTCCTTCACAAGAGAGAGTTCTCCTTTGTACTTTGCATGTATTATAAAGTTTAAATTATTTGAGAGATTAACAACAAACAAAAGCCTATTTTCCTCCTCTACATCAACATATATACTCTCTCTTGCTTTTTCTCCCTGCACACACCTTTCACATCTATTAGCCATAAATACTTAATATTCAGAGTGTGCTACAGAAAAATCTTCTCATGAGGTTGTTAGCCATCACTTTAATGCCATTCTGAAAAATAAGCTTGATTTAGAGCTGTGTATTTTCTCAAAATCTATATTTTATGAGCCTTCCCCACCAAACAGATCTGCTTATTAGAAGTTATGGTTCTTGCAGGAGTTGTATTTTCTGTATAGCATTAAAGTATGGGGAAGGGTATTGGCTTCCATTATTCACTGAAAAAGCAACAGTGACTTAAAAGCCAACACACAAAACCTTAATGGAAAATGCCCTCAAGTCCTAGTATACCAGTGAGCTTGAAAGCTTCAGCACTTTCCTTATCTCAGACACAAAAACTTGTTGCAGCCTGGAGCAGACCAGGAAGTCCAGGATTAGTACTCAGTCCTGTACCAGTGCTTGGCTGATCACTCTCCTCCTGAAACATCTCAGGACAGCATACACATGAGCAAAGGTGCAGGGAGGCTGTCTGAGTACTCAGACTGTCTGCTCCATTACATTCTCCCTTCCTCACCTCTCCAGCCACCAGAGCAGCGATGCCCTGGGGTGCAGAGGGTGAGATAAGGATCAGCACAGAGCCAGGCTCTCACCCACATTACACTGCCTCTGAATATCTTCATTACTGCAGCTTTTATAGCCAGCTCCCATAGTCACATACTGGCAGAAGAAGGCAGAGAATTGGAGAGGCCTTGTGACAGGAATTGGGCTTCATTTTTTGAAATGTCTATTATCAAACACTCCTAATTTTCCTTCTCTTTGCCCTTGCTGGAATACATGCTTCCTTTTCCCTCCAGCTGCAGACCCCTTCAAGCTATTTAAATTGTCAAATAGGACAGATGCTTACAGAGAAACAGTATATGAGAGGATAGGTATAGAGGAAGAACCAAAAGGTAGAAGAGTGGAAGCTAGAGGAGGGGTGGAGTTTCAACAGAAGAGGTATCACTGTAGATAAGATGAGGGAGGGAGAGCAGAGCTAGAGGACAGGGGATGTGAACAGGTTAGAAAAGGGGTGGAGTTCAGAGAAGAAAGTCAAGACTGGCAGGAAAAGGAGGGGAAGCAGCCTCTTTGCATTGCAAGCTTTTATGTGTAAGTTTTTCCCCTTGAGTCTTGCACTAAGCATCAAGCAGCACAACAGAAGACACAGTTAAGCTGGTTAATAATTCTGACTATGACTGAGTCTCTTTGCTACTGCCCTCCTTTTCATCCCTTTCCTTCCCCAGCGGGCTGTGCAGGCAAATCCTGCCAAAGCCAACTTCATCTTCACATCAGCCCTTCTGCTTCATTACCCCTCAGCCTTCTTGTCCCTCCAGAAGTATCTCATCACCAGTGTTGAGGACTGAAGTTCCCAAGGTGTCATCTTTCCTTCACTCAGATGACATTCAGTATAAACCCCTTGAGTACTCAGAGTTGATGCTTATCTGGCAAGAGATTAGAATAAAAATCTATTATCAGACTAATAGAGATTTCTTTGCTGAGGTGACTGGTGATGATTGGAGCTGCTTATCACTCACACTGTTGTGGGCTTCAGGCGTTGTAAAGCACACAGAAAACAGGCTGGGTTTGTTCCTGCTTTAGAAACAAATATACCTAATGCTATTTCCTCTGTGGTCAGAACACTTCCACATACAGTACTCCACAACACTTCCCTAACAGCACCACAGACAATAATGGGAATTTTGCTGGAAGTTTTGCCCTCACCCTTCTTAGCTACAAAATCTTTTAATATATTTTGTGACTCTTATGATACACTACTGAAAATCTTCAGGTTGAAATGTCTGTGCAGCTGTGCTGGAGATGCAGATGCATGCATGGAAACTTAGGAGTTTAATCAAGTTCATTGTTCCCACCAAAAAGCCCAGCAGCAAAACATTATGCTCTGGCCAATGGGGATTTTGACATGTGCACCATAAAAAGGAGTATTACTGATTTCAGTATCTTGAGGGAAAGCAGAGGACAGCTTCATAGCAAAATTCATAATTGTAATTTAGTTTCCTTAACTTATTTTCCCATTATTACTGAGATTTTTTTTATGTAGAGCTTTTAAAATATACTTGCAAATATGGAAGAGATACTAGATAATGTTAAGCCTTTTGTCAGAGCACTCTAGATGTACTTTCAGTGATGATTTGCTATGGTCATCTGTTATTAAATAAAAACCTGTCCTTAACCTTTAAATTTCATCAGCATGGATCAGTTTGTTACTGGCATATGGCATCACTCCCCCTTTCTTTATCTGGTGATTGGTTTCAA
Organism: Luscinia megarhynchos; assembly: GCA_034336665.1. Lineage (NCBI taxonomy): Eukaryota > Metazoa > Chordata > Aves > Passeriformes > Muscicapidae > Luscinia > Luscinia megarhynchos. The sequence continues at coordinate 47,224,879 of CM067568.1, forward strand.
CTGTCTTTAGTGTTAAATGAGTTATTTTCCAAGCAGCAGTGCAGGCAAAGCTCTTACAACAAACCACCAGCTCAGTGGAATTATCAGTGAATCCTTCATGTGGCTTCCCACATGGTTCCTTCTCTTTTGCTAAGAGTAGTTGACAAACTGCAGTGGGATTTTCCATGAAAATGTAACCAAAATTTGTGAATAACAAAATATTTCTAGGAAAGTGATATTCAGTATCTCTTTCATTCCATTTACACTTATTTCCTAGTTTGTATTTCCATTTCAAGTCATTCCCATCTTTCTGAAAGTAACCATATGGTAAAACTATGAAGATTTTTTCCATTTCCATTCCAATTTTGTCCCATAATGAGAAAGCACCAGAAAATTAGGCAGTGAGAGTAAAAGGTTGGCATGCAAACATGTTTGATTTTACTGTACTGTAAGCCTTCAGGGTCTGCACTGACCTCTGGGAAGCCACAGTGCTGTGATGTACAGTGGCAGAATAGCTGTCAGCTGTGGGAATTGTATGGCACTATGCCAGTAGGTGCCAGACCTTCTAATGGGAAACCCCAATTTGAAACAAAAAATACTCAAAGAAATTAACTTTAAAAAAATTAAGAAAAAAGGGAAATTAGGCAAGAGGATTGTCAGTCTCTGCCAACAATCCTACCACATTAAGAGGGAAAAGCCTCATCAGTTCCATGGATGCAAAGTACATCCATCCATCAGATCCATGCAAAAGCAGGAAAAAAAGCTGGATCTATCCTTTACTGTAAGTGGTAAATTGAAGCCAAATTAATTGCAGTGTGGTTTGTTCCTTTATCATCTTGAGCTATGGTGTGCCAAGACACAGAGTCTTTGGGAATAATAATCAAGCAACAACACTAAAACCTTATCAATTTGCTCCTTACCAGCTGTTCTTCAATGTATTGGAGAATCACTACCCAGTATGGAAAGGACTGAAGAATCTAACATATTGTAGAAATTGAATTTACCAGTCACTATATTTTTCTCTGGTGCTGCTGATGTTTGTAATGTTTCTCTAGGCAGTCACACTGTAAGTCTGCTGTACTGCTAGCTCAGTCCTCACCTCCTTTTCAGCATCACTCCTGCTATGGAAAAATTCAAGCACAACAAAAAGAAGGAAAATGAAGTGTTTATACATCCCTCATAGGGATACAGACAGCCCTCACAAACTCACAAATACACAGCCACACTCCAGTTGAAGCTTGCAGCCTTATTTCTATCCCTAAGATGAAACACCCTCACAGCACATGCTATTGAAGGGGAACGTGGTCTGCATCATCCCTTCTTATTCACCTCTGATCAGACCAAGGCCAATTCTTGACACAAACAAAGTAAGCAGCTACCTCAGCCAGTGTAGCTGCAATGCTGCTGATTTGCCTCCAACTGAACTACAAAAAGAATGGATGTTGTTTTCAGCAACTCAGAGATCCAGAGGCATAAGGATACTGCTAGTAGATCCAGTTGCTCTTGTAAAGATCACCATCTGGCACCCTCTTCTGTTCTGACCATAATCTTTGGTGTAGTGACATTCAGTTCTGCCTTCCCTGCTGAGACAGTTCTGGAGTCTGGGGCACTGAGACAAATAATAATCTGGGAAGAATTATTCATCCAATGGCAGGAGTTGGTCACCAATGCCTGTTACACACATCCTGTGTTTGCTGTGGAGCTGAAGAATGGTGTTACTAGAGATGTATAACCAAATCTCTGAAAGTTCCAGAACTTTCTAGTCTTACTGCAAAAAAATAACATTGTAAGAAGAGGGGGAATTCGGCTTCCATACTTAAAAATTTAAATGTCTGCTTTAAAACAATACAAAACAAAACAAAACAGAACAGAACAGTAAAATCTAGAAGGAATAAATAAAAAATACCAAAACACAGCTGTAACATTACTGTTGGATGTCTTTCAACTTTCTTCAATTACCCCCTTCTTTCTGGCTTCTCTGCAATTCAGAGAAGATGCACTCCCTTCCCAACCATAGAGTCACAGTCACCTGGAGTGTTGGCATCCAGGGGTGCCAGAGTTTGCAAGGAAATAGGACCCTGAAGCATCATAATTTATTCACCTGTGAGACAGAGACAATACTTGATCACCTTACACATAAATGAAGATGTTAAATGAAAATTTGTTTGCAGAGCTCCCTGGAGGGAAACGTGAGAGACTACATACAAATTAAAGTATTAGAAATAATTTGTTATTATTTGTGCACTCTATTAATTCCTTTTATGCATATTTCAAAAGCATTCTCTCAAAGCCCACCAAGATAATAAAAGAATTGCCACCCCATCAAATCTCACAGTTTCTAGATTCTGCTCTTTGTTGCTGTGAAGTTTTTTTCCTTCTTCTTACTGAGAATGTTTTTGTTTGGATATTCCCATTAAGTCAAGATGAAGCAGTTGGCCATGGCTGCTGCTTATTCCTCACTTGCTGCAATCACTATTTTTCCCTTCCAGTACAGCAGCCTGTCCCATTTTAATACAAGGACAGTGGGAGCAATAAAAACAGGGAAAGACAGACAAGCTCTCTACAGGAAAGAGACCACTCATCAGGAATGACAGATGCAGACAGGGAATAGCCAGAAGGCTGAAAATTCAATGACTGAAATACTGAGCAGCAGTCCTCAGTCCCTTGTTTGCTCTCACACACCAGGAACTGTTTTCAATGCCTGCATCTAAAATCTTGCCATGCAGCCGCTGGCAGGGACAAACTCTTTCCCCTGCCCAAGATCTTCAGCATATTCACAAACCATTTTTTTCATTTTTCCATGCACATAGAAAAGAATAAATCATAAACAAGATATGACAGTCCACAGGGATTCTGATTTTCTTTTCAGCAGCCACAGCCACTGCCTGGTGCCCTTTTCTTGGGAAGTTGAGCCCTGGGAGGAAATTGCCCTGTATTCAACAGGTACCTGCAGAGCACACCCAATGCCAGAGTTACTCCAGCACCCCTTCACTGGGAAACAAAGTGGTTTGTCTTGTAACTCACTTGTCACTTCACCTTCTTCAAGACTTTCTGGACAGAAGAATTCAGTTTGTCTCATTTCAAGCTCCAGTATCCCAGTAAGCTGGATGACCACCAAAGACAGATATTATCATCAGTAGAAAATGTGTCTGGTTTATTCCTATGAAACTGGTTCATAGTTTATTCCTATGAAACACCCATTATTTTCTCAGAAGTTTAAATAATCTGATACTGTCCACAGCTAACCCAATTATCAGCTGGAAACCTGGCACAGAGCAGACTACTAATCAAAACTTTGCATAGTCACAAGCAGCAGAAGTAGCTCCTGCCCTGAGGTTGCACAAGTCACCAGTGAGAGAAGCACAGATCCTAGAGCAGTTCTTTTCCAGCACCCAGCCATGTGCAATTTAGGGGTTAAAATTTCTCAGACATTGCTGTTTCAGTCCTGAGGAGCATGCAGCTAAATTATCTTGACTGCAGCAAAAGGACTCCAGGTTAGGCAGCTGCCATTCCCAGATGCTAGCAACAAGATGTATGTGATTAAGAAAAGCTCTGACAAGTGGACACTGGCTACTTTCTGTCCCTTACTGCCTTCACTTTGTTACAGCTTCCTTCTCCTGGCCCTTCAAGTCTGCTAATCCTCAGTCTCATCAGCATTGTTCCCTGTGGGAACAGCACATCCATAAATTTAAATATCCTTTTATTCAAATAAATAAAAGTGAATAAAAGTGCCTTGTCCAAAACATTGAACACACCTACCAGAACTCTACAATCTGTATGGCTGAAGAGCATTTTTCATCTTCCAATTTTTCATTCCCCTGGGAACACATCTCCAAAAACAGATGTAAACATTTCATCAAGCCCCATTAAAAGCCCTATTAAACAGCCTGAAATCCCACATCAAGATTTCCATCTGAACCACAAATTTATACTTTTGGCATAGCCATTTGATGAAACTTTATAGATACTGGGGGTCTCACCCTGGTACTCAGTAGACTCTCCCCCACAGATGGGCCAACTCCACATAAGCTCCTCTGCTAGGAATATTCTCAATTTCATCTTTAAAATCCCTGTTAAGCACATGTGTGTGCACAGCTGGAGGTCTGGCAGTCTCTGCACAGACAGAAACCAGCACAGATTTCTGGTGCCTGTGCCCCAGTGCCATCCCCTGGGCCTGAACCCATCCTGCTCAGAGGCAAGGAACACACAGAAAGTCATGATGACTTCACTGACTTGCATTTGAGCTACTGCCTGGATATGGCTTGAAATTTTGGAAATGCAGTTGTGGGTTTTTTTGTTTATGTTTTGGCTTGCCTCAGGGGTTTTTAATGCCATTTGATGCCTTCCAGTTTTCAGTATATGAAAGGTCTGGTGAGAAAGAAATAAACAAAAAAAGGTCCCCTCTGAACTTTCAGATATCTTGTGGGTGAAACATATGCTAATGCTGCCCCAAGATCAGCCTTACTCATTAATTTTTAGACCTCATAATAAAACTGAGACATGAAGGGATTTCCAGTGTTTAGAAATACCCCAAGTCTTCTGCCAAAACAAGGACAAAAGGAAAGGAACAGAATGTCTAGCATGTGTAATAAGCCTTAACTTGCCCAGATCCATTATTCAACATGAAAATCCTGACAAGAAGATGAGCAAGGCATAGATCAGGCTTTCCTAAGGAAAATGAAGGTATTTGTTTAGATCAGAACTGGGCACTGGAATTTGAAGATGAGCTGGACCATTTCCAGAATGTAAGAGAACAGGCTGTTCCAGTGGATGCTTCATCTCAGCAGATATGACTTGTTACAAGTTGGGATCCAAACTTCAGGCTACTTCCATTCAATGATTTATTGAACCAGACTAATGGGATCGTTAGCATTCCCAGATTTATGCTGAGAGTTATGGCAATTGTCATCACTGCTAGATATTGCTTTCTTCATTTAGTTACCTTGCTGGTTAAAAAGATGTCTGATGATAAATTACTGTGGCATGATAGTTCATCACAACAATTTCTTCATGGCCTAGTTTGCATAAATGCAAACCAAACTGAGGAATAAACTAAAATTCACTCCTAGAAAAGGCAGATTTAACACTGCATCATGTTAAATCCTTAGCACTATGACCAGAAATACTAGCTAAATACATCTATATATGTATTTTTGTATCTTTAAGGCAAATTTGTACATGGATATGCATTCAATTAGAAGAGTGAATAGCCAAATGATTTGGTTTATATTTGGGCATCAGAAGACATAATATGAGATCAAAAAATTTCAATTAATTTCTTTGTAATTTCTAAGGCTCCTTTTCTACAGACCAGGACACACATTCATCTCCACCCATCAAAGCCTGCCCATGAAACATCCCAAAAGTATGTTCTTACCACAGCTGTTCTTCTCTCAGAGCTTTTGTCTTCTGTCTTTACATGGTATCAAGTCAAAGCCTCTGATTTTTTATCTTGGAGGCCATTTTATCTAGTGTCTCCCAGTTTCCTTAAAATGATTAAAACCTTAATCCTATTTCTTCTACCTCACCATTTAATGTAAACATTCTGAACCACAGGATGTATAAAAAATATCCTGTTTATCTGGATTGCATCAACCATAGAATTGCATAATAAATAGTCTTCAAACTCATATCTAGGGATCATCTTACTCTGTTATGTTGCTCAGGGCTTTGTCCAGCTTACTTTTTAAATTTATCATCATCATCATCTTGTGCTCCAGCCCCTCAACCATCTTATTGGCCCTCCATTAAGCTCTCTCAAGTTTGTGAACATCTCTGCAGTACCTCAGGAATCAAACCAACACTCCAGATGCAGCTTTCCAAGTGCTGGGATAAGGAGAATATCCCTGCATCTGGTGCCTGTGCTGCACACACCCCGAGCTTTGTTACATCCTCCCTTTCCAGTCTCTCCCAATTGTTTGGTACAATCACTCAAGACTTACTGTTTTACAGGAAAGGCTTATTAAATAAGAAAAAAAAAATCTGATTTTATCTAGCTGATCTGAGCCCTAAAGACAGGAAGAGAAGGATGCTAAAAATAAAACTCCATGAATTAGAAAAAAATAAGCAGACCTACCCTACTGTTAATGAAAGCAGATTAAATTAATGGAGAATAGTGGGTATATTTCCATTTAACTCTGCACTAGAGATCACCCTCCTATTAACAGAACAGGAGTTATTTTTTATTTGTCACATTCTGCTTGAAGAAAACTGGCAACAAAAAGACCCCAAACTAAGCCACAAAGCAGGGCAGAATAAGATGTTAAAGCCATTCAGTATAATTTTAGGCCTCTCAAGAGGGATTCTGTGCCTGAAGAAATTAAATTTTTTTTTCAGAACAGGAAAGCATCTCCAGCCCTTCCATGACACTTCATGTGTTACCCAGATTCAACTGTTCCATAAATAAACATGTGGAGGGAAGGAGAAGAAAAACAAAGTAAATTCAGGAATCTAAATTCCTCCTGAGATCTTTTGCTCTGTCACTAGTAGTTCCATCATATAATAGTTTTCCTAAAACAAGCTCATCAGACACAACAGCCATGCAGATATGGTCCTCCCCATAAAAAAGCTGACTCTGTGAGAAGAAATTAGTGTAGGACCATCACTAACTTTGTCAGCTTATGTCAGCTAAAACCCAGTTCTATTTGGGCCCTTTGTTTTCACAGAAATCTGAGCCATTTTTTCCTGTGTACCTGTGCTTTGCTTCAGCATTTGACAAATGCACAGAGGCTTGTACTGGAGATAAAAATTTCTTAGCTTTTCATAGAACCATGGGACAATTCAGGTTGGAAGGGATCTTTAAAGATCAGCTGATCCCACCCCACTGCAAGGAGCAGGGGAATCTTCAATCAGAGCAAGTTTCTCCCATTCACAGACCTTGTGCAGGTCACTTCTTTCTCTCTATGGGCTTTCAGATCACCTAGCTCAGCCCAAGGATGGTAGAGAGACAGGGAAAAACAGAAGCTGTCCAAGGAGGTAGATTTCCATCCAGCAACAATATATAGGCACAGTGTAGCCTCTAGAGGATTGGATCACTTATCCATATTTTAATATTTACATGCAGTAACAGGATCAGAAATCCAACAACAGAGCCAGTCAAGCTCAGACTGGCACAGCAGAGGAGAAGGTAGTGTCTGCCCTGGTTTGGAAATGACCATGCCCCTGATTCAAGTGCACAAGTAACATTCTTGATTCTGATTAACTCCTTGTGTCAGAAAAATAAAGAAAGGGGGCTTATGGACAAAGAGTAGGTGACTTTCCAGATGCTTCCTGAGCAGAGTTTTATTTTTACTACTGCTATCAATTTCCTGAGTTCTATTAAGTGGCACTTGAAAAATATCACAGACAATTTTAATTTGTTAAAGTAAGTATATTCAGCTGTTATTTATTTATGCACCTTCTTCAGACAGCATTAAAATAGCTGAGAAATCAGCCTGCTAATTTATCACTTGTTCTGAAATTTGTTATAGTCAGAGCACTTATTTGTTTTGCTCACTAACCACAAGTGTTTCTAGGTCCTGTGGTTGTCCAAATGGGTGCAAGAAGCTTTTAGAAACTTGCAGAGCTGTGATGCAGAGGTTAAGCCATTCTCACTAAAATCAGATCAATCTTTTAAAAGCAGGGACTATTAAAATGCCAACAATTAGCATAACCCCTCCCTGAGTTGCTTTACACTCAACAGGATGTGCCTGTGTACATTCAGAGATAGCACATGAACACAGCAAGCCTTGCCCAGCTTGCTTTTCTGCAGTTGGCTATAGGATCACATTTACAACCTGAGCCTGAGAAAGAAAGACTTTACATTTTCACTGTGAGCAGAGACTTGACTGGGATTAACAGCCCAAGAACCAATACAGGAGACAGGCTAAATGGAAATGCATGATTTTTCCAAGGCATGAGGACTTGGCACAATTTTTGTTTTCTTTGTTTGTTATAGTCTCCAAGAGGGAAGATAATTTCTTAGTCAAAACCTTTCCATGGGTAGGTTTACAGCATGCAACTCTTTGCTCAAGAAATTTTTGTCTGCAGGATCCAGGGGTTCCTGAAATTATATCCCTTGCTCCACAGTGGACCTTTCCTAAACAGAACTTTCAACAAAGCCTGTCAACTTTTGTTCATAAGGACTGTGTTCCCAGTTCAGGGCTCAAATGGGAAGGAACAATTCCACCTTTTTAACTTCCTCCCTGCACATTAAAGATATGCTTCATCACCACTACCCCAGCAAGGGCAGTTTCCTCATTTGCTGTTTTATATTCTTTCTAAGAAGTCAAGAAAAAACAGGATGCATCCTGTAAACCTATACTTCTCCCCATTACCAAAGGTGAGAGCTGATTTGCCATCCCCCAAGAGGAACTGTTGCATTACACTTTAGGGGTTAATTTGCTTTACTCCTCTGGTATACACCAAATCTGATGCTGTCTGCCAACATACTAATATTCCCATTACAGTGGTTTGAATAAGTAAGACAAGAAATTAACTATGAAACACTAAGGAGAGTAATTTGTACCAATCCCTTTATTTTTCCTGTTTTCTGGAGCATTTTCAGAGCAGTCTGTCCCTTTTTGCTGTATACATCCCTTGGCCAAGACTCATGTACAGCAGCATTGGGAAAATATGTTCTCTTTCAAGCTGGCTGAAAAGTGAAAAGCTTGTGATTTTTTCTCCTATTTATATGGTAAATGGATTTCCATTTTGCTTCCAGCAAACAACTTGCTGGGAAAAGATTTTTTTGTATTTTGAATAAATTTGAAGAGTTCTTATACACATGTTTTTAGATAAAAGTTTGTGGAAGCAAAATACATTTGCTATTTCTGTCTGTAGCAGGTTTTTTGTTTCTGAGCCTACAGTGGACAACCTGAAATCTCTTCTAGTTCACCTCCATGAGCTAATCTTTCATATTTCTCAAAGCCTTGTGCTCAATAACAAAAGTGAAGTTTTGCAGTAGATCTTCATATCCCATGAAAACAATTCCAAGTAGTTTAGATGCAAGCAGCAAGAAATTGAATTGCAAATCAGTTTTCCAAACTTCAGAACATATCAGTGGGGAGTTATACCTGGAGAGAATTAACTGGACCCTCCCAGCTGCCTTCCAGACCTCCCCATGTGAGCCCCCAGCCCCTGGAGGGTGACCAGGCAGGGTACTGGGTGGTGCTCCTGGCTCTTAGGGTCACTTAAATTAGCAATGACTTAAAGCCAAACATTAAAGTCAAAAGAATAACCCTTTATTTTAATCAGGCCCTGCATCTTTGCATCTCCTGTCTGTAATGGTAATGGATGTCCAGGAAGATTAGGGCAATATTTCATGTTGTTAGTAATGTGACCAGTCCATATACCACCTTTGTCATCAAGTCAGCAGCAATAACACCCACTTCTTGCTATGCCTGCAAGTGTCAAGTATTTCCACTGCACCCAGAGATACCATATTCAGATGCTGCTTGGAATTAGAGCTACACAAAAAACTTATATATTCTAAGTTAAATAGTTAAACAAAAAATTACCTTTTTTTTTTTTGCATAAACTGAGCTGAACCAGGGCACCATCATAGAAATACACATAAATAAACAATGGCTCCACTTTTATTTAATTTACTTTAGAAGAGTAAGAAATAAAAGAAAAAAAAACCAAAACAAAACAAATAAAAAATCCTAAAAGCACACAAACACACAAAACCCAAAAAAACCATCCAAATAAAAGAACCACAAACCAACCAATAAGTTGAAAGCATTTGCACTGTAGTCCTGGGACATATACAATTTCCTTGCAGTTTATACCAAATAATAAGAGAAAAAAAATACAATCCTTTCTGCCTTTAAAAGCAATTCTCAGTCCGAAATAAAACCTCAAAAAGAAAATAAGTAAATGCTTCTTGAGGGTATGAGTGATTTGGACATCAGGTCATCCTGACTTCTTAAAGTAAGGCTCTGCACAGCACTGAACATTATTACTTTTCTTTCCACTCAAAGCTAAGCACAGTGATGGCCATTATCCAGCCTCAACTTTAAATGGCTTTGGTAGCTTGAGTTCTGATCTATCATATGTACCTGTCACATTTTTGCTTCCACCACCCTACAGACACTATCTTATTTAAAGGTTAGATTACACCCTAATGTAGCCTAAATGAAATTTTAATTTCCAAGTTCTACTACTGTAGATTGCTGCATCTCAATTACTTATGATCCAGGTACTCTACTAAATGTGCTGGCTTGAAATGTGGAGGATAAACTTAGACATATATTACTCTTGGCTCTAAATCAGGGCTTTTCCATATGCACCACACTAGGAGTATTTTGCTCAGTATCATGTACCACTGGAGCTCTTTGCAGGCTCTCCACCCCACACCCCATGTGAACACACCAGGAGATCAAGCCCTGCCTTGGAACAGGAGCAATTGCTGTGACTGTGTGTGAAAACCTTTTGGCTTCACTTTAGGAGTGAATTCACTCTTCAGTAAGCTACTCAAGGTGCAGGTTCCTTGGAGACCAAACTGCTGAGCAAACTGTGCTGTAGCAAAGAGGATACTAATAGTTCTTAGGGCTTCCAGCAGAAAATCCTTCTTTTACACAATGGATCAGAGAACAGCTAAGCAACAAGACTAAACTAAAGAATAGCAAACAATTTTTATCTATCTGCAAGTCAAACCACCAGCTATGTACTTCTTTCAATTACAGCCATGCTGTGACAGTCTGTTGTAACAACACACACACGAAAAGATTTCGTCAACAAATTAACCCTCCTTCAAAGACCTTGTTAGCTGGGGTTCAATTGCATAATGGAAGAGAGCAATAAAATAATCAATAAGGTGAAATTCATCTTTTTATCAATATTTAGAATGCCTGCAAAGCCAGACAAGTATCTTTCTATCAGGTAAAATGCAGTATTAATTCATTTCCCCTCCTTCCCAATGAAATCAGCATCAATGACTTAAACCAATTCTAGAAGGACATATTCTATGTTTGGTATCTGAATAGAGAGTTAACACTAGAAAAGTAGTTTAGAATATGCTTTGTTCAAAGTCTGAAATCAGTTTTCCCACTCTGTTTTGTTTGCCTTACACTCTTCAAAAGAGAAAGCAGAGAAATGCCTTGTAGTAAATATTCACACACGCACACACCGTGTAACTCCAGCTCTGTATGTAAACAAATGTGAATTTCTACTGGATGCACATGTGATTTCAGCTCTTAATTACAGGAACTTTAAACACAAGTCCAGAAATAGAGACACACAAGAAGAGCTTTTAAATTACTCACTGCAATAAAAGCCCAAGTCAAGAAAGCACATGTCTGAGTCAGAACTCCCACATGCAGACTCTTAAAACATAGTTACAAATATTAGGTAACAAGCATCCTGGAGCAATCCTGGGTAAGAGGAAATTTTGGATTTATTTGGTAAGTTTGTTATGAAGTGGTTTCACCTCATGCTTCCATCAAGTGATCTAGTATGACAGATACAAAATCAGAAAAATGTGTCTTGAAAAAAGAAAATAGAAAAAAATCAAACAAGGAAAAGCTCACCTATTCCCCAACATATTTATACAAACACACACATCCCCAGTCTCATGGACTTTCCTCTCATGTCTTGCCTTCTAACACCTTCAAGAGAAAGAGTGTTTCACCTTCCTCTTCACCTTCTGCTCATAACTTTCCAAATTAGTTAAGCAGGACACACTCTAGATCCACTCCCAATCCTGAAAGTATATAGAGCAAAAATCAAATTTATGGCTACTGCTGCCTGCACCTCTTCTTGCCCAGTACCTCACTCATCTCTAGTCCTTGAGCTCTGTGGAGTGGGACTCGTGGTAGTTCCCACTCAGATCACTCACACAGGCATCCTGCTCATAATCCTGTCTTTGGCAGGCCTGTGATTAATGAGGTTGTTTCCCCACAAAGTTGTGTGATACACATAGTAGACACTCAGTCCTGTCAGACTTAAGAAGGACAAAGATTCCTCAGAGCTGCCTGTTACATCAAATCAACTCAGTCCTGAAGGGATGGTACCTGAAGAAATAAAATACGGAGGCTCAATGTAACTTAAACAGCTGCTTAATCTGACACTTGGCAACAAATACTAGGTTCATTCAGTCCAAGTCATTTGGTTTTGCCTTCTGCAGCACTATCTACAAGTTGACACCATCAATTATATGGAACCAAAGCCACCAAAGCCACCACAATTTATCATTTCCCAAAGGAAATTCCTTGGCAGCTCTAACAGGGCATTTCATTTCTTCCCCGTTACACCTTTATCTGTACTGAGCATCTCTGACACTCACTGCAGTTCTCATTTTAACTCTTACTGCCTTCAGAATTTTATCCACTTCAACCACCCATCTCAGGTAATCTTCTGATCAAAGTCATTGGCATTTTGGTTTTGACAATCTACCTACTGTTCATGCAATGTCAAGGTTCCCCAAGCTGAAGGTAATATCTGTTGTTTTTAGTAGCTGACTTTTGAAGAGCTGGAGCCCCAGAGGGATCCTGACACAAGAATTCCCCACCATGTTTCTTTCTTTGACCAGAAATCTCTCTGAGCAATGGCCATTTCTTCCAAACCCCTATCTTTCTATGAACAAAATTTTTTCCAATATTACTTCCTTTTAAATATATCACAGTAAATGGTGATGGCTACTACACTGCAAGTGATAATGACCATTTCCCTTGACAGAAAAAAATATGTAAAGTAGCACTGGCAAGGCTCCAAGGTGCACTCCTTTTATCCATATGCTAGTAGATCCTGTCAGATTGTGTCCTGACCACAAAATGACATGGAAATTCCTTATAGCACCCTTCTTTAATTAACTTATTCTTTAAGCTGCACATATTTGTGATAAAACAGTTTGTTTCTCAGTAAATCCTAATTTACAGCCTAGCTCAGAAAAAATGGCCGTTTAAAATCCTTTACTCCATGTAAAGGCAACTGATGAGATACTTTTATTCCATGAGCACCAAACAGCTCCATGTTTGGGACTTGTCCTGTTCATCTCTCCTTCAGTTTATTCTATAATTAGCTGCATATTTGCAACTAACAATTCATCTTTATCTTCCATGTCATTACACTGATTCCACAGAACTTAGCAGTGTTTGAAAACACTGGAGAAAGATAATTAGCTCTCTAAATACATACTTACAGATGTGTGTGTGTGTGTCTGTGTGTGTCTGTGTGTATGTGTTTTTAGACAGTCCTCATTTCCACCTGCAGTTTGGAGCACCAGTAGGAACCCCAGCTATCCTAGCACAGGAGCACTCATTCCAGCACTCAGAACTGCTCCTTCTAGTGACCCAAGAGGGTCTACCATTACAAGTTGTCATTGTGACTCCATTAAGACAATTGATGCAGCCCTTGGAAAGCCTTTCTGAGCTTCCAACCACCACACAGGGTTTGAAGCAGACACACAACCCACAGCTGCAATGGAACTCATCTTTCATACCCCAGTGAAGCAAATACAACAAAAATATTTGTCACATGAAGGACTTTCAAATCCCTACAAGTCCAAAGACTTTAGGGCATCTATTTATTTTATTGCCATGGTATTATTTCCTACACTTCTTGCCCTATAATTTAAAAAAATCTCCCCTCTACCCATTAGACACCAGAATATTTTCCCTTTGTAAAGCTGTTTATTCTGTAAAGATCTATTCACCTGCCTTCTTCCACCTAGTTATTCTCAATAACTGCTGGTTTAATGATTGTGGCTTCATTCCATTTGAGAACAGAAATTCAACTTCCCCTCCCTCTTCCCGTTAACAAAAGAATAGCAGAAGTCCAAGACACTATGTAAAAATTTAGTCACTAATTTCCAGTACTAGGTCTTATGTTCAAAGGAATGTGAAGTAAAATTGAGCAGTTAGCTGGTCTAATTAAACTCACTTTGGTCTGATTAAATGCAATTATATTTCACAGTTGCTTTGTGCTCCCTGTTAACCTCTATTTTCCATCCTGTATCTCTGCCCAGTGCTCAGATGGGAATTTCACTCTACTGAATTCCATCAGGAACAGATTTCCCCTCTAGGCTTAATACTATTCACTGACTTTTCAAATTTGACTATGTTCAACTGCTATCATCTTTCTTATCTCCAAGTAATGTTAACCTCTCATTGTTTGCCCTTTGCAGCGTTTTCAACTGCAGCACTTGCAATGTGATAGGACACCTGAAGCTCCCTTCTTTATCAGCTAGTTATCACACACAGAGGAAAACAGGCAAACAGAGAGGCAAAAATTTACTCTCACACTTCAGCAGGCTCTCCCTGGGCACAGAGACTGTCCAGTGGCTGCTCTCTTCAGAGGGACCTGAGCACAAGAATCAGCACAGCCCTTCAGGTTTAAACACCCTTATGACACTGCCATTTGGGACTGCTGAGGGTCCTTCCAGAAGCCCTGTTAAGGACCTTGTGGTCTTGGCACAAGAAACAATTAAGTAGGCACAGAATCTTAAAGCAGCACTGAAGTCGTTGTTAATGAGTGTTTAATAGCCACAGTTAGGAGATCTTAGAAAGGTTAATACTGAATATTTGGCTTGATCCTATATGTAATACAAGTCACCCTAATCTGGATAAAATTAATAGGCTTATCAATAAAGCCACTGAGTGGCCACAATGAGGGTGTCCTCATTTGACACAAAACCAGATTTCTGTTCTTACCATCGTTAAGGCACTGCCAATTTTAATGGAAGCAACTTGGTACCTTGGTCCACTGAAAACCCAGCAAACCCATCTGAAATAATTTAGTTACAGGCTGCAAAAGGGACTCTAGATCAGCTGTGGGTGGTCAGCACAGGCTGGCACAACAGGCAGCTCAGACAGGTTTGAGAAGTATGAAGATAAAATCTTGATGTTTAGTGTGATCAGCTGGAAGAAGGAAGCAAAGAAGTCAGGCCAAACTGCAGCAAATTAACACTGTGTGAAATCTCCTGGCTGTATCAAATACTTGCCAGCTGAAACCAACTATGGGCATCATCATTCTCTTGCCATGGAAAGACTTCACCAACACAACAAACCTCAGGTTTGGTGCTTCTACAGTGTATATGTAAAATACCTGAATCATTCCAGTACTTCAAAGTTGTTTGAGATCACCTTAAATTTCTCTTTCTTCTTGCTGTTTATGCCTTTTGAATAAATTGCCTGGAATGGTTTTGTATTTGGCTGCTGTATAGCTAAACAACAAGTCAGTTTTTCTTCCAAGCAAGTCTCTCCAGACCCCAGATCTGTGTTCCAGGACTCCCTATACCTTTATTCACAGACCCCAAACACATTTATCACAGTGCAGTGAGCCATCATTCCTCTCTGACCTGGTATACTGGCAGATGGAGGGGAGAAATCAAATGAAAACTGCTGTGAAGGAGATGTATACCAGTTGCTCTAATCATACATGAGGGCCAATTAATTATAATAACAGATCAGCAAAATTTCCCTTTTCCTTTCTGTTTTAATTCTAGTCTCTGCTATTTGGCATGGACAACTCGAATTTTGAGGCTTGTTTCTTTGCCTCATTTCTTCTTTCATTCATGCATGCCTTGAAAAGTAAGGCAGTAGCACAAAGGAGGATGTGAGACAAATAAAGGTAATGAAAATTGCTGTTCTAAGTCTATATCTGCTAATGAGCAATTCTGTATCCTCTATTCATTTCATTACCTTCCACAAGTTTCCAGGAGCTGAGATCCTGCTTTTTCAATGCATAATCAGAAATGGTTTGCCTTGAAAACCAGCCCATTTCTTTGAAACAGTGTTTAGAGAGGAAGAGAAACATCTAAATTATCTGATCAGAATTGCAACTGAAGTAAAATATGCAATATTTCAGCTCTGATTTCAGAAGGTAGAGAGTGTTTTCAGCCCCCATGTTTCCTGGCTCCTGGCATCAGCCAGCTCAGGCTTTTCAAGTAAAATCTTCACAATCTCTCTGGAAGAGAGGAGAGATCTTTCTGATATCCAGGAGTTAAAATTTTCATCTCCTTCTTTTTCTTCTAATCCACTGGATTAGTTCTGTGGGGAAAGTCCCTAGCTTGAAAAAACAAACCACCATTCTACAGCCCTGAAACTGCTGTCCTAACGGTGGGAGAAAGGACATTTCCTCTTCCTGCTTTTGCTAGTAACTGTGCCCTTGAGATTCTTTTTGGAGCTTAAGGTGCCCCCTTTGCAGCACCTAGCCTGAGGCTCATGCAGCCATGGAAATGAGAAACAACAGGCTACACTATTTAAAAGCTTCAGCTAATGTAGCTCGTATCGACCTCTCAAAAGCAATTTGCTCATTCCCTAGGTCTTCTTCTCCCAGAAGCCTTTAAACAATATTATGGTGGCATTAGGAATCTGGTTTAAGTGCCATCTCTTAGCTCTTACACATTCCATCAATACAATTTCACTGCCTATGAAGCAATACACAGATTTAAGAATTCACAATTTTTCTCTTGCTCATTTTAAGTCTCTTTTTAAACCACCATTTTCTCTTTTTTTGTTTGTTTTTTCCCCTAGTTTGCACAGATTGTTGTCTCCACTACAACCATCTTGAGTTCTGGGCAGCTCAGCAAACTAATAAAGAAAAGAAGCCTAAATAAGGAAACGTGTGTGGTTCACCAATATGACTGCAAACAAATCCAATGTGAGAGGAAAAAAAAGCAATAAAAATCAACGGGCCTGTTTATGCACCCTAAACTGAGCAGGGGATTCCACTTCCCCCTTCCCTAAGGGCTCTGTGTGACTCATCCTGAGCAACTTACCATGAAGTAGGCTGACATTTTATATCATTTTAGGTTAAGGTTTTTTCCAGTTCAAAAATTTCTCTGTTGCTTTGCATGAATATAAGAATAGCTTTGCACTTCCTTGGCATACTGAGCTCTTTTTGCCTCGGTATCCTGATCTTCAAAGCTGCTGTGGTATTTGCTCACTTTAATCAAGATTTATTTGAATGAGCTGCTGCACTAAATGCATAATACCAAGGAATTAATTCATTTGACTTAAAACCATCAGCTTATGGTAGCCTGTTCTGACTGTTGCTTAAGGCAGTGAGAAGAGGGAACACATCCAAAATGAAGGCAGAGTCAATCCCAAAATGTAAAATGAGCCTCCTCCCTCCAACACAGGCCATGTATCTATGGTGGCTTGTCTTCACACCAACATGGTGCTGGCAAATACAGCTGTCACTGATCTGGATTAAAACAAATAGTTACATCTTTTCTGCTTGTCTCCAGATTTTTCACTTCTGAAGTTTAAATAATAAAATCTGACCTAGATATGGTCTGTCTCCAGGGGAGGTAAAGACATGTTTTCCTTAAGAAATTTCAAGTTTGTGTATATTTTTCTCTTATTTCCAGGACTCATGGCTTTCAGGCAAACACCAGTAGTCATGAAACTAGGGCAAGAGTTGTCAACAGCACAAGAGTTATGAGTTTCACATTTCTGCCTCCATCCCAGATTAATTACATCCTCATATCCCCTTGTAAAACTGCTCTGTGTTCTTCCACTCTTGACATTTGCAAGAAAATGAAAAAAACCTGATTTGCCTTCACTAAGCCTGCTTTGTACAGGTGTTTGAGCTAAGTGTAAGGAACAGGGCTTTTGTGAGAGTCAAAGACTGAAGAAATGCCTGAGGTGGTTTGGGTTGGAGATGCTGAGTGTGCCAGGTGCTGTGGCACTCCTGTCCCTCGGGGTCAAGGCATTGCCACAGTCTCATTGTAAGGGTGAATGCCAAGTGACTGAAGCTTGTTGGTCCCTACCCTGAGGGAGCAGTGAAAAGAATGTGCAAAAAGGAAGATAGAACTGCTAAACAGGACGCAGACCTGCTCTCTGTTGGAAAGAGACTTCAGAGTCAGTGCCTTATTTATAAAGTGATGACAGAGATTTTTACCACTGTCATCAGAAACTATCAGGTGCACCTGGATGCTCATGAAATGTATAGTGAAAATTTTAAATGGGGCCCAGGGGTTAAACACCATATCTTAAAAAAACAAAAGGAGATGCAAGAATTGAATGGAGTTGTGATAATCAGCTGGCTCTCATGATGGGAGAGGAGCAAGAAAATCAATAAAAGGATCCTTTCCTACCAATATTATTCATACCCTTGTTGAGCTTAAAAACTACTTTAGGAGAGTTCTCCAAGCAGAGACATCATTGCTTTACTAATTGTTCATTGATATGATAATTATCATTGCTTTACTAATATTCATTTCCTCAAATGGAACCAGGGAAAACCTTGACACTTCTGCCAAGAACTTCTGTAAGAAGTCATTACCTGTTTTCTGTTTGATATGCTCATCAGTGGTGATAGGTAACTCTTGCCTGCCTCTGCCTTTAAAATTGGAGGAGCAAAAGTTAAAATAACAGCTGACCACAATTAATTAACCAGTAGTCAATCTATTATTAATCCAAATTTTTCTTAACCTCTGGAATTGATATGAGCTGCAGCACTTCCAGCTGTCACTCACAAGGAACTTTGATATTCCCACAGGATAGGCAGGACAAAGCTAATGCACAACATGTTAATCACTCAGACACTTCAGATGAAAAAAATACCAGTTTTTTATTTTCCTTAACCCCATCTGTGGGTAAATGAAGTGTATTTTGATTCACTGTTGAATCCATTCCCTTTGCAAGGCACCATTTTAAAATAGAAGCCAGGAAGAATCATTATCTACTTGTCTATATGCAAAACAACAAAAAAAAATTCCCAGCACAAGCAGATCTCATTAATTAAACACAAGAAATTAATACAAAAGAATGGCAGTAACATTCTTGCTAACACTTGCTTTCACTTTGAAATCTGCAAACTCATGCAGAAGGATGTTTGAGTAACTGCCCCTGCCAAAAGGCAAGGAGAAGTCTGAGAGACAAAGGTGGATCTTGGCTCATGCAGGGGCTGCTTAGAACATTCAGGACTTGAACTCTCAGTGACCTGTCAGTGCTTGATGGGGCAAGGACACCAGCTTCTGTTGCCTGCAAACCTCAACTTTCCATTATCTCAGAACATCAGTACTGAATTACTGTTTGGAGGTAGCTGAAAACATTTATACACACACACAAGTTGCACTAATACTCTCTGTGAATTTCAAAAGGAGGTTATGTCATCTGTATAAACATGAGCAATATAAACAAAACCAGAAGGAATGCATCTCAGTCCTTCTCACTCAAACATTCATCTTCACCCACCTCTGACCCCCATGTCCAGAAAATCACAAGGAAACCAGTGGCAAAAAAAAAAAAAAAAAAAAAAAAAAAAAAAAAAAAAGGAAGCTGTGGCAAAACCCCCACCTATTAGCTCAGACCTACTGAAACCACAGTGTTTGATGAAGACACATGCAGGCAAACCAGGAACTCAGATGCACTTCCAGCCTTAGCAGGACTCAGCAGTTTGGCAGGAGCACTTTTTTAACCAGTATAAGCAATTTTGTTGACTGAGAGTTGGGTTAGCAAGTGCAGATTCAGCTTCAGTTTCTGCAGCTGTGCTCTAAGACTTGTCACCAGAACAAGTTGTGGGCAGAAGTATCACTTTCCATGCAGACTCAGAGGCTGAAGTTTGATCTAGTTCTTAGAGATGTTCAGGATGTTTTTCTAGATTTTGTGCATCAAACCCAAGTAGAAAAGGACAGGAATGAGATCAGATTAATGGTAAAAGCAAAGTGATAGGAGCAAAAGGATCAGAGCATGCATACATTTCTGGCAATAAAATCAGAAAAATGCAGCCTATGTCTAATGTTATATTTTTGCTTATAAAGATATCCAAACACATGTACATGCAGATATATCTGTGTCTATGAGCATGTTCTTGGCTTTAAGAGCATTCAGAAGTACAAATACCTGTTAACCATTAATTTGGTATTTCAGCAATTCACATACAGTAGCAACATGGAGATTTAGGCTATCCAATTTTCAGACTAATACCTGCTGTGTGAAAAAGTAACCTTTGTAATTTGAGATTACAATATGAGAGCCAGTACTTTTGTGAGGTGAACAAATTCCATCTGGGTTTGCTTCAAAGTAGTGTTTACAGGTTGTCATGGTGTTGTTTAATGCTGTTGTGTCAACCACCAGAAGAGCATTAAGGCAAACTCCTGGGCTGGCTGACACTCTTTGCAGCAGAGTCAGCAGCAGCAGTGGTTACAGGGTGAGTCAAATGGCTTATTTCAATGTCTTGTAGGCAGTTTATATAGCTTTTTACAAGCCTGATCTACACTCCTAATAATCTTACATCCCTCCAAGATATTTGCAATAAATGAACTTGTTAACCAGGAGCAAAAGGCAGAGTCTCCATGTTGCCCTGCCCTCCTGCACTGAGGCAGCCAAGGGGATGGCAAATGCAGTTCCATCATTCATGCTGCACTGTGGAGAAGGAATTAAAATAAAGTGTCCATGTATGGTTTTTATAGCCCTTCAACCAGGCTGGTTCTCCAAAATATTTCAGTCACACTTGCTGCAAACAGCTGCTCCTGAACACCAGAAGGCAGCACTGTCTGTTACAGGAACAGGAGTAAGCATGGGATGCTGGAAGGAGTGGATAAAGCTGCAAGTGGCAGGATGTCAAACCTCAGCCTTGGGGCAGATGTGTCCCAGCCAGACAGGTCCAGGATCTGGTCATCATGAGGCTTGGATTAGGATTCAATTTCACAGAGTTATAGAATATATTTGGTTGGAAGGGATTTTTGAAGGACATGTAGTCCAACAAACTCCACCTCCACACATCCTGTTCTTCCTTCCTTGATAAGGGATTTTGCCTTGAAATTAGTTTTATTCCTGAAATCTGTGGGCCCTCAGGCATAAAACAATAACCTGAAGATCCAAAATTTCATTACCTTCCTTAATACATGGCTAAAATGATGATAATATAGGACAGGGCACTTTGAATATCAGATATTCCTTAATAAGCCAACAACACAGCACTTAAAGGAAGTTATTATACACTGGATAATTGAATCCATCTCCAAATACCATTCACTCTGACAGTGTTATTTGTCTGTCCTTATTTTACCCAATACCCTCTTCCTGAGCACATGTTCATGATGTGAGAAGGATGATAGATTTGCCTACATAGCTAGAATAAAAATAAATAAAGTTGATATTGTTTCACCTTAATATCTTATATTTTTGGGGGTTGCTTAAACACATTTTTTATTCAAGGAAGAAATCTGTTCAACCAGGTTCTGCCTTTGGCTTAGATGGAGGTTGCTATATTGCTATATCTCTACCCTCTGCACTATTATGGTCATTATAAATCATTCTGCCTCAGAAATATGAACCAGTTTAATACTGACATCAACAGAAGCCGAGAGAACTTCTTTTTTTTTATCTTTTTTTAGAAGGGACTTGGTAGGTTTCAAGTATCCCACACATACTCTGCAATTTGTGCTGGGTGGTTTGGTGCCCCAGATTCAAGTAACTGTTCTTATTTGCTCCAGATTCAAACTGCTCTTATTTGCAACAAGAACTGACTGCTTGTAACTTTCAAATTCATCACAGCCTTGCGTGATGGAGAGTCTAAAAACTATTGAGAATATTTAGAAGAACAAATGATTTAGTCAAAACCATACAGGGAAAGGAGGAAGCCAAGATGACTAGTGTGTAAATTCATTCAGTTTCACCTGGTGAGCTACCATGTCCTAAAATAACTTCTTCCTCCAAGATTCAAAAAGCATCTGTGCAACAATGAGAAAGGCACACTTTTCAGTCTCTTGAGAATGGTACAGGCAGAGCAAACAGCATGAGCACCATGTGCTGAATGGAAGCACAAATCTGTTCAGCCCTGCGTGTGTGCAGCTAAAAGTCTGTTCTAGCAGTCCTTTCTTTCATACCCCAAATTCCTGGGGTGGTAAAGATGCAAGCATCCTTCTGAAGCACTCATACACTGACCTGTATTTTATTTGTCCTTAAACAGATGTTATTTTTTCAGGTGTTATTTGTCTCCCACTAATTAGCATCCAGAAGTAGGAGGGTAAGTTAACTATGCCAGAACTGAAGTTATTACTAATCAAACATCTTCATGTGAAATGCAGCCACCTTTTTGAACATCTCAGTCATAGCAGATGTTTATCTGAAATATGAGTGTTTCAGACCAGTTGGCTGTAGCCTACAGCCAGTGCATGCTTGTGAACTTGCTTTTTGTCCATTATTAATCATGCCTCCAATAGTAATGGGCAGGCAATTGGCAGATACTGCATATTTGGTAGGTTTTTCTTTGCCATTGCCAAACAGTGCAAGGCCAAACCTGCAGCTTTTCTGTCACAACTCTTTAGATGTTTAGGAGGCATCTCTAAACTACTTCACAATTTTTGTCAGTGTTAAATTCACAGTCTTTCTACAAACCCCACCATCATCCAGAGTTACAAGGGGAGAAAAATACAAGAGGAAATATAGAGCAAGAGAAATAATGACTGTCTTGCAGGACCTATAGTAGATTCAGACAGGGTCCAAATTATCAGTGCAGTGCTTTAGCTACAAAAAGGCCTTCTTTGGTGGGGGATTGTCACTTATGCTGTGATCATAGGAAACAAGAGAGGAGTGAGGCCATTTACCCCACACTTGTGGGATGTCCATGCACTTGAAAACCTGCTGAAACATGAGTTAGTCCTGCTGTGCATCCTCAGCTCAGTCTGGCCTACACATCATTAATGACACAGCTCCTTCATGCCTGGCAGGAAGAGACAATCTCAGAGGATTGCTATAATTTGTCCTGCTTGCTAAAGTGACCTGGCTACCCTAGAGCTCAAGTGAATGCAGAGAGAGGGTCATTATGGTGCTCAAATATAACTTCACCTAGGAAACAAGCCACTCTGCACTCTATTTTCAGAGCAGTCTCCCCTGCTGTTTAGTTCCACCTGCTTCCACAGCAAAAGCTACAGAAGCTATCAGTGACAAATCCTGTATTACAAAATAGGTGCATGATAATAACTATTGAGGGGAAAAAACCACAAAAAGATCACAGATATCACAGCAGTGGGTGTAACTTGATAAAATCCTTCTATGCCCAATGATAAAGCTACTTTCCTTTAGCAGTACTCTCCCAGCAACAATGCCACCTCCCAAAACTGATTTTCACTCAATTTGGTAGTTTATTGCTCCACAGGCATGACTGCATCCTTCCATGATGGAAAAAAAAAGTAAGAGCTCTAATTTTATTAGAAAGGATCCCTTATCTCTTAAATAAGTGACAAAAATACATCTGGAAAAATGCATCAGTGTCAGAAAGAATGGCAACACTTTAGAACATCACTGCTACAGGCTTTCCTTACCCCCACTAAAATGCTGGCAATCTGGTTAACATCTACCACCCATGTCTAGGTACTTTCCTTTACTTACAGAAGGGCTTCAGCTGCCCCCATGTACACTGTCATCTAAATATTTGTGTTTCCCTCAATAGCTGGTACAACAGGGTATATTTTATTTTTGCCTTACAAGGAAGTCATTGTGCAAGATGACAATATTTGTCCAGTTACAGGAGATGCTCATATTTTAACAATACTGAAAGATGCTTGGAAAAGAGTGTATTGCAGCCCTAGCAATTGTCAGACTTCATATCTCAGTCAGAGCTTCAGCCCTGCTGGAACAGACAGGAGCTAAAGTGGGAAATGCAATATCTCAGAATAAACTTACTTTCTACTTGAGAGATGGTGCTGAAGAATTCACTTACAATGTCATTTTGTCCCTATATTTTAATACAATTAGTGGAGTTTTAAATTTTTTTAAAATAGTTTTAAGCATTCAAAAAACAAAGCATGTTTTCTTACCACTGCTTTTAATTTCAGCTTTATAAACTAATGGAGGCATAGCACTCTAGGATCAGCTGAAAGTGTTTAAAAGATGGTTCTGATTTTGGGTCAAGTAGCCTACATTCTCTTTGTTGCTATAAAACAGGAAACTAATCAAATGCCTTTGAATTTCTGTGTCAGGAGACTGGAGGGGACCTCCAGAGACCACCTAGAAAATCCTTTTTCCTCTCAGCTGTTCCTAAAAGGATGAAAGCTTCCTATGAAAAACATGTCAATGCTTCACTGTCTTTACTACCACAAGAAATTTTCTGACATTCGGCCAGGATGTTTCTTGCTGTAATTTACATCCATGATTTATTGATTGTCTAAAATTGGGAGAATCTCCTGTGCCTTTTTGCAATACCATTTATTCACCTGAGAGGTCAGACTTCTCTTCCTAAAACTGGAAGAATCCCAAATTCCTTTTTTCCGTTTTTTTTGTACAGGCAATTTTTTCCCAGATCTCTGATTTTTTGGCTTTTGATTGGACCACCCTAACTTGACACTACTCTGCTTCAAGCTTTACCACTCCCTGAACAGTGAATGATTATTCTTTACATGTCTTGCTAGATATGGTTTCCTTAATAAACCCTAGTATAGTCACATATTTTCAAAGCATGTGATTTTCTTATGTTTCTCATGTAAACAGGTATAGTCTCTGCCTTCTATTTTATCTCATAAAACTGCTGGTTAGAGGGAACAATTGGCTGAGCAGGTGTAGATTCCTTTTCTTTGCCCAGCTGAAGTGAGAAGGTGGTCTGCAATTGTTTCAATAAAGTGTGTTTCTCCCAGTGTACTGAGGAGTTTTCCCTGTTCTGCCTTGTCTCTTTTTCCTTTCTTACATATGTTCACACATACATGGTGCCTTTGTAGCATGATGCTTTGCTTAATTGGAGGGAAAAGAGCTGGAACTGTGCAATATTTGCAGAAGTTACCACTGCTGGATGAAGGGGGATCATGCTGCTTTAGTGTTGAAAAATGCTGAGACCAGTCTGACCCATCAATCTGAAGCTCAACACTCAGAGGAAGAGCAACATTTCCTGACAGAAACTGTCACCAGTGAGCATCTGGCAGAGAAAGTTCCTGATAGAGTAAACCAACAAGTTGTAATGCTGATAATTTATCTAAAGCTGCTGAGGTGACACAGATGGCCTAGAGACATAGGACTGACAATCCCTTCACATTATGAAACTCCTATTTAAACACAGGGTATTCTAACATAGCACCTCTTGGAGTGTGTGTGGAGATCCCTCCCTGGAGTGGAGACCCTTCTCCAGGTTACTCCTTGAGGCTGGGCAAAAGAGATTTGCTCACAGGAATTGGAATGGGTGTGTAACATAAACCTCTACACAATTACTTTGCTGACTTTGATATCATGGCTCGGGTATTGCTTCAATAACACTATATTAGTAGCTATAGCTATCTATACTGTGTAGTAAATAATACTGATTAATACATTTTAGTCTAATCATTATCATCATCCATTTAAATAAATAATTGATTTTATTCACATGAATATATATGATTTTTCATCCTTATTCCTGTGTGACAAAGCCAAGTAAAGGCTCAATTACACCAATAAAATCCCTTGACATAAACTGTTGACTAAGTCTGCGACTAAGATTGGATCATTGGAATTATCCTGATTTAGACTCATGAAGAAAGAAGCTGCAACTCAGCCAATACTTTCCAGATACAGTACAAAAGACTTTGATTTCCCCTCCACCCCTTCAACACACAGTTCATTCACAAGAGCACCCCACAGCCATCAACAGACCCAGTATTCTCACTGTTTTTGGTAAAAGTTGTTTGACTGGGTCAGAGAAGGCTAATGTGGAAATCGTTAAGAAACAATTATTTAACACAATTATCCAAATGTTAAAACATGGATACAATAAAGAGATGGGAACCTAAAGAAATAAATGGAAATCATTAGGGAAACTAAATACTCCAAGCAAGGGCTGAACTGGAGATGGCATCATGCAGGGCAGAAGAGAGGAGGTTGGAAAAGAACTGCTACTCTGGTGGTACCAAAATAATACAGAGAAACTGCAATATCTAATGATGAAAAATCAACTGAGATACAATATGCCAGCAATTTATACCTTCACTCTTGTGAAGAATCAGCTGAAAGTTTATTTAAACATGCACAGACACACAGACAGAGGCACATGTATTTGGCATGAGGCACTCAAGTTACCTGTAAAAAGCAAAAAGCACAAGGGAAACATTACAAACATTTTCCCATAGATAAAAGGCTTTTAGAGTCTCCACACTTGGACTGAGAATATCTGAGACATTTCCCTGGATCTTCTAGAGATTTGTTGAGCTGGTTATTAAACCTCTCATATATCATAGAATTAGAGTGATACTGCTGTATTTGTATGAAGGCAATGAAACCTAAAGAGCAGAAATGTGGGGGTTTTATTTATGCTTTTTTAAGGAAAATCCCATCCTCCCCTGAGGTACCATGTATCATTCCACTCACTGATGCAGTAACAGTTAGGTGTAATATTCCCATATCTGCTTGCCAACCCATCCTTTCAGAGCTGAAGGCCCCTCACTCTCAGAGGAAAGAAAGGGATAATCCCTGTTCCTGCCTTTGCTCAGCCAGAAGGCAAGTCAGGGGAGGTGCATACATGCCAGCAGCCAGCAGGACTGATCAGGCAGGCTGCAGCCAGCATATTTACTCCTTCTAAGGCTGCATCTCACAGCACAGTCAAAAGGCGCCTCACACTCTGAGCTCTGTAAAAATCTGAGAACAAACAACAGTAAAACAGCTCAAGCAGCTTTTGTTCCAATGACACTTGTGAAGGGAACATGCAAAAGGATGAACTCATCTTTATCCTTCAGACTATCCTTTCTACAGCTCAGTTGTTATTTGTCTTGCATGTTTATGGTTGCACATATTTTTGTCATTAGAACTGATTGCAAATATGATAAACAATTCATATTTCATTAAGTAAGAGAGGAGTGATCAGAAAGAAACTGGTGAAAATGCTGGACAGTTGATAATCAGCATTTAAAAGTGAAAACATAGTGAGTTTGATTTTTAAAAATGCCCAAGTTTGCTACTCATACAGATTAAATAATGAAAAAATGAGAGGTTTATTCTTAACACAAGTACATGTAGAGATAGGACAAAGAAGAGTGGCTTTAAATTGAAAAAGTGGAGGTTTAGATTAGATATGAGGAAGAAATCCTTGATTTTAAAGTTGGAAAGGCACTGGAACAGGTTGCCCAGAGAAGTTTTAGATGCTCCATCCCTGGAAGTGTTTAAGGCCAGGCTGGATGGGGCTTTGGGCAACCTGGTCTAGTCCCAGATGTCCCTGCTCATGGCAAGGAGGTTAGAACTAGATGGTCTCTAATGTCCTTCCAAATCATTCTATGACTCTGATTTCATGTCTTCCAAAACTGTGTTTATATTTCCTCTTCAAGTGCATTTCCACTTAGAAATTTAATTTGGCAGAAAGCATGCATCATTTTCATTTATGATAAATAAATGCTGCTGAGTATTGAATTTATTGTTGAATACACTGAATTTCCTGCAGAGATGCAGTATTCAATAGGGAAATCAGAATTCTTGCAACAGCTCTCTAAAACTGCTCCTTGATTCTAAATCAAGCTTCTCCTAGAGATAAGCTGTGAAAAGGGGGAAATGTTGGGACAGGACAGAAAAAGAAGCTGTGACTAATTTTTCTGCTGACCTTTAGAAATTTCTCCCTGTTCTGACTTGTGTCAAATTCTCAAAAAGTGCAGAGTGACCTATTCCTCTAAAGTTAGCCTCTGAAAGAAAATGACTGCTTTTACTAATGGAAGAGCCTGTCTGAAAATAATGGAATAGATCATCAGAGAAGGCTTAGAAAAGAGATGTTAAATAGTGGGAAATCTGCTTCATAGCTCTGTCTTTATAACCTCTCAAAGAAGAGGTGCAGAAATAGCTGCATCACAGAATACAGCTACCTACATGGAGAATTAAACTTCAGTGAAGGTTTTTCTACAGTAGAGCAGACAAAGGTGTAAGAACTTACAATGCCTGGAAGACATGCACATAGACACCAGGTCTGCAAAGGAAGAGTCCTAAAAAACTTTTCACATTTTCATAGGATCCTCATCTCTGAAACTGCCAGAATTTCACAGAATGACTAAATTTTGTTTAAAAATAGTCTGAAGGTCAGCTACCCCAACCCTCTGCTCAAGGCAGGATCACTTCAAAGCTATATCAGATTGCTCAGAGCTCTGTCTAGATGAGTTTTGAATATCTTCAAGGACAGAAATTTCACAAGCTCTCTCTGTGACATGATCCACTGTTCAACAACATGTAAAGAGAATTTCTTTTCCCAGTAAAAATAGGAACTTTCTGTGATGCATTTCTCATCCCTCCCTTCTTTTCCTTTAGCATTGACATCTGAGAAGAGTCTGGATTTCTATTTTCTAACAACCACACACCACACTGTTTAATGTGTCAAGCAGGCCCCCTCAAAGTCCTTTTCTTCTGGATTAAGAAAACCACTTCCGCCAGCTTCCTCTGAGAATGTCACATATTTCTACTCCTTTGTCATCTCAGTGGCCCTTCCTTGGACTCCTTCCAACTTCCAGTTTGGTAACTCTCTCTTGTGGGTAGGAGTGGGTGGAAGTGGAGACATGACTCTAGAGGCAGCCTCAAAATTGCAGGGCAGAGGAGAAGGATTGCATCAACCTGCTGCTTATGCTCTTGCTAACTGACCAGTGTGCTGCAAGGCTTCATTGCTAAAGGGCACACTGCTGATTCATGCTGGACCTGCTGCTCTCCAGGACTCTCCACATCTTCTCCTGCAGGGCTGTTACCTCCTTAGCTCACCCACAGCCTGTACTGAGCATGGGGCTGTTTATCCCAGATGCTCATGTCTTTGTGAATTGGACAAGTTTCCCTTCAGCCAGCTCCTCGAGCTTTTTGAGGTCTCTGGGCCCTTTATCAGAGTCCTGGCCCTCCCCCAGCTTGGTGACAACCCTCAAGCTTGGCAGGAGCTCTTTTCTATCATTCAGTTTGTTGATGAACACATTAAACAGTGGCAGAACACTGATGTTGAAGTACTGCCCATTACCTTCTGAGCCCAGTGGCTCATCCAGATTTTCATGTAGTCTGTAGGTCCCTCAACAAATCTGTATCTACTCGTTTCATTTATAAGAATATAGTTCATAGAATTAGGATCAAATAACCTGAGGAAGTCAAGATAACATCCACTATACTTCCTTTTTCACTCAGCCAGCTGCCATTTCTTCAGAGAAGGCAAACCAGATCATCAGGCATCATTTGCCCTTGGTATGCCTGTGTTAAATATTCCCAACCACTTTCTTATTAGTGTGCTTGGAAACAATTGAATTTCCTCCACAGTACTCTCAGGACTAAGGTAAAGATAAGCAGCATGCAATTTATCTGATCCTGTCTTTCCCTTTGGTTCTTTTGCGATGCTTAATATGGATTATCCACCCAATAACCATTTAAAAAAGAATGTTGAATCAATAAAAAAATAAATCCATTCTTGTGGCCTCACTTAAAATCAAGGTGGATAGGAACAAATTCAATCCTTAATTTTCCTTGTCTATTCATGCAGGGTAGCAGTGAAAAAGGAAATAGACAATACATTACTTTGGGCAAATTTTATCTCTGCTGCTGTGAAATCCAGACTATAGTCAGACTGGGGAGGGGCAACAAAATGGTATGGAGGTGCATTTGCTTATTTTCTCTTGCTCCTACAATCTCTTTTATGTCAGTACTTCACTGTTTCTTCCAGTACTCTTCTTTGCTATCCTATCTGTTATTACTACCAAGCACTTGGTGTAGAAAAATACGCACAAGCAATTATTTGGTTTCTGTATCCAATTAATTCTCATAAATAAATAAACAAGCAGGCCCCATGGTATTATAGTAAGGAGTGGAAACACATTTTTTTCTGCAGTTGTTCACAAAGAATATTTAGTAAATAACTTTTCTGTTAGAGTTAGGGCATGCACCTTCAGGACAGAGGACTATCATCTCTTGTTTCAGCCAAATGTGAAGGATATGGTTCCACATATGGTTCAGTCTTACTCTTACATCAACTTAGCCCTGGAGAGGGTTGCAACAGCACTATTAAGGTTGGGATGATATAAATATAAATGCAATGACATGTTTGTAAACACAAGAAAAAGGAACAACAGAGCAGGGATTAAGCATGACGTGCAAAAATAGGGCAAAATTAACACTGGTGAAACTGGTAAACGCTGAAGAATGTGATGTTCAAACCAAGATCATGGCAGGGATGACTCATTAGCTGTAGGCCTGTGCTCTGGTAGAGGAAGGGGATTTAATGAGTTTATAGCCCAGTCCCATTTCTCTTCCTGTTATTCAAATAAGAATATACTCTGTAGCCTGAAGATGCCCAAACCAAGAAAACAACACAGCATTCATCATCCCTCAGTGTCACACAGAATCATCCCCACTAGACTACTTGGACACAGGTATCTAGGAGTTTATGAATATGAAACCAAAGAGTCACTTTATCCAGAAAGAAAAATAAACTCTCCCTTCTCCATTCTCACACAGTTTTCTTGCAATCCAATGGTCTTGTGTCCCTTTCCCTATCCTACTCCAGAAGACAATAAATGCTTAGAATGAAATCAAATATTCTATTGCAGAGGTTATTACTGGATACTGAGGAAAAGCTGAAAATTATTTACATGTATCACAATTTGTAGCAGGAATTGGTCCCTGTCAGGCAATTATCACTATAAGAACTATTGTCACTATAAGAACTTTAAAAATATTACAATTTTCATACTGAAGCTCCAGGACTACTTAGAGCTACTCCTCTTAAGGATTTCATTATTATGATCATCAAATCCTTGCCTTCCGTATCTTTAGAAAGAGAATTTGGATATTGCTGAATTATAATGGCCGCATCTGTTTAATTTTTATTGCATACTAACAAAGAAAAGTTTTAAACCACTCATTCCTCTGTTTCCTGAATACCTGGGTCAACCCATGATTCATCCCCCTTGAGTAGCTCATGACCACCCTGCTGCCAAGAGTAAAATCCCCTGTCACTCTTCTGGCTCAACAAAATCCCCAGCTGAAGCTCCAATTTTCCACATTTGATTTTAGCACTAATCAGTTACATACTTGCAGGAAAACACCTTTGGACCAATTTCAAAATCCTCTACTACGCAAATTGTTTTGGAAGTGTTATAAAAGTCAGACCCATCCCTTCCCCTATAATAAGTGGTTTGCATTAACACTTGGTAGATGTGTGGATAAACCCAATGCTAACAGCTCCTGGGTTCAGTCAGTTTGTCTGGAACTATAGTATATCTTAGAATTTCAGCTTGAGACTGTACCATTTAAATGCAGCTCACCTGAGAGACAACAAGAGGAGCTGTGTCCTCCAGCACCTGAAGGATCAGTGTGTGACACTTCAAAGTTCAGTAGATTGCATCAATCAGCATTGCAGTGTCCCCTGTCAGCAAAACAATGCCATAAGGAGACAGCAGTACCTACACGCTGATGAGAGCAAAGCAAAGATCATCAGAATAAAATTAGCTGTGAAAAGCTACAAAAATAAGTTGGAAATAAAATAAGCTATTTTATGGTGTGTACTACAAAAACATAAACTGCCTTCGAAGTGCAGATAAACTTGTGTTAGAATATGTGTACCTAAACTTAATTTCCCTTAGGTTCAGCCTGTATGGACCTAAATATCTCTAAAGACTACCTTGGGCATCTGCATTATCCTACCAGGCTGCAGCCCACCAAATCTGGAAAGTCAGGAAAGTTTTCATATAAGCAATACAAGACCCAGGCATAAACAGAAAATACTGTTCCCTGAGGTATAGGGCTGCTTTTGACTGAAAATCCATTAGCTTTTCAAAATAAAAATAATAAATAAAATATAAACAGTCCAATCATCACAGCATCCCAACTGCAGTCACAGCAGTCCTTGTTTTGGCAGATTTTCACAGAAAACACAGGTTATTTGAGTTTGTGCAGAAATCCTCCATACTGCCATTTAAGCATGTGAGAACCAGAATTTTTCATCCACCCATCACCACCTGCAGGGAAGGCAGGCTACAAAGAACCAGTGGACATGGCTCTCTAATTTTTGCCCTACCAAACTGCCAAATTCTGACAGTCCCTTCTGTGCCACAGTGCTTCACTACTATCACTTCTGCTAGTAAAAGGCAGCTCATACAGCTGCCCTCATATCTGGACATTCACATGTGGCTATTACCACAGCCATTGCCATAGATACAATTTTCATCAGCTAACTTAAATGGTTACTGCTGCACCTCATCTTCATGCACCAAGAAACCTTGGTTCCTGTGTTTGCATTAAGTCTCTCTCAGTGGAACTTAATGGATTAGCAAAAATTAACAAATTTAACAAAAAGAGCTAAGAAATGAACCATCAGGTAAAATTTTGCCTGGGGAAATCTGGAAAGGAGCAGTGTGCACTGGCAATTTTAACAAAGCCCAGTGCAACTAAGGAGGCACATGAAAAATAAAAGTCTCTAGCTGAAAGTTCACCATAGTGTAGTGTTGAACTACAACAGATAATTTGGGCATGTTCAGTCCAAGGGTATTTTAGAGATAGGATGTTTGCTTAGCTCATGCAACATAACTTCTGTGTTTGCAGGGTTGGATACAGACAGCAGCATGCTTCCTTTGCAAAGTTGTCTCAGGACAAGAGGAACTCAGCAATCTTAGCACTTCCAATAGGAGTGAAAAAGAATCTGATTTTAACAAGGGGAATCAGCAAATTTCCTTCCTGAATGGAGGAACTTAATTTGAAGTACATCTGTAACATTGTTTACAGGATTTCAGAAACTGTGAGGATAGGCACAAAATCCAGGACATCAGTTAGGGATTTTTTGTTGTTGTTGTTTGTTCTTAGGGGTATATTGAATCTTTTTCCTGGTGCTTAGTGGTTGCAATTAATCCCACCCAACGTCTACAAAGGAGAAAAGGAAAAACACTTGATGCAAAACAGCAGAAAAGGAATAACCTAAACTGTAAACACCCTGTGGCACTGTATGTCAGAGCCAATCCCATACATTAGCATGCAGTGGCACCCTCAGGAGAAGCTTGGTGAGGTAAAGCTGATCAGGAAGCAAGAAAGAGAGGCAATTCTGTTTGTACATTTGATGAAGAGCTATAGAGTTACCACTCAGTGGCAGAGACATGCCTGGCATTACTGTGAGGATAAGTGTACACAACACTGGAGTGCCAGCTCCTTGAGCAGGTAATCACCCCTTTCCTTGGAGGTGCAGCCAATCTGTGATTAATGCCATAGAAGAAGCTGGGCAAAATGTTGTGGTTACAGTGAAATTCTTTCCAATACTTCTGGATGTAGTGATAAAAATCATTCTCATCCCAGCAGCACTTCCTGCTGCCAGCTGTGCAGACCCATAAAAGGTACAGAAAAGCCTCCTCTGCTCATTCCAGTGTCATTTCCTTCATCTCATCCAGCACAGATTCAACTTCTGGCTACTCATCTGACTTTTATTGCTAAAAGAGCACCACAACATTCATTTCTCCTTGTGATTGTCTGTATATGCTTGCTGAGGGTTAGCATGAGATCCACTTAGCTACTTCCAAAGGTGAAAGCACAGAACTTGCACAGAACTGAAGAAGTTTAATTCTGGCTGTGCACCTCTACAATACAATGTATAGAAGATCCAGTTTTTGAGGAAAAGGGGTTTTCTCCTGGTAAGTAAGCAAGTATTTCCATCAGAATTGTCTTTGCTTTTCTGTTGATATTCTGTAGTCAAACTTTATTGCCTTAGAGGTCTTTTAGAACTGAACTGATTGTACAGTCATTCAGTATCTCATACACATTCTAGATCCTGATTAATTCAATCCCCCTTACAATAAAAAGTACCATAATTCTTAATTGTAGAAAGGGGAAAAACTGTGTATTTACAAATTATTGAAAAGAGATTTTAAAATAAATGCAACACATTGAAGGACCAGAAACACAAGGAGACAAAAAAAGCTGTTCTCATTCTAGAAAAATATAACTAACCAAAATGAATGGTTGTTTAAACTAGAAGACATCCCAAGAAGCCAAGGCTCAGTCACAACATGAGACATTTACAAATGCTATAAAACTGTCCTGATACAATTTATATAGGAGAATCAAATCAGTTCAGGGCAAGGAAAAGGAAATTAATCAGCGTCCTCTTTAGAGAAAGTTACCCAAATATCTTCAGATGCTAATTTTAATTAGTGAGTCTTGGAAAAATACTGAGTTTGTAAGGGAAGTAATACACAGACATAGCTGCAAAAATAACTGCTTTTAGGAGACTGATCAGTGTGTACATACAGTCAGAGAGATTCAAAGAGCTGCACTTATCTGAACACAGCATTTATCTCTTGCATGGCCAATAGTGCAGGTCACCTGTTCACATGGGGACTGGGGACTCTCACACACACACACACACCACCAGCAATCAAAGTTCTAAGTCCCTGTTAAAAAACCAAGGACTGCCTCCTTCTTCCAAACCTGCAGACTTGGTAGGCCAAAAAGAGCAAAGAGCATACTTGGAAAAGGTCAGAAACCAGTAAAATTATATAGTAGGATTTTTTCTTCCCTATAAAGTGCTTGCAACAGTTCTGAACAACTACCTAGGCAACCAAATCCCCCCTTATATTTACTCTTTATTCACTGTTTGTTGTCCTGAGTTAGTGTTTGCATACATTCCCTCCCAGTTTCTTAAATAAAAGCTAACTGAGCAGCAGTGTTCCCACGTAACCCAGTTCAGAATGTATGCCTGGTGGCAGCAAGGTCAGGTGACATAGAGGAATACAGAGATGCTGCTCTCCACTGGAGGAAGAAAATCCATGTGGCCAAAGCTCAGCTGGAGGTGAAGCTTCCAGAAATGTCGGGGGGGGAAAAGCTTTTCCAAATATATTAATGGCAATAGTCAGTGTAAAAACAACATCAGCCCATTCTGGGATGAGGATGGCCACCTCACAAATGGACAGAAACAAGGCAGAGGTTTTTAATGCATTCTTTACCTCTGTCTTCAGCTCCAGTGATGAACCAAGGGGTTCTTAGAGGTCTGAGCTGACTGCAAGAATGATCAGCTCCCAGTCGACCCTGAAATTTCGTGGGATCTGCTGCTCCAGCTGGGTCTCTATAAATCTATGGAGCCTGATGGGGTCAGTCTGGGAGTCCTCAAAGAGCTGGCTGATGTAATTGCAAAGTCTCTCTCAATCATTTTCAAGTGACTTGAAAATGGGAATTTGGAGCTGACTGGAAGCCAAAACTAAAGTTGGTGAATGTTGTCCCAGTTTTCAAGAAAGGCAAGAAGGAGGATTTCAGAAACTGCAGGCCTGTCAGTCTCATTTCAGTATCTGGTAAAGTTACAGAGAAGAATACTTAAGGTGGTGTTGAAAAACACCTGAAAGACAAGACAGTCCTTGGTCACAGCCAGCATGACTTCATGAGAGGAAAATCCTGCTTCTCAAACCTGATTTCCCTTTACAATAGGCTAACCCACCTACTTGGCTTAGAAAAGTCAGTAGGCATAATCTCTTTGGACTTCAGCAAAGTTTTTGCTGCTGTCACAACATCCTTCTAAACAAAATGTCCATCCACAGCTGGATAATCATGTTGCACCTCGGGTGAGCAATTGGCCCACAGGTCAGTACAAAGGGTTGTGGTGAATGGGGTGACACCAGTCTGGGGACCTGTCCCTGGTGAGGCTCCACAGGGCTCCATCCTCAGCCCTGTGCTCTACAACATCTTCCTTTATGACTTGAACACAGGACTGGAAGGGACACTAAGTTTGCCAACACTAAATTGGGATGAGCTGTCAACTCTCTCAAGGGCAGAGGGGCCCTGCAGAGAGACCTTGACAAATTAAAGAGATGGGGACTCACCAATTGTATGAAGTTCAACACAGGAAAGTGCTGGATTCTGCATCTGGGATGGGGCAACCTTGGTTGTTTGTATAGACTAATAGTTCCTGCCCTACAGAGCTTTACCTTTCCAAAGCATTTGAGATGACTGCATACATTTATTTCACCATTCAGCAAACCTCCATAGCAGGCTGGCTGCTGGCAGCACCAGCCTCTGCCTCCTGAAAAAGGTGTAGAGTATTCCTCACCTGCTCTTCCAGAAGTTATCCACATTCCTCAGGTGCAGCTGAGTAGATCTGGCCATAGCTGAGTTTTATTACATCATTACAATTGAGCCAGTAGAGTCCCTCCTATGAACACATAAAAGTTTTCCTAAAATCTAAGGAGAATTCTGAGGCACTGAATTTGTAAAATTATGTTAATATTTAATATTAAATATGTGACCAGACAAAAAAAAAAAAACAAAAAATCTAGAGGTAGTCCTAAAATTTTTATTCAAGTGCATAAGGAGTTAAAAAAAGTACTGAAAAAAATCCACGTAGAATGAAGATATTTGAGATTGTGAGTCTCACGATTTCACAGCCAAACTGGAACTGGTGCAGGGAAATCAAGGAAAGACCAGGCAGAGGTATTGCTGATTATAGAGCATGACTCAACTGGTTCCAAAAAAGACAGAAAATGTACCAAGCATCCATTATGACAGATTCGAGAAAGACAAAGAAAAGAAAAAGTACTGGAAAGCAAAGCAGCAGTTCCTGTCAGAATACACACCAAGGAAGTGTATTGCACGAGAACTGTAAATGACAAACCAGTGGAGAGTGGGAGCCAGATGTGCTCACTGGTAGATATCACCAGTCACAATATAGACCAGCGTTTTTCCTGAATTGTTCACTTTAGAATTTTGTAGCAAACTAAAGGAGTGGACTGTTCTTTTCTCTGTTCAATCCTCCTTTGATTGGAGACACGTCCTTTGTGCGGAATTCTGCAACCATGGTTGCCATTTCAGATTTCAGTTTAGTTGCATAAATATTACAGGAAAACCAGCTATGCCTCTAATAACAGTCTAAAATTAGTTTTCCGTTAATTATCTGATATCCAGAATAAAAGACAATGTAGTAAGTAAAAGGGTATGCTCTGGCCTGGCTATAATTCTGATTCATACAGAAATTTCACCCATAGCCTTGAAGAAATGTTGGTCCAATTAATCTTTAAGTGGTATTTTGATTCTGTACTTGTTCTCAGCAGACCAAGTAGTCAGAGAAGAGCAGTGTCTTCCAGAATACAAACAGTAAATTTTTTTCCCATGGAAAAAAGATATCCTAGACTGTAAAAGAGATATTTGATCTTTTCTGTTTTGAAGCTCCAAGTCCTCCAGAAAGCTGGCTTGTTTAGCTGTAGCACCAGTAAAATAAAAAATGCTCTCGTCATTACCCCAAATCAGGATAAGAGCTGTGTGTTTGTGCGTGCATGCTCATGCACAATTCTGGAGGATGTTGTACAAACACATGACTGTTTTATACACACACTGGGGAACATCAGTATCTTAGCTGTGTTTGTGTTGTTTGCCACCCATATTAAAATATCAGTGCTCTCACACTGGATACAGTAGATAAACACTGTTTTTAAAATATAGTATGGGAGAAAATCCAGGAATGTGATGTCATCAACAGAGTGATGATTCTGCTGTTTCAGGGAGGGGCAGTAAAATCATAAGTTAGACTCATTCATACTAGAGAAGGAGCTGTTGCCAGAGACGTGTTGTACTTCACTCATTTGTATCTGCTCAGGGGTGAATTTTCAGTCAAGGTATGTTTTTTCACTTCTCTTTCATACGAAAAGCTCTTACTATTTAAATTCAGTGTGGTTTTTTGCTTCTTGGAAACCACTTATTGAATTCTTAATATGTTTCTGGTTCAGAGTCAAGAGAGCTGATATTATTACTGTTCCAGGAAAATAGAGGAGAAAAATTATTCTTGCTAATGTGATTTTGCAACTTGTTGGGTTTTGCAGAGCTATAATATTTACAGAAAAAATTCTTTATTTCAAAGTATACACTTTGATACACTATCAAAGCCACAGGGTACTTGACCTGCCATGGATACTGTCTCGTGTGCTGGAGAGTAAGGATTTCTCCTGTCCAGGTGACACTTCATGTCTGTAATCTCACCACAGACACCGTTTCTTTCATGTCACAAAAATAATCAGAAAGTACAAGCAGCTAACTTTGGTTTTAGCTGAGAAATTACCTACAAAATCATAGGGAGAAACAAGAGTCAATTATTTTCTGTACATAGCGATAATATTTTTCTCTGTTTATTATTTTGATTGTAAACTTTGTTGGGCAGGATGTGGAAGTGCATGTGTGTGTACCTTACACTGCCAATCTGTCTCATCTGTGCTGATTGAAAGGCAAAGGCTAAACCTTTGAAACTTTTACTTATACTACAAAGAAGAAAGGTTTTTGATGATATTTAAGCTACATTATTAATTTCTTTTTAAAATCTGTACAAAAATTTAAAAAATCAGTAGGAGTTTGACTTTTAAGGTGCTGATGAAAACAAAGAGCTTTGTACTGGTACTGTAATTAGAATAATAAAATAACCCACAAAAGTTGAAATATATGCTATACTTTTACCTATTCATTTTCCATTATTCTGAATCCTAAGCAGCCTTTTTAGCGTAATAATAGCAAATAGCCATAAAGCCAAAAGTGTTTAAATAGTTAGCCATTAGAATTCTTGTTTTAACATTTTGTATGTAATCTGAGAGATGCCATCTCCTAAGATAGGGGTACACTTTTATCTTAAAGAGCTGTACATCTTTTTCTTAGAAACTAGAGGACAGTTATCTAGGTAAAAGAAATCTCTATTTTCACATATGAGTCTCTAAGATGGAAGTATCAGCATATTGAGTAATATCAGTCATATGGCTTTTATCTTGTCCCTGATAATGTGCAGTCATTAAGAAAAAAATTAAGAGAAGTGTCTTAGCACTCCAGGTTCATTTATAGACTTCCCAATGCATTTGTCTTGTTTTCAGTGTGAAGAGTGAAAACACAAACAGAAGGGATAAAATACACCAAAGTTAATAAAGACTTTGGAAGAGCAGCTCAGAGACACCTCCAGTAAATCTTTGTCAGGTTTTCCACTGGGCCCCGGAGTACATGTGAGAACAAGATTAATTGAGTTACTCAGTGTTACCTGAACATTTTGTACCAACAATCTAACAAAAGAACTGCCTTTCCTACTGAGTTAGAGCTTCCTGAAATAAGTATCCCATCCTTGCACAGGAAAACAGCTTTAAAAGTTCTTGTGGCTATTTAATAGTTCAAGTATTTCTCAGGCAGAAAACAAAAGGAATTTGGGTGAATTTTGGTACGTTCATTATGAAGAACCTAAAATTTATAAAGAATGGCCAGTGTTTGATAGTCTGTTTTTAATTAAAAGAAGGATGTAAAAATCTCTTAGGCACTCAAATGCCACTGTTTTGAAAGTCACAGTAGGAAAAAAAATTCATATTGCAAGTCTAGGAATTATCAGAAGTAGAGCTTTGCTTTCAAAACTAATTTCCTTTCAGTAACCAAATAACTGCAAAAGTACACCTGAACCCATTATCAGTGCTAATCAGTATAAAGTTGAAAATTAAAAAAAAACACAGAGAAAAATGTAGTTTGGCTAAAATATCCACTTTTCTTTAAAACTATTCATTAGCCTTTTTCTCTTGTCACTCATGGTTTTTTAAACCTCCCTCTCAAGAACTCCACACAGATGAGCTGCCCCCTACCTTATCAAAAGGCTTATCCTCCCTCTATCTTGCATTTAGCATACTGCATACATCAAGATGGAAAGCCATGCCTCTGCCTGGCACACAGCTGTAAAGGAGCAGGGTGCTCAAAAGTGAGACCCAAGCTGTGCCTTGCCAGCCTTTCCTGGGCTTTACGAGGTGCAGCTGGTGAGGAATCACAGCCTCGGGGTGCTGGCTCACCAAGGGGCGGCAGGCACACGGCTGAACCAGCTGCTGCCTGCTGGGTGCTCAGAGGTACGGAGGGAGGAGAGCATCCCAGCGCTGGGCCAGCCCCGGGGCAGGGCAGGCACGGGGGATGGGAGCAGCGCTTTAAATTTGGCACTGCAGGTGGGCTTCACACAGATCAGGCCCGGGGGATGGGAGCAGCCCTTTAAATTTGGCACTGCAGGTGGGCTTCACACAGATCAGGCACGGGGGATGGCAGCAGCGCTTTAAATTTGGCACTGCAGGTGGGCTTCACACAGATCAGGCTGTAACTGCTTGCGACCACCCCAGGGGTGACACCTCCTTTACTTAGAAGTAAAGCTAATGAACTGGGGCTGAGGGGCTGCGGTCATGGTCCCACACCCCGCTTAGGAGTTACATGTTGGAGAACAGGCACAGATGGGACACAGACCAGAGCAACACAAGGAGCAAAGTTGCCTTATCTTAAAAAGCTCTTATCTTCACTCTGATGATAGGCAAGTCCAAAGCACGCAGACATTGTAGCAAAGCTGCTGCAAAACTTCACCAAAATACGTCAGGACTTTTGTTGCTCCCTGAAAGGCTGGATTTGACTTACTTTTGCTGCTGTGCTATATTTAAATCCCCTACATGTTAACTCCTCAACTTGATTCAGCAAGGTTGGGTTGGTTTGTGTAATGCCTGCAAACAAATCTGATCGTGCAGGTTTGCAGATTCAGTGGCTTTGCACACTAAGGTATGCCAGAATAGTGATAGCATTGCAAAGACACAGTTCGGACTATGGTTCATTTGCAGAGAAGGGAGTTGTCAAAATGCAGAAATCCATTTTTCCCATTCGCTTTTTCTGAGATTACAGTTAAATGCCACAAAAAAAAAGGCGAGTGATCCATGTAGGGAGCCAGGTCTTTTTAACATTAACAGGATGGAGGCATGCATGCCCAGAGGCAGAACTGATCATAGGCGCTTTTCCTCCTGCATGCTCCTGCCTTGGCAGAAAGGAATAATGCCTTTGGGGCGCTCCCCGGTGCGGGGGTGGTCTGTCCCTCTGCCGGGGCTGTAGGATTTCCTACCAGCTGTCTGACAGACTGAAGGGCTGCTGCTCTGCAGTGCCTGCGTGACAAAAGGACAGCAGGTCCCTCTACCCACACACATGGAGCACAGCCATGTGGCCCTTCCTGATGTGAAGGATAAACGCCATACAGGTGGTGGGCAGGCCAATAAACTGCAAGTGTTTCAGCAGGTACCTTCAGCATTTTTACAAAAAGCAGCTGTTAAGCCTTGTTAATTCAAAGCTGGGACCTGATCCTTAAACAAGTAAGTAGGACAACAGAAATATTGCAGTACTTGTTGCTAGATTTTGGCTCAGCTCTGCATGCACCTCATTCTGCAGCAGTCTTTCTCTACAATAAAGCATATTCTACATTCTGTATTATATTTGGGTTTTGCTTAGATTAGAAGCTAATTGAGGCACAGCCTGTCGCTGTGCTTACAAGACTTTTGCACACTGGTTATTCCCAAAGCCTCTGCCCATCAGTGTAACACAGACAGCATGGCAGTGTCTCCAGAGCTGTGCTCCTGGTCCTACCTGCTAGGCAGCAGCAAACAGCTCACCAAGAAAACAAGCAGATGGAGGCACAGAAAAAAGAGATACAAGAAATTACAGGCTAAATCCTCAGCTGGGCTGAATGCAGTGCCCTCCAAATCAGCATCAGCAGAATAACGACAGATTATAGAAAATGAGGTTTTATGCAGACATGAGTGACTTGCTCACTGGTAGCCTGGTTAACAAACATATCATTGACAGATTCTCCTGTTCTGGCCTCAGTCTCCAGAGGGAAAAGTCTGTGGAAGGCTGATTTTCCTAGCTGTGAAATTAGGAGATTACAAAGAAATGTTCACCATACCTGTTCCTTTACCTGTCAGAACAGATAAACCCAGCTCTGGAACACATAATATGCTCCAAATCAAATTTTAACTGTACAGCTTCATTCACCCTGAATTCAGCCAATGAATCTTACATTCAGCCTGCTGTCATCAGGTTGTTTATTATAACAGTCTCATCTGTCTGACACCTGAGCTCAAGGATGAATTTTTCTTTATTTATTTCTTCAGATTGAAGCC
The DNA here is from genome assembly GCA_034336665.1 of Luscinia megarhynchos. Taxonomy (NCBI): domain Eukaryota; kingdom Metazoa; phylum Chordata; class Aves; order Passeriformes; family Muscicapidae; genus Luscinia; species Luscinia megarhynchos. The sequence continues at coordinate 47,266,559 of CM067568.1, forward strand.
TTTAACACAAACCCACCTGACACTGTTTGTACTCTGGGGAGCCTCCCACGTGCTCCTCATGCAGAATCCTGTTATGCCTGTTCAAGAGCAGCTCTCAGATGGCAGTTCACCTTGGCATCACCTAGAAAGGTTTCCTGTGCCTGGTCCTACTGGTGCTAGGAGTGCACACAAGCAATTTTCTCCCTGAGTAAACAGCAAAGGAGCAGGCAAAAGGTGTGAGGCACTGAAGGTGACCAGGAAATATCTGCTTTGTGGAAATTCTCTCTCCTCTCTCTCTATGCACACACATATACATATATATATACACATATATACACTCACAAACACATATTTGGAATTATTAGAATCTTGTCAGGGAAATAAAATACATGTTCCTTTGCATATCCATGCAGCCATGTCCTACCCATTGCTAGGGCATGATCTTACGTGGAACTTCCATAACTTTCCTCACAGATTTTTTACATTGCTCAAAACAACCATCAGATATTTTCATCAGACATTCTATTCAAATCAACACATCAGATGCATTTTTTTAATTGTATTTATTCATTCATTCATTCATTCATTTATTTATTTTCCTTTGCTGGGCAAAATCAGTTCTTTTGCTTTTTTCTTCTTGCAGTTAATGCCTTAATTTCCAAGTCATAAAAAACTGGGACCATCCCTCATGGGCAGATAGATAAGCAAAAGCAGTTATCTGCTTCCAAGACTGTAATCTGTAGAGATTTACAGTAAATAGCAAATTTTAATAAGACAGAATTTACCAGAACAAGGGAACCAGCTTAAAACTTAAGAGCTTTCTCCATATCTGTTCTTTTTTCCTTCTCCTCTATGAGTTGCAAGTTCATTTTCAAAATTATACTAGTGCAATCTGACTAAAGCAGTCATGATGAATCATTTGTGAATGCAGTTCATGAATGGCTGGGATTTTTGCCACAGAAGTTTTAATTTATACACATTTTTTTAAACCAGCATGTGGAGGCAGATCTCATAAGACAACTTTGTGCCCTCACCTTCTGATTATGTCTTTCCTCTGAGAAACTTTTTTTTCTTTACAATAGTCACCCTATAGCTCATAAATTCCAGTCAGCTGGGTCAGAAAAAGGGACACTTCCCAGAAGTAGAAGGAAGTAGAAGTAACAAAGTGGAGTCAGTTTTGTGTAAGAGTTTCCTGCAATACTTCAGGAACCATCTTTTTTTGGAAATGTAAGAAGACAGCAATTCATTTTCTTCCACAATAGATGTAGTCTCCAAATTGGCATTTAAATCATACTGCAGCTCATAACTGTACAGTATGAGACGTCTGGAGTTCCAGCCTTCTACTTTTTGCATCATGTATTTCTAAAGACAGGTTAAGTCATTTCCACTTCACACTTGTCTCTGATTTTAAAAAAGTATTCAGTGGAATATATTAATAAAGTTTGCCTTAGAATAAATGTACCCTGGTCAAATAACTTTAAAAAAATCAAAGAAAAGTTTGACTTTAAATACAAGAATCAAACAATTTCAGATTTTGGGCTGTTTGGAAGCTGGGTAAAATACAGATCCAAAGTGTGTAAACTACCTAAGTTTTCTAACATTTTAAATGAAAATCCCAGATAAGCCTATAAGCCTGGCACATACCTGACTTAGGCAAAAATCCTTATTCATTCTTTGGTTTTATCAAAGAATTGCTTTTGCTTTTTACCCTCTTGGGAAATTAAATCCCCCTTTTTACATTATTTCCTTCCTTCCATTTCAACTTAACATTTCTACTTCTCCATCCTTCCTTTCTTTCCAACAGCAATGCTTCTCCTTTAGCTGCATTATGTTCCCTTCCAGACCTCACATCCACTCATTTCCCCTTCACTTGCTGCTGCCCTGACACCCTGCCATGAGCCTTTGCTGCCTGCTGCAGAAAACTGTCACACAGTTCTGCACTGTGCTTTCTCTTCTACAGTGGGGGCAAACATGATGGGTCACAGCCACACACGTGCATCAGAATGTTTTTCAAAATTAACAAAGCTGGTCAGAAGATATTTCTGTTCCAGAGAAAAATTGGTGAAGGGTCTTGACATTTTTAACAAAAGCAAGAAAACAAACCATGGAACAAATCACACCCAGAGAATAAATCTGCCTGGGAATGGGAAGCACTGATAAGGGATTTTGAAAGAGGCATCTTCCTTCTTAAGCAAGTGCCTGAGGCATAAACTATAACGAATCAGGCTCTGATTTTTTTGGGGGTTTTTTTGGACCTATTCCATTTTGTAAAGATATTAAACTCTTAGTTGGCCAGAGAGAGCAAAAGTGGATCTGGGTCACCTGCTAAACTGCGAGCAGTCAGGACATCTTCTCCTTTGTTCAAAAAAAGAAATTACAACGTTAAAATATTTTCTGTTATATTACCCAAATCTTTCTTTTAAAATCAGTTTCTCCAGGAATTTTCTGTTTTGATAGTCATTTTAATAGGAAATTAAATTTCCCCTCCTCCAACACTTTAAAAACTATCTCCTACATAGCTGTAGTAATATGTGAGGTTAACGTACCAGAAACTATGATCCAGCAACTGCAGCAGAGCAGAGGGGCAGAGCCCCTCCCTCGCCCTGCTGCCATTCTGCTTTGGGTGCAGTCTGGAACACAACTGGCTCTCTGGACTGCAGGTGAACATTGCTGGCTCATGTCCAGCCTCTCATCCACCAGCCCCCCAAGTCCTCCTCGGCAGGGCTGCTCTCCATCCCAGCTTGTGCTGATATCAGGGGTTGCCCCAACCCAGGGGCAGCATCTTGCACTTGGATTGTTGAACCTCCTGAGGTTTGTGTGGGCTACCTCTCAAGCATCCCTTCTCTGTGGGTGGAATTCCTTCCCTCTGGATGAAATCCTTTCCCTCCAGTGTATCAGTCACCTGCAACTTGGGTCACTGGCAAACTTGCTGAGTCAATGTCTGTGTCAATGTCAAAGACATTAAACTTTATCTTTTTGTTTGCTTTGGGTACAATAGTTCTTTGAAGGAGCTGTGGTGTACACTAAGGGAATCTGTCTCTCAAACTAAATTGTTACCCTGTATTTTTTCGTTGAGTCTGACATTCTGGAAAGAGCAGATAGGACATATCTTTTTTGTGAACACCAGTGCTCAGAAACTCTGTATGCAGAGTGAAAAACAGTCTGCACCAGGTTCCAGCAGGGCTCTGTCATCTCCTGTTGCTAACAAAAGGATAACAATAAATTAATACACAATTTAATTTCAACACTGGCAAAGCATGAAAAGGCAAAATTAAAATTGTAATCCAAACACTGACTGTTGTAAATCAGCATTGTAAATTATACTGCTTCTTGGCTAGAGAAGTGCCCTGAATCTTCTAGATCTCTCAGTGTTGAAAGTCATATCCATGTTTGTACAGTTCAATCACCAAATCCCCTATCAGCATGTATTTGAACACTTAAGTTCTAATAGAGGTAGAGTGTATTCCACTAAAGAACTGTTGCCATTAGAGTTCCCCTGGGTTTTCAGTAGAAAAATAGGCTCCATTTAGATTATATCTAATTTTATCTGCTGTTACTATCAAGATAATTGCAATAGACTTTAAAGTTCACTATAATGTGAATTACACACCATTTCTAACAGGTACATCTGGTTTTGAGCTTTTCTCTACAATATATAAAGTATGGTGATTTCTAACTATACTATCTGAAAACTGACCTCCTTCCCTTTGCAAATACTTCATGTACTGGCAAAGTGAGGAGCAGATACACGAAAATAATATGAAATGACTGTCCCAGCTGCTCAAGAAACAACAAAGTAGGAGGATGTGTGTGACCTAGGAAGGACAAGGCAAAATGGCTTTCTGAAGTTTATAATTTAAGAAGTGAAGGACATTACAGACTAGGCTTCTCCTTGAGAAGGGAAACTCACCATTACTTGCACTGCCACACTCTGATTTTAGTTTTTAAAAGAATATGAAATTTAAAATAAACCCTCAAATTATTTTATGAAGACAACCTGTCATTTAGACAGTGAGTATCATGTCACATTTGTATTGCCTCCCATGACACAAGTCAGCAATGCTAGGGACCATTCTCCGTGATGATCCACAAAAAAACCGAGTCAGGAGGTTGAAATCTGAGTTTATAGTTTAGTGTGGCTGTTGTCAGAAGTTCTAAATTAAACTAGGACCATCTTCAGAAACCCACACATTAGAGGTGCTAACCTGAACAACCTGGGTAAATGTTATCCCTTCTGGATTTCACCTGTTCAAAATTAAAGCTATAATTTCACCATAAATGTTGTTAGATACTTTCTTGCCTGTTCTGTTGTCAGAGCCTGAAGTGCTGTTTAAAAACTGTGCCATTACTCAGTGAAGCATCCATATATCCTGTGGTGAAAGGCATTAAATACACAAGGCATTACTGCTGACTTACAGTCCTGTGCTGAGGACTCCTGTGCTTGCACAGAGCCAGCAGTATGTGGCTCAGCAGTGGAAACAGCAGTGGTGACTGAAACAAGTCCAGCTGCTGGCAGGGATGACTGTGCAGTTGCAAATGTGGTTTTCAGACACAATGCGACAGGTTAAAATGCCTTTTATGCTTTTGCTAGTTACAGCAGAGTAAAATCATTAGTCACCTGTATGGTAAGAAATGAGGAAAGCAGTGGCTTTCAAAGAAAACATTATTAGTCTTTGTGACAACAGCAAGTCAGCCACACATGCTGCGAGCTGCTTTGGGAGCTCTCTGCTGTTGGGGAGACGCTTGGGCTTTCCTCAAAGGCCACACCTGTGAAAGACAGTGGTGAAAATGTGCGGGAAATGCCGCATTACTGCAAATACATGACAACAGTGTAACTATTATAGCGCTGGAGGCACTTGAGATGGCAAATCTCTTCTTTTTTCCTAAATGGCTGCCAAAATGTCCTCAAGGTGCTAGAAGTAAAGTGCTTTCAGGGCACACAGCCAGTTCATATAAAGGCAAATCTCTTCCTTAAATATTTAATGCTCAGAGGGACCAATACTGAAAATTACTATTAGGCCATTAGACCTTCACATTTTACATAGTCATGAGAACCTAATGCTGTTACCCAGGGAAAAGAAGTATTTCAATTGCTAAGAGAAAGGTGTGGCTAAACTGAGCCGAAGAGGTCTGGTGGGAACAATGCATCAAAGAACAAAGCTTTAGAGAAAATTCACATGCACATCATAGAGGGAGCCTTGAGTGGAGGTTGGTGCACTTCTGAACAGCTCTCCTGTGCTTCCACTACAGCAAGACAAATAAAAGAGCATCACTAACTAATATTCTTGGGGAACTGATATGCTTCAGGACTTACAGCCTTTTCCTCTTACCATTCCACCTCTGAGTCTTTACTAATATAGTCCACTTCTCTCTGCAGGATATTCCTATTGTTCTCTGTAATGAAGATACTGAGCAATTTATGTCACTGGCATGGTTCATCAGTGTTCTCCTGTCTTTCATACTGTACAAGGCTGTAACCAAACTAGAGGAACCCCAAGCCCAGTTTTGAGAACCCACACTAGGAATGGCTCAGCTCCTCCAGCCCATGTCCCTAAAGCTGTCATCAGCCAGGTGAAAATTCACCTTTTTCTTTTCCAGCTTAGCTGGTTTTGGCCTGGTTCTTGCACTAGATGTAAGCTATCTGGATTGCAGGAAAGGCTGGTTTCTAAAGCAGGAAATCCTCACTTTAAGAAAGAAATATAATCTAAGTGCACAAGCCACTCTTGATACGATCACTAGCATTTCATTTCTTTGTCACTGGGAAGCCTTAGCTATTCACTGGGCTCAGGGTATTGCCTGCCATTTGAGAGGCACATTGTACTGTTTGATACCATCAGACCTGCCATTTCACACGGTATCAGAGTCCTGCAATGGATATTAAATTGATCTCACAATGCTAGTGCGTTAAGCACTTAATTTTGTAGTGGTGGTGGGGTACAGAAATCCCTTGTCTACAGCAGAGAATTTTTGTTGTGTCTGCAGAGCTCAGGGAGTAGATACAACCAGCTTTGACATTGTCCCAACTTGTAAATCTACACGTCACATTATAAAACTCAGGAAGTTTATAGTCTCTTATTTGTCTTTGTACTTCAGTTAATTCATGCAAGCTGTGACCATTCAGCTTTCTAGTCAGACACCGTGAGTGCAGGAGTGTTAAGGGACATGCAAGATTTCTGCCCCTGAGGACAAGATCAGGGTTCCCAGCAGTCACTGACACCCATCAGGGAGCCCTGTGAGGCTCCTGGGACCAAGGCATGTTGCTTTCTCTCCAAGCACTGCTTTGGCTGCTTCTCTCACTGTACCAATGTGCAGTTCAGCTTGCAGGACAGTTCAATGGGGGAGATATTATCAAGCTAGGCAGTGAACCAGCTAGGAACAGGAATAAATTATGTTAATATATGTCATCTTCTGAGCAACAGATCCAGTGCCAAGCATAAACTCTGCAAATCTTAAAAATGTAAGCAAACCACAGTCTGGTCATATCTCCTGTTCACGGGAGGCCTTCCAGCTAACAACAGAAAATACGAAACATCATCTTGAACCAAATATGAAAATCAAGCAAACAAAGCCCAAAAGATCACAAGTCAGACATGGCTGCAGACCTGAAGCTCAGTGTTATGCTCAGAGCTTTCTGAAAGCAAATGCTAACAACAAATTTCAAGACAGCAGTATGCAAAAGTAGGCTGACCCAATATCACATTCATGGGAAAACACAGAGGACTGGTAGGACTCAGTGTCAGAAGTGTTTCTAACACATGCATGGGCCTGACAGGGCTCACCCTATCTCTGAAAGACCAGCATGGCCTGTCACTCCCCCAGCCCTAACCAAGCTCCAGGTGTGGGCTGAATCTTACTCTATGCATGGTTCTCATGAAGATGTTCTCAAGGATGAAGTCACATGGATGAGTGTTCTTCATTCCTGCAGCCCTCTTGCAGTCCCACTCCTACTGCAGCTCCTGGATTTCTCACTCCTGACTCTAACCTAAGTGCCAGCTGTTGGCTGAGCTTTGGACAATGAGCACTCATGGTTAACCTTACCTGTTCTCATATGGGAAATGCCAAAAGAAACAAACCAAACTATCCTACCAGCCTTGCAGAGTGAGCTTGTGGTCAGTTTTCTCCTGTTTGAATATTTTCCTTCTCAGTTGTCAAAACATTTTGAACAAACACACTACAATACACACAAAAAGTGTAGATCCAGCTGTGACTTGTGTTGCATAAGATTAATGTGCTTTGTTGTTAGGGTCAGAAAGTTATCCTCTTGGTTCAGGGACACCAGGCTGTGGAGCAGAGTCACATTAAGTCTAAGGGAGAGAGAGCTGGGCAGGTCCAAGAGGATCAAAATCCTAGAGAATTAAAGAGAAGAGCAGTATTAACAAGGAGAGGGAGAAGGAGCTGTGAGATTCACATTATAAACCTCAAAACCTGATGATATTTCCAAAGATGGAAGACTCAGATTCAATATTTATTTAACTATTTATTCCAAATGGAAATAACTTCATAAACACTCTCAATCAACATTATCCAATAAGTGTGTGGCCTCTTGGTATACAGGCATGTGAATCACCCAATTGCCAGATTTTATTCCAAGTTAAACAGAATAGAGATTTGGAAATGTATCTTTCATCTGCCCAATGACTACAAAGAGTGGAATAAACTGGCTTATATTTGTTTAACACTTCTATTTAAGACCTTCATATACTTCATTTCTTCATAGAAATATGCTGTCTTGAGAAAGATGGAGATGGGGGAAAAAAACTCTGTGAATCAGAACAGCTTAAACTTTCTAAGATGTTTGAACAGCAGAAATTGAAGTGTGTGCTGGGAGGATCTAAAAGACAGTGATACCTGTTTTCAGAGCAGTTAGTTTTGGAATTTAAACTTCTTTCTCTGCTTGTGAACTACAATTATAAAAGTGGCTGAGAAGTACAGGAAGTTCTACTTCAGGGTAGTTCTACTTTTTTTTTCTACTTTTACTAATCCATCACGTACAAAAGGGAAGGGAAAAGCTGCACAGAACAAACATAACAGAAATCTTCAGGAAAACTAAATGCTAAACCAGGTCTATTCAGATCTAAATTTAACTTAGGGAATTGTTGCTGTGATCACATCACCATGCACATGTTTTGTATGTCTCACTTTTTCAGTTCTTTAAGGCCCCACAGTTGCAGACCTCCTTTATTTTATTGATAAACCCTCTCTAATATTAGCAGAGGGTTTATTGTTTATCCTCATATTTCATTCTTTCATCCAAGCTGTGCCTTGCTATGACATGCTTCATCACAACTCTAGAGCAGTGTTCAATGGATTTGGCATTTCCTATTACTTATTTGCTTATACCCTTCCCTTTTTATTTTAATGATGCTTTTGTTGCAGTCTTTCTCTGCAAAAGGAATATCCTCACCAAGAGCAGTGTTTTACTGGGATATTTTCTATGGGCTGGGATCTGTGAAAGATTTCCATACAAGATGAGTTACATAGCTCCAAAGAACAGCCCAGGGAGTTAATACATGCAACACAACTGCAACTACATCTTTATGGCAAGAGTGCTCCATCTAGTCCTGGCGTTCATCACAGACTGGATGTGCCCATGTAGCCTCCCCTAACAGCCTGTCTGAGAAATTTTCACAGGAGATACTGAAACCACTCACTTTCATAAAGCAATTAGTAAAATTACTGCTTACTTATCACAATAACACATGGTATTTATAAATATTACAATGGGAATGATAGGTGATCAGACCTGTTCCAGAGGGGTTGGAATTGGATGATCTTAAAGGTGCCTTACAACCCAAGACATTCTATGATTTGTTGTTGTTGTTGGCATTATTCCAACTGGAATTTTAATTTATTAGCACAAGAAGTGCAAATTAAGGAATTTAGGATAATGTGGTTTGGAAGGTCTGTAGGCCAACCTCTTGCTTGCTCAAAGCTGGGTCAGCTACAAGTTCAAACTATGCTACTTTGGGCTTTTCCAGCTCGGGTCTTTGAAACTTCTGAGGATTACAAGGCTGAAATTTAATGATTTAGTGGCTGGAGAAACTTGCAGATTCTGTGTTTTGACCTGAAACAGCCTCTAATGTTGAAAGTGTTATTTCTCACTTTAGATTAAATAGAATTCTTGTAATAAATCTGCTCTTTCAGAATGACAGAAAAATCCAGCTTTGGTAACATTTGCAATATTTTGGAGGTTATCTTAATAGAAAAGTTTCTAAAATATTGGCGGCAGCACGTCAGAGGTCAAACATGGACTGACTCAAACACCATCACCAAATCTGAACTAAATCAAAACTTTATAATGAGATGAGCCCTTTCCCTTACACAAAGGTCCTGTGATCAGGACAGTACTTCTCTCTGAACCAGTTCATATTTTCCTTTTCCTTCCTGTTCTTACCACAGTCCAGCCATGCTGTTCTTCTCCATATCAGTTATAACTACTGTATACAGAGACAATACATTTTTGTCAGAGTCATCACAGTTATTGGCAGGGTTTTATAAAGAGTATTGAAAAAAATAACATACCAGGTTTCTAAAGCTGAAAAGTATAGGGTTTTTTTTTAGGAAATTGTAACCCTGGAGAGTTTAAAGTACAAATATTCAAGATTTTCAGTTGGAAAAAAATACACCATGCAAAATGCATTGCATAAAAGGTATATATAAAAAATATGTTATGCATTGCACTTGATTAGACTTTGCTCTCTCCACACCTTTCTTTAGATAGAATTGAGTGGCTTCATCTCCTACACAGGGAGAAAAATTAGTAGCCTCTTCTCACCTTAGTTTCATTGTTATTAAAATAACTACTTTAAAGAACAGCTTTCCCCCCCGCCTCATTTTTCCTAACATAGTTTATCTAGATATCTTTAATGGTAACTGCAGAGCAATAGTTTCTTTCCATGGTGGGCTTCAAGCTTATACAACAAATAATATCTAAAAATTAGACTTTTGAGAGGTACCTCCTCTGTACAGAAAAGATGTAAAGAAATGTTTCTTTACTGTCAAACTATGGGCCTGATTTGTGTTTAAAAGAATTTTTTCTTTTACAAGGTTACTTTTTTCCCAGGCAAGTTGCTGAATCTGGTTCAACATGAAGCTTCATGAACTGCTTTTGCCATAAGGCAAAAGGGACAGTGAAGAGTGAATGAAAAGCAGGAAACCTTTAAGTTAACACTGCCCAGGAAGTGTCCACTGATCTACAACCTCAAATGTAGTAAAGCCCATTAGAGATTCATTATACAAAGATTGGAAATTAAAAATTAATGTTGCGGGATCCGTAAAAGCAGAACATTTTAGGAATGTTTCCCAAGCTTCCTCTACCTCTCCAAAATAACTAATGCCTCCACAGCACACAGAATTAAAAAGAAATTCAGAGAATGTTTCAGAACATGTTTCAGAGATGCTGCAAGAGTGTTATAATTTTACCTCCCAATATTCGTCCATCTAAAGACACAAACCCAACCCATTCTGAGGCCAAAGAGAGGGGTGTGAGCAGTGCCACTGGGCTTGGATTAGGACAAGAGTCCCTGTGAACTTGGGATAGATGATTTTGTTCAGGAGTAAAGGTTGCAAGATGACCAGGTTGTAATAGAAGCTTTGAAAATAAACCTTATGGAGAAGGTATAGAATTTATAAACAGGATGGTTTGCCTGTATTTTTGTGGATATTAGATTCTGAATGTAATCTCAATCTTCCAGCACTCCTTTGGCTTCTTGCTGAGCAAAGCCTCTGCTTATGCCATCCCATCATGTGTGCTTCAGGACTGCTAGACCTGCTGGAATGATTGAGGGAGAAATTAGGCATTGAGATTGTTTTGTTATAATCTATTACTAAACAAAAATACTTGTCTTCCTCACAGATAGACATTGTCCTGGAACCAAATCCTTCAAAGCTGTTAAAATTAATTTCTCTCTACTTGATCAGCAAACACCTGTCTGCTGGTCACAAATGAGGCAGTTTAGGGGACATCACCACAGCATCCTAACAACTTGCTGAGGCTGTCAGGTTTACACTCCAAGCTCCTGAGGGCAGCAGTGGTACTTGCATGGAGTGAGCAGGACTTGCAGGCTTCCTTGCACAGACCACACAATAGAAGACCTCCCTTGCCTACAGCAGCTTTTAAACTCCTGCTATTTCCCATTCCAGTCACAGCAGATCTGTCAGGCAAATACCCCTTTTCCTCTCGTGGCTCTGGCAGCTCCTGTGTTGCATTTCCTGTGGCTTTTATGTTGGCATGAAGAAGCAAGGCTGCCTGGCAAATAGGCACCACCAGGCTGTAGGAAAATGGTTTGTAAGGATAGTGCAGAAGGCAATTTTCCTCAATGAGTCACAGCTGTACCGATTACTGAGAAGTGGAAACAGCCTTGCCTGCCAATGGGGATGGGAGTTATGAAAGAGAGGGTCAACTGGGCAAGAGTTAGTTGGAGTTTGAGACCCAGAGTCTGCTGCAGTTTGGGATGGAGTGTGCTCGCTTTGTTGTGAGGAAGCAGGGACATGTGGTGGTGCAAGGGACAGACAAGGTAAGATGTTGTGTGAGGGACAGACAGGGTTAGGTGACTGGGTAAAGGGGCAGGTTTGGGTTTAGCCAGTCATGCAAAAGGAAGGAGGGAACTTGTGGAGAGATGGAATCAGACCTGTGTGGAGTTGCCTGTGAGGAAAGGAGTCAGTGCTGTGTAAAGCTGTCTGAGAGTAGGCATGAAAAGTTTTTGATAAAGGATTGGTGATTATGCCAGTTGTGTCCATCTTGATGTAATTACTACATTGGGGACACTTGGCTGGGCTCTGCAGAGAAACAGAGGAGAGGCTGGGGCAGCTCTTGATGTTTCTTTCTGTGACTAACATATCTTATAAAATATCACCATGTTAGAATCAGCTACTTTGCAACTACCCATTCAAACCCATATTTTTGCTCCCAGCTTTTTCTCTCCTCTGTGCCACTGACCCCCAGCTCTATGTGGAGCTGTATAAATGTATGGCAAGCCAGCTCTGTGTATCTGAAAACCTTTTTGGCCCCTGACAGCACTTAAAGCAAACCAGGTAATTGTAAAATTCTACTAAGGATGCTACTGTTTGGGTGTAGCATATCTATCCTTCACATGGTCTTGCTAAGGAATCCCTGAAATAAATGGAAAATAAGGCTGCTTTCTAGGCAACTTTCCTCATGGATGATCATCCATCAAAGAAATTCCTCATTTAGAGAAGACTGGTGGGGCCTTGAGCCCACTCTATCCTTTGTTCTTGCAAATTAGACTGTATAGGAAAACATCAGAACTGTGTACCTATGCTTTTTAATATTCTCTTTTACTCCAGCAAAGGGCATTATAGCAGTTGCCATCATAACAGCATTTACCTTTTCTTAGGCTCTACCTCTTATCTCTGAGGACTAAATTAGCAAGGTTAATATTATGAGAATCTCAGAATATACTAATTGCAAATTCCACACATTGTTTCTACAAAACATGTAATCAGCCAAGTCACAACAGCTGTAAAATACACATTACAAATTCTCTCTCTTACTTCCACAGAGCAGATCACTGCAGGTAACATTAAAATAAACTAAACATGTATTACACATTTCAGAACTTGTCCTTGTATAAGACATGACTAAGACCATCATGAGACATTTATTTATTCACTGTATGAAAATGTTTAGAATAGTACAAGAAAAGATTAACACCAGCAGCAGTACTAATAGTCATGACCTCAGTAGCTGTAGGGCTTCATCCAGACTCAAAAGAGATGTGAAAAACACTCACCTGAAGCAGCATATCCCATCTGTGGAGTAAAGCTGTGCCAGAGCTTGCATTAACCCAGCAGCAGCATTAACTGAGCTCTGACCTTTTTTCCCCTATCCTTCCATTCCTTAGCTCATATCTCTTGATCCTTTGAGGACTTCTTGATCCAATTCAACATATTCCACTCCTTTTCTTTCAAGAACTTCCATAGACCCAGCATGTATTGCTGTAACATGGAGATTTCCCTCCACATTCTAGGATTAACCACTCTGCTGGACTCTGGGTGTTATCCTTGGCTTGCTGATTAACTCTTGCTGTTTTCTGGCATGCTCCCCCCAGTGCCATATGTGTTGGTCACTCCTTGAGCAGCAGGACATCCCATAGGTTTGGCAGGTGACACAAAAGTCCCCAACCCTCAGAGTTCCAGGCTGTGGTACGGGTCACCACCACCCTTTTGGAGTCCTTCTCCACCTGCCTGCAATGACAATCCAAGAGTTGATTAACCCCTTCTTCACACTCCCTCTGCAAGGGTTTGTTGTTTGCAGCATTGGCAGTGTCACTGTCCAAGGTGCCTCCTTAGACCTGAGATCACCTCTGGAGGGACATGCAGGTGGTCTGGAACCCAGCCCTGTCCAATGCCTGCCGATGAGAGACTGCATGAGGCTGTTCTTAGAGGTTTTCATGGTTGTTTATTGTTTCTTATCTCAGAAATGCTTTGTCCAGCTCACAGCGGTCTGCTCACTAGATGTCCAAGGCAGAATCTGCCTGGTAGAGGCAGGACTTATCTTTTATAGTCTAAATTACCTACTGGGTATTTACAATTATTTTCCAATACAATACAACTTTGTTAAATGGTCCAGCTCTGACCCCATCCAATCTAAAAGTGCCAGCATGTCACCCAGCATGGATGACATGGAGAAGAAGGAGGAAGAGGTATCCACACCCCAAATTCTCCATCTTGGCCACGTGTCCCTTATCACAAACATTCCCAAAAGTCTATTTATCTACATTCTAACAACCTAATTTACACTTTACTAATTTTGGTGGCTTGTTTCCGTTCCCTCTGTGTTGGTAATTACCTCCAGGGGTTGGAATTCAGCACCTGAGACACCAGGGTCTCACTCAGGGGTCTTTGAGACCCCCAGGGAGGCCAGGGGTACACCCTGGGCTCCCACAGGCAGGACCTTGCCAACACCCAAAATATTCCCTGTGAGCCAACCCCAAAGCCTTCCTGCCTTGGTGAGGGCAGTGCCTGCAGGAGGCACAGGCTGGTTGCCACCAGCACTGTCCAGGCCATGACTGCCTCCCACACCCTGAAACACCCTCCATCATTTGTTCCCAATGCTACTAAAAAAAATACTCCAGAACAGCATGAGATAAAGACTGACAGTGGGTTTTATAGACTGTCAGGGAGGAGGTAACTCACAACAGGATCTGAACTCCATCAGGTTCAAATTCAGCCCTCACAGGGCTCCCTCAGAATCAGCAATGATAGATGACCTCAGCTGGGCAGTATTTCAATCAAGACTACACATAAAATCTTATTTAAAGTCTCTGCTGAGATATTAGGCTTGTTGTGCATTGCACAGAAAGTATTTGTAGAGAATGTGTGAAAGGATCACATGTGTTTTCATCAAAATATGACAAGAAAACAGCAAATCACTGCCATCACTACCTTCTCTAAGCTGTGGCTTTGTCAATCATAATCCATTCAGCAATAATATATTAAATTAGTCTCCTGTGTGGTATAGAATAGCATCAAGCAGATAATTTTAACCCTAAACATTAGGGTTTGTAAATTGATAATTAGCACATTTGGCTTGTTCATGCCCACATTTTTAGCAATGCATTTTGGAAGGACTTGAGCTAAGGATCAAGGAGGCAGGTTGCCAGAAGCCCCATGTCATGGAATTGGTAACGTCCTAACTAGTCCCCTCACACTGTTCCTTGACCACAGTAATATGATATAACCAATTTATTTTAAAGTATTCTAGGTCTTTCCCTTTTAAAATCCAACTCTGAAAGAGATTAATTGCAGAGAAAATACAGACAAATCAATTTTGGAGCTGCTATTTTATGTAAATTAAATTCTGTAAATTAAGGTAATGAGGGAAAATCACAGAAAAAGCTAACATGGCCTTTATGACCACTCTCTGAATTACTAATGCTCATCTTATTAAGTAGGTGCTTAGATCCATCCTCAAAGTGTAAAATAATGCACTTACAATTTACTTTTTTCTGCTGGTTCACTGCCTACCAGCAGAGGAAACAGTTTCTGATAATTGCATCAGACAACAGAACTTCTCTATTCTCAGATGACCTCTTGTTGGCCATCCATTAGTTTTTCACTTCTGTTTTACAGTGAAAAGTGCCAGCACAGAAAGAAAGGGAGACTTGAAACTGCTGTTTGCATTTTGTTAGTGGCAGCTTTCACATCCGCACAAGCTGAACTTTGAGATATTCAAGTGCTACAGTGTTTCATTAACCCAAAGTACACAAAATATAACCATCATTTTTCATCAATTCTGCAATCAGCAGCCAATTTTCTGTATGAATATTAAGCACTTACCAACAACTCCAGGAACCAGAAAACAAGCGAGAACCCTCATCCTTTCAGGAATTGCAAGTGTCCCTTTTCACTGCCAAGTTAACAATTGAATTGGACAAATATCTTAATTAAAAATATATTTGAAAAGCTCCAATCAAATGATAATATAAACAGTGGTTATTATAAAGACCTGAAAAAAGATGAATACTATTTCTCTCAATCAGTTCAGAGAATCATATGTACAAGGAAGCTAATCTTGCATTTGAATAATATTTCAGCATTTATTATCCAAGAACACAGAACAAGAAAAGACAGTTAACATTTTATCAGCAGTGAATGATGCTGCACACTCAAGCTCTGTTTGGTTCTAGTAACATTTAAGTACACATCTGACATTTCTGCCCATAAATAGCTCCCTGTACAATCCCAGGCTGTTCTGGTCTGTAGAATGTTTACAGTGTTCTGGTTTTCAGACTGTGCTCTTGCACCCAAGTTGGCAGACTGCAGACAGATCCTGGCTTATAGCATGGCTACTGTCTCTACCAAATTGCCAACCCACCCTCTGAGCACCTCTTAAAACTGAGTTCCCTCATGAAGATTGTACCATTTGTCTCTTCTGTGACTTGGCTGCAGAAAGAGACTGTAGCAGAGACAGAAATACACAGACAATTTCCATGGGAAGCTGAGAAAGGCAACTGCTGGCAAACACTGATCCCTCAGTGTTCTCAATGCAAACTACAGCTGCAAACTAAATGTCCTGTACAGTCATAATGTTTGAGAAAATATATGCTGTTCTTTGGGGAGGAAGCACCACTGAATTCCACTCAATTCTTGCTCTACCAGGGAGGGTGTAAAATGTTGCAGGATGTGACAGAACTAGCAGCTTTACCATGAGCAACCTGAGACACAAGGTACACCTGTCCTTTAGGAGAACATGGATAATGAAATAAAAAGATAAGAAGACAAACTAATGATGAACATCCTCAAAGAATTAACAAAGACTTTCTGCAGATCAGTTCTAGTGAACAAAGGCTTCTAAATGTTCTCTTCAATTAACCCATTCATAACAGTATCTGTTGTTGCTACATCCCCTCTGTTTTACTTGCCTACAATTGCAATGCAGTCCATAAATAATATATGCTGTCCATAGCAATGCAGTCTGTAAAACATTCCACAGACACAACCCAGTGTCTATGAGAAGACACCCAGGGAACTGTAAGCCTGTTCCAAAGCTATGCTTCCAGGACATTAGGAAAAGCCAAAGACAGCTTTTCTTATTGTGTCTTTTGCAGCAATGAGCTAGATGTAGCGATCTTATGTTGCCTATTTTTCTCTTCACAGAAATGGTTTCCATCACAACTGAAAATGGTACACAGCTGTACAACATGACCACCCAGGAGCTCACAGTCAGTACAGAATATTTCCAGAATAACTCAGGAGTGCATCAGATAGGTCAAAATGGATGTGTTAGTGCAGATGTATGGGAATGGATACAGGATTTTCAGCCTGGATTTCTCTGGTTTATATTTATTCTGGGATCAATAGAAAATTCCTTTGTGCTCACTGTCCTGTGTTTCCACAAGAGCAGCTGCACAGTGGCTGAAATTTACCTAGCAAACATGGCATTTGCTGACCTAATGTTGGTCTGTACTTTACCTTTCTGGGCCATTAACATTTCCAATGATTTTCATTGGCCTTTTGACCTATTTCTCTGTAAAGCTGTCAATATTATGAGTTACATGAACTTGTATTCTAGCATTTATTTCCTGACCCTAGTGAGCATTGACCGCTACCTGGCCCTGGTGAAAACCATGTCCCTTGGACGGATGAGACGAGCCGTTTGTGCCAAATGGAATTGCTTTGTGATTTGGATATGTGCACTGCTCTTGTGTTCACCCACAATGGTGTTTCGAAATCTGCGTTATTTTGAAGAGTACAACATCACAGCCTGCGTTCTTGTCTACCCAGCCAGCTACTGGGAGCCCACAAACAACAGCTTGCTGAATATTGTGGGGTTCGTGATCCCGTTCTGTGTTATTACCTATTGCACTGTGCAAATCATCAAAGCCTTACGGAGCAGTGAGCTACGAAAAATGAAGGTAGTGCAGACAGAGAGGAGAGCCACCATGCTGGTCCTTGCTGTGCTGCTGCTGTTCATCATCTGCTGGCTCCCGTTCCAGATCAGCACTTTCATCGACACCATCCGTTACTTCTCACCCACTCTCAAGTGCCTGGAAGACGTCAATGACATACTGACCCAGATAGCCACATACTGTTCCTATAGCAACAGCTGCCTGAACCCAGTCTTGTATGTGATTGTTGGGAAAAACTTCCAGAAGAAGGCTGTGGAATTCTACAAGGGCTTGTTCACAAAGAGGTGCAGAAAATTACAGTCTGTGCAGATGGAAAACTCCCTGGACACTTTAAGAACTTCCATTTCAAGTGAATACCCAAGGAAAAAGTCAGTTATGTCATTACCCCAATAGCATAATTTTAGGAAATCCTTAAAGGAAGAAAGCCTTCCAACAGATCAGTCTCCATATCCATCTGCTACAAGTCCACAGAATAAACACGTGTGTTCCTTACATGAGGGAAAACAATGGTTTCATCTTAATGGAAATTCCATAAAGGGACCTGCTTCTAATGTTATTGGATGTTTTTCATGATTGAATCCTATTTTGTAGCTTACTTTCATTTTCATGGCTGAACGAGACCAGGCACATGGATCATTTGGAATGTTTTTCTAAGGTGTACATACAATTTCTGAACAGAACCCCAGTACAAAAATTATTGTCAGAACTGTACAGCTACATATGGTAACCATAAAAGTGTGTTAGATAAGATTTTTGATCTGGGAGGGGCTTGTATGTGAGTAAGTTCTCTTAAGTGAATCCTGTAGGATGCGTTTCGAGATGTGTCCATCTTTTGGGGTTTTAATTTCTCTCTTCAATCATTTGAAACTATCTGATTTTTTCATTGACAAGCAGTGGCTTTTTGCAACTGCTCTGGTCAGTTACAGATTTACATGAGCAAGTATGTATGAAAAGTGGCTGAAAAAAAGGTAAAGCAGTAGTGGGAGGGAACCTGCACCCACCTGCATGAAGTTAGCTGAGTTTTCTCCGTAGAAGATTCTTTACCTCTTCTACCTTGGAGTGAAAGCATTCACTTGCTACTTTTGAGTGAGTGAATGCTATTTATATTCATGCTTACACTTCAGCTCAGAGACTCAGGTTTTTAGCATTCACAGAGCATAATTAATATTATTCAATGGATGTATAAAATCTCAGCACAACTGATATAATCTCACAAACAGAAGAAACTGAGAAAATGAAGGAGAGCATCACCTAACTACATTAGAAATCTAACTGAAGATAACAGGGGTCTTGAAAGCTTAGAGTATTCAAGAATGGCCTTTTCAGATTCTAGTAATACCTACATTTTATTTGTAGAATTAATCTGTGAGATTTTAATACAAGATCACTTTTCCCCTATTGTCTATATTTTTGAATTAAGTTGATTATATGCATTAAAAAACTCCTAGTGTACTGAATTGTCTGTATGCACTTTAACCTCTAGGAACTTTGATCAAAACTGAGTGGAAGGTGATCTAAGAAAGCTAAGAGTCTTTATTCTTATCAAGGCACTTAAGGTTACAGCTTTTAAAGCTACCAAGGGAAATGGAGTTTGGTGACATGAGTAACCTCAGATGACAGCTACATGGTCTTTATCCGTCAGAGCTTGAATAGAGCAATAAAGTTCATTTAAGGTGGGAAAATTGTGCTAAACCTTCAAAAATCTAAGCTGCAAAATACAAGTGTGCAGATGTGATTTAAAGACTATGGGATTTAGATCACTGTATATGATTTATAGGCAATTTCCATGTTTTTTCTTTGACAATCCAGTGTAATCCTATGTCATAAATACTTCTATTACCCATCCTTTTAATTGTCTGAAGCAACAGGGACAACTATGGTGAAACACTGAGAGGCTTTTTGTTATATCCAGTGTTATCATGCTGTCTCATCCATAAGCATGCTGTTCATGCAACCCTTACACAAAAGGAACTCCATACAGAGGTTATTGAGGCAACAGAAGTTATTTCTGAGTATTTGGTACTGAGAAGTAAAATATAAAAATGTTACTATGTTAATATCACATTAATTTAAATAATGTAAATATATGGGCACTTTTTTTTTTTTTTTTTTTTGCTAACAAGTAAGCATGTACAAAAGAAAATAAAATACTTTGAGAAATGCAATTTCCTGGCATTTTCTTCTCTAGCCTGTATCCTGTTACTAAGGAATGGTTTGCCAGAAGTTCAACTGCTCCAGATGCTTACCTCACTTCCTGTTACACCAAAGGAAAGTGAGCTGAAACAACAGAATTTTAGCTACTTTGAGCTCTTTCTTTCCAGGACCCATTTCTGAGTGCTGTTGACCACCCTGGAAGTTTAAATCAGGATTAAGGCAGCTAAGGGTACTGAAATATTTTTGGTAGCTTTGCTCTGCCTGCTGATAGCTCAAGGTTCTATGCAGACACCAGCAACAATGGAAAGCCCCTGCAGCAGCTTCTGCACATCACAGAACAGAGAGTATCAGCTCACAGGCTGCTTAATTCCCATTTTACTGACTCTGCAGGGTGATGACACCTTTGTGGCATTCACATGCACCATTTATACACGCAACAAAGAAAACCCAAGAAATAAAGTGCAACATCCAAGCTACATCTGACCTGCTGACAATTTCCAGTCACACTTAGCTCTGTTCTGTTCTTACAGAAACATGACAAAATATGAGAAGGTTTTTTGGTAAAATGAGGTCAGACCTCGTCCTGAGAATTTCAGAGCTGAAGATGCAAAACAATAATCATGTCTTTTTATTCTTCTTTATCCTGCCCCCCTCTTACCTCTGCTCCCATCTTCTCTTTTATTGAGGTTGCCACAACTGTTATCAAGACTTTGGCCAAGCAAAGAGCTCACTCCCTATTCAGCCTGGCAGAGGTGGGGGCCATGGCCAGGGAAATGGCAAGGATATCAACAGCCAGATGATAATTCTGACCACCAGTGTTTACAGGCAGGAATCATTCTCATTTCTCTACTCTGTTTTTTTTAAGTGGATTACTGGCTTCACTTGAAAAATTAAGAGTTTAAAAGCTGCTACACAACCCTCTGGTGCTCCCTGCAGACAGGAGAAAGTTGGTCTTTCTTAAACAGGGTTTCAGTGGAGGAGTTAAGATTTTGATTCAGGTCTCCCAAATCCCTAAGGAGTCTTTAGCCATCAAATCATCTTTCCATTCCATTCTTCCATCTGTTTGGATGGAACATTGCTGGTTTTTCCAAACATTGCTGGTTTTTCAACCCATATTGGCTCCATATTTTGCTGTTTCAAGCTCTGTAAACTGTAGTTAGTAGGGCTTGATTATTTACACTGTGGTGGTACCAGGATCATTCTTTGGGAAGTGTAAATAACTGCACCAGAGTTTAAGTTCTCCTTAACAATTTCTATACTGTATGTGATGAAATCCAACTAAGCTGAACGAAGAGTTTTACATAAAAAGGTCATATTAAAAACCTTTCCTGCTGTTTCAGAACCAATGAACAGTTATAGTAGATAATTAAGCTGATTTGCCAAACATTTCAATAAATAAAATTAAATCGTTAAAACATATTGATCCAAAAGGATATTTTGTCCCAATCCTTAAAGGCTCCAGCGATCTTAAAAGGAAGATTTTTAATGGCTGAACTGTTGGACCAAGAGCCAGAACTCTGGAGACCTTTGGGATTTTTGACATTTGTCTACCTTGTAATGTGTGTGATAATTAAGCAAAGAGTCTTACCTCTAAGTTCATCACCATGTTTGTTTAATCATTCTGATCAGAGAGTCTCAGCATTTGTAAACTCTTGTGCAGCTCTAGAAAGTGTTTATTTTGTGTAGGAAAGTGTGCCTAGACAATGTTATTGAAGATCATTCAAGCTTAAAACAAACCAACATGCTGTGAGTATCCTAGCTGAAGGTGCCAATAGACAGATAGGCTTTTTATGGTAAAAAAAACCTTAACTCTTGACTCTTACTGATATTTTTAAACTAATCCTTCACATTCCTTCAATTCATGGTCCATTACCTCTGTGCAAACTCTGAAAGATTACCAGATCTTCATATACTTTCTATAAGTTGAAATGAGGAATGAAGTTGTAAAGACATAGTAAATTGAATCCCTTTTCTGTATAATGTTACAGCTTGTTCTGTAGATTTATTCAAAGATCTTTAAATGCTGGGGCTATTGCAGTGCCTATTCACTTTTTCTACTAAATGTATAGACTTCCAATTTTCAATCTCTCTCCATTACTGAAAAATGTTCCAAATATAGCAATGAAAAACAACAACAACAAAAAAAAAACCCAAGAAACTAGATTTGCAAAGAGAAGTTGGATTTGCAAAACCAGTATTTTGATCCCAAGTTTTGTTAGACTTGCTATTTGTCACATAAATTTTAAAGGCAGCTGCAGTTTTTTATTCAGTCTGCGAGTAAATGTAGAACTTGGCAGATCCTAGAGATTCATGTCCAAGCAAGGAAAAATTCCAAACTTCTTGTTATTGCTCAAATGTTCTTCATTATGGAAAAAATCACTTAAACACGGAAATGCAGTAATGTAAGCAAAGAGGACACTTTGGAAAGTCTGTGACGAAGATCTCCTGTCATATTGCACTTACCTTTATGAGTCAGTGTGAGATGGGTTGTTTCACGATTTTTCTCCTGCAATTCGTTAGGATTACTTGCATAATGTATAATTCACAAATTTTACAAGATATTAAAAAAGTAAATAAATAAATCTTGAGCCATTTAGAGTTTTCTCCATTGTGGTGGTGCTAACTGGAACATTTTTTGTTTATCAATGTTAGCACTGTTTCCATAACTAATTTACTACCCTTTAATGAATAAAAATTTGGAAGAGAAGTATTTTTTCGTGATAGGGAAGTTCATAATAAGATATCACCATTCAGCCTCCCCTGGCTTTTCCTTTTAACTTACTTATCAAACAAAAATGGACACAAATGAATAAGAATTGAGATAGATGGTGCATGTGTTGGTTAAGTATCCAATGAGAAGAATGTTTTCCTATAAGTTTCCTATAAGCATTCCAGTCCCTTAATAATTTCTCACTGTTTTGTTTGTTTGATTTTTTTTAATTGAAAACCCACATTGTTTACATGGCTATATTTAGGACAGATTTGCATGTAAAGTCCGAGATGCAAGATATTATCTTTTTAAATATTGCTCTAAACCAGTGGAAAATCAGAATGAAAAAGTTAAAAATAATTTATAAACAACCACTCTCAGTCTACTTGGTCCCAGAAAGTAATCAGAAAAATAAGAAGCTTATTTGGGTGCAAGCCTGAGAAAATACAGCAGTCATAATGAATATTACTGAGAAGTAATATTCACAGACATTCATGCCCTGGACACCTATAGTGGGATGCAAAAAACAGTGCTTTTCAAAAGGAATGGAAATGGGGTTCAGCATGGTTCATGTTTCAGCAGCCATTCCCACCTATCTGTACTGCTTTACCTCCTGATCCTTGGCATGGTTTTCCCTCATGTCTAGCAGGGAAAGGAGCTCTCAACACAACAAAAACCTAGTGCTAAGTTTGTCCTTGTGTGCATTGGCACAGAGAAGGCAATTCAGAGCTGTTAATGAAGTTATTATTTTTACAGACATTCACACAATGGAACTTTTAATTGCCAAGGACAATTTGAGAGCTTTAATTAGTGGTCAAAGGATGACAATAGTCATGACATATGGCTCGTATTATGTCACAAGGAGAATGAAATATTTCATGTCTTGAAAAATTACTACCGCTGACATTTGGGAAAGTTTGAAAAAAATCCTGTGGCTTTCTTCCAAAATATAACATCATACACATGGTCTATGGCCAACAAAACACTCAGGACAGCCCTCAGTCGCTCAGTTGTGCCTCAGGATGCATCTTTGAATTTTCTCAGTAACCTCTGTACTGCTGTTTATCAACTGTTTACGAATTTGAAACTTTGACTGGATTGCCGGGAAGAACAAGGAGTAGGTATGCCTATCTTTTTAACTGTATTGTTTTTATTAAAATAATTTCTATATTTTATCTAAAAAATAATTTTTTGTGCTCTCAGTTCTGATCTGTGCAGTCTAGTAAGACTTTCCCTTTCTTTTTCACGACGAAAATAATTCTGAAAGTCAGTATTAGTTTATGTGTAAAGCCACGATACATTTTACCTAATTGCTCTAACTGGCTAATCAGTATTAATAGTAAAAAGGGTGATAGATGCCCTGTGTATGGAAATTAATCAGAAACCAGTTCAAAGTAAGAAAAAAAAATGTCATTATTTGTAAAAAAGATGACTGGAATTTGTTAAGGACAGAAATTGAAAACCACTCATGTGGCTAATTGTCCATTCATTATGCAATGGACAATTAGCAATGATACACATTAATACTTAATACTTCAAAATACTTACAGAAATGTGAATTTTCTGTCAAGAGAACATTTGGAGCTCAATTTATAAAAGGTTTGTGGTAGTGCTCAGACACTGATTAGTTGACTATGAAGAAATTTTTGCAATGAAAAACTCTACAGGTACCATTGCTGGCTGAACAAGAATTTGGGTTTAGCTGTGAATGAAATCTGAGTTGTAATGAAAAATAAAACTTCCTGGTGTTTTTAGCTGAGCCCATCATGAATTAATTTGCATCTCCAGCTGAGAGATGGTGTCTGAAGTGTGCAGAGTGACTGGCATAAACTGATAGCAAGAAGTCACCAGGAAAAGGGCAAGCAAGGACAATAAGCATTTCTTTTTATTCTATATTTAGTAAAATAAATAATTCTGCTTAGGTTTAACTTTTGTGTTTCTTCTACATTATTTTTTAAATATGAAGTTACAGATTTCCTGCTGTTGCTCTCTCATGCCTTAGCCAGCCTCCTGCTGTAACAGCATTAGATTTCTGCTGTCTCACAAAGAGCCTCTTTGGTGCTAATCAGCCATGTGCTTGCTACATGTATTTTATCTGTAGTTTTAGATCCTCTCAAGTTATCTTAGTTTGCATGAGAGGTCTGTGAACTGGGTAACATTCAAACTGTTGTGAGGGAAATCCAGGGAGCTGTGCTAACTTGAATTGTGGCTCAGCTCCCCGTTAAGGCTGAGTGAGTTTATGAACTCAGATATAACTTTGCTGCTCACCTAATTCTGCAGTGATGAAAAATGTTCTGTGCATTAGTAGCAGATAGCCTGATGTGAAATACTTAACTTATTCCTAGAGGCACCCCAAAAATAGGTACTGAAAGTGCTAATATACAGACATCACTGAGGCTGTACATATGTGTAAAAGATATGAATGATGATCCTAAATTCTTTCTTCAGAAATTCCCTCATTAGCTGTCTCCTAGGTGTAAAATACAGAAGCTGAAAGAGCAGAGTTAAATAGCTGCAGCAAAAAGTCAACATTTAAAATGACTGATTGCAAAATATTGATTTTTTCAAGTAATTTATTTTTGTGATTGACATGCTCCACTTGCATATGAAATACTGAAATGTCAGATAGCAGAACAGGCTCAATAATAACTTGCTATAATGTTCTGAGACTGAATGCCTGTAAAAACCAGGATCCAGGTACTATCATCATGCGTGGCAGCACCAGAAGAATGAAGCAGGAGGCAGCTCTGACAGTGGATCTCTGGCAGAAAGTCCAGTGGATTTTCATGGAGGATAAGTTCTTACTCCTGCATGATCTCACATGGAGTTACCAGAAAGAAATAAAGGTATTGCCAATGCTATGATGGACTAAGTACTTTGGAGCCTGGGACAGCCTCTCTCCAGCTGAACTCAAATTAAACTTTTGAACTGGAGAAGAGTGCTGTAAATTTAGAGCTACAGAAGCCTTCCCTCCAGGCATGATTTTTAGCATAATATTTTAGAGGAGTCTATGTTTTATTATGCCAACTGCTGACGTTTGAAGGCAGTAAGCTGTCTAATCTAATAGCAACTTTGAACCCAAAATTCAGGGTGGGAGGAAATGAGAAGGAACAAAAGAATGCAAAGATCAGGCAGCAAGTGAGAGTGAACAGCTTTCCCAGTTCAGGGAAACAGGAATGATCCTGCTTCAGCAGGATAACAGAATATAATAATAATATATTAATTTATATATAATACAGTATATAATACAGTAATATAATAATGTTCATAGCATGGTAAATAAGAGTAAGAGAAAGTGCAGGGAAGGATGCAAAACTGCCTTTGTGTCACCAGCATGACTTCCACTACTCTCTGGGAGACAGAATTCTCCCATATTTTTGTCTAGAGGAGATGTACAGAACTACTCACACTGATTTGTCACTTTCTCTCCTCTGTGCTACTTTAAGCAATTGAAACAAGGAGAGGAAACTTCATGGGATGTAGAGGAAATTCTATCCTTGCTAATAGTGGGAACGGAACATTTGCCACTGCTGCACATATTAAGTATGGATTGATCTAGACTGTAAAAATCAGTAAGGACTAATAAAGAATTTGCAGCAGTTAAATGTTTGTTACACAACTCATGGGAGGCAACTTTTGCATTTTTATGCTTCTCTTTTGCAGTCATTTTCTCTCATTCCAAAGACATCTCCTGTTCACTTCCGAATATTTTAAAAAATGACTGAAACTCCTCTACTGAATATTCTCTCCTCGAACGACAGTGAAAATCAGAGCAACTCAACTGTTTGCCCAGAGCTGGTAAGCTGGTGGAACATCGTGTACTATATAGTACCCAAGTACCTCAACACTATCTGTGTTATTGGTATGCTTGGAAACGTGTTTGTTCTCTCCATTTATTCACTGCACAAGGGCCCCCTGAAGATAGCTGAAATCTACCTGATGAACCTGGCTGTTGCTGACCTGATCTTCCTCGTGTGCCTCCCTTTCTGGGCAGAGAACATCAGTAATGAGTTTAACTGGCCGTTTGGCACTTTCCTGTGCAGCAGCATCAGCGCCTCCATCACCCTGAACATGTACACCAGCATCTACCTGCTCGTGGCTGTCAGCGTGGACCGCTACTTGACTTTTGTCCATACCTTGAACCACAGAGAGATATGGAGCAAAACTATGACCAAAAGGATCTGCCTGCTCATCTGGTTCTTTTGCATCCTTCTGAGCATCCCAGCTTTCGTGTTCCGGACAGTGAAAGACTTTCCCCAGTGGAATATTACAGCGTGCACTTTGGACTTCCCCACCCCGTGGTGGCAAACAGCTGAAAGCCTGGTACTCAACGTGGTGGGGTTTCTGCTGCCATCCACAGCAATCACCTTCCTCAATTTCTCCACCATTCGGTCCCTACAAAAAACAGCAAGGGCACGAAGAGCGCTCGGAGCAAAGGGCTGCAAGTGGCACAAAGGCACAAAGGCAACCAGGCTGATCTTCACTGTGGTACTGATGTTCCTTTTCTGCTGGACCCCTCACCATTTTTTTGTGTTCCTTGATATGTTATTCCATACAGAAGTGATCAAAGGCTGCTTCTGGGAGGAACTGATCAACTTTGGGGAGCAGTTTTCTTTTATGCTGGCTACCACCAACAGCTGCATTAACCCCGTGATTTATGTCTTTGTTGGGAAATACTTCAGGCAAAAGGCTTTAGAAGTTTTTTCACAGTTTATTCCCTGTGGATTTCCTTTGAGATGGGTATCTTTCAAAGAAATGTCTTCAAATTTCAAAGTGTTTCCAGTCAAGAGTAGTTTAACATAATGGTTCTCAGTTCCATCTTCATTTTGGTATTTCAACTTGTTTTATGTCACTGCAAATGGCATTAAAAATTAATATTAAATGGTCTGATCTGGCCTCACAGACAAAGCTAATCATCTATTAAAGTAAATCACTTGGTTGATTGCTTATTTTTCCTCAGGTTTGCTTTTCCAGTTCTGTGCTATCCATCCAAATGCATAACATGTGATACCAGAATTTTGTACCAAATTATCTAACCTGTCTTACCTATTAACAGTGGCTTAAAAGAAAACTTTTTGACAAAATACCAGAAATCTGGTTTCTTTGCAGAAAGCCATAAGCCAGCTGAATATTTTGCTGCATGGTATCTGTTGATGACAGCTGCTACACCACCTATAACACTATTCATAAAATTACAACAGGTATTACAGAGCAAATGTGAGCTTAATCTTTGGCTGATAAATGCACTTGAGCAGGTATAGACTAACTTTGGTTATTTTGAACAATATTTTAACTGGTTTGCATTTTCACAGTAAGATATAGAGAATTTTAATTCTTTTTTGTGCACTTTAATTATATACAGTGCATAACTATTGTACAAGATGATGTAACACAAAGATGGGGTACATAAATTGTAAAACAATGCAAGATAACACAGTAGCCTCCTCAAAAGCTGACTTTTGCTGATACAGTAAAGTACTACAAAATTGCTCATCAAGTACTGTAAAGATCCTTTTTATTTTTATATGTGAATATATATATGATGGCCATTGATACTGTATTTTTTTTGAGGCAAATCTTTGGATTTTTATGTTTTTATGAATCAAAAATAATAAACTACATAACATTTTACTTCGTAGTCTTGTTCTTTCTTATATTTATTTTTATATTTTATCTCTTTCCCCCTATTCCTTTGGGGAAGAACAAATATATAGTTCTGTGATTAAAAAAATCCATGTAGCTACCAGAACATAAGCTCTGGTAGCAGAAGAAAACTTCTTTTCCATCACAGCTACAACGGAAGAGTAGATGTAAGGCAACTGATATCTGTTTCCATAACTCTAAAATTATGTGTTTGTACAGACATGGAAGAAGATAGTGCAGCCTATTCAGCCAGAAAGACATTGTTGCAGAAGGGAAACATCCAGACACATCATTTCTGTAACAATTCATTTAACTACTCATTGTAAAGCCTGTTCAGTCTTGTACTCACTGTAACAGCACTGCATTTTCTGTGCTTCTTTTTAGTGTTTCCATTTTGAATATGTAAGTAATCTCTTATTTGATTACAGAAATCTGTCTATTCAACTTCATTGCAGTAAGATTAGTGTTAATTTTTAATTATTCTTTCAAACTTTTTAAATCTGAGCAGTGGAAGCCTTGTGATGACTTATCTTCCTGCAATGATACTTTAAGAATTAAGAATTAAGAGTGGATTAAGGGATCAGAGAGGAAGAATCTCTCATAGGTTTACTACTTCCATTCTTTCTGTGACAGATGTTTTTAAAATAAATATCAGGCTTAAACACCAGTAGTAACGACAGCATCAGAAGTCCCTTGACTCATCTGAAATAAAATTCCTAATTTCCATCTATTGTAAACTGTTGAATGCTGCATCTATTTAACACATCCCCAGCTGAGTCTTTAATTCAAAAAACTTCCAAGCAGATATATTTTCTGGGGGGGGAAAGGGAAAAAAGAAAGGACAAATGAAAAAAGAAAGGAGAAAGGGGAAAGGAGAGAGGGGAAAGGAGAGAGGAGCAAGGAGAGAGAAGAAAGGAGAGAGGAGAGAGAAGAGAGGGGGAAAGGGAAAGGGAAAGGGAAAGGGAAAGGGAAAGGGAAAGGGAAAGGGAAAGGGAAAGGGAAAGGGAAAGGGAAAGGGAAAGGGAAAGGGAAAGGGAAAGGGAAAGGGAAAGGGAAAGGGAAAGGGAAAGGGAAAGGGAAAGGGAAAGGGAAAGGGAAAGGGAAAGGGAAAGGGAAAGGGAAAGGGAAAGAAGGGAAAGGAAAGGAAAGGAAAGGAAAGGAAAGGAAAGGAAAGGAAAGGAAAGGAAAGGAAAGGAAAGGAAAGGAAAGGAAAGGAAAGGAAAGGAAAGGAAAGGAAAGGAAAGGAAAGGAAAGGAAAGGAAAGGAAAGGAAAGGAAAGGAAAGGAAAGGAAAGGAAAGGAAAGGAAAGGAAAGGAAAGGAAAGGAAAGGAAAGGAAAGGAAAGGAAAGGAAAGGAAAGGAAAGGAAAGGAAAGGAAAGGAAAGGAAAGGAAAGGAAAGGCTGAAATAATGAAAAGATGCAGAAAGAGAAGTTCCATTTTCCCATTACAGATGAAGGCTTTTAAAGGGGAGAATGTCTTGTCTTGTCTGACTAACACTTGTCCATGTTATGCAATGTACACAAATAAAGGGAAAAACATTTCTCAAGTGTGGTGGCATATTTAGGGTATGAGATAATAGTTTGAAAATCAGTATGAAATCTGAATTTAATGGAAAACTTCCTGTTTCCATCCATGAGCAAGTGACAAGGGCTTTCATGAAAGCACTGCTTCTTTTATATGCTCAACTGTCAGGAAAACCATCTGTAGATTAAATACTGCTTTAAACCACTAAACAGGGTCTTGCTAGTCAATGGATTTGCTCTCCAGTATAAATGTCTGCAAACATATGCATTTCTGACTGTGTGTGTAGAGTCTGGTTCTCATTAGTGGCCACTTTTTTGCTGTGGAGCTGTGGTGCTCTCCCCTCACTGAACTGTGCCCAGGAAGGTTCTGGTGACAGCCATGGTGATGCTGCTGGGCTGGCAGGTGGCCAGGGCATTGCTGCTGTTTCTGTTTCTGATGCTGCTGTGCTGGACAGGCTGGAGGAAGGCCAGTGTGATCTCGAGTTGAAGGGATGTGGATGAGCCCGTGGTGGAGCAGAGATGCACCTGCAGCCCTTGGAGGAGGAAGATGATGTAGACTATATCAATGGTGGACATCAGGGGGAACCCCTTGTTGCAGCCAGGCTGGGGACAGGAGCAGGAGTTCATTGCAGTGTTAAACCAGATAACCTGGTCCAAAAAGGGCCAAGGGTGGAGGTTGGAATGGATGTGCCTTTAAATTGTTGTAAGCTGTGGTTTGAGTTGCGTGTTACAGGAATTAGAAACCACCCATATCAATGGAGAAGAGGCCTTACAAGAAGAAGTTTAAGTGCATCAGTGACCAGACCTGAGCTGGTTTTGGTGCCCTGTAACTCCAAGGAACAGAACACCACTCCTATACTGAGACCAGAAGGAGCCTAAAGTCATGGACTAAATGAGCTCAAAATCGTACCACATCAAGTAAAAATGTTGACCCTTGGATGTGAAAAAGCACTTTGCTCACAGGTCAGAGGTACTGCAGCTTTCAGCAGTCAAATCCTCACAGAGATGCTTACACCTCTGCAGTTGCCTCTGACAAAGTTTCACAGGACATCTGGTCACAGAGCAACAGACCCACTTCACTGGGTCAGGGCTGGAGAGTGTCAAAGAAACTGCTCATTGACTGTCCCAGTGAGCTCTTGGTGCACTCCCAGCAACAGGACAGGAGCAAGTGACAAAAGCTGCACCAAGGACCAAAGTCATACTGGGGAAATGGGTGGAGTTTAAAGGAGAACAGAGAAATACCTGAGTAGAGACTGGGAGTCAGGAAACTGAGCAAAGAGGCTGAGGCAAGAGAAAAAATAACCCACCGGTGCATCTGTCAGCATCTTCCCAATGCTGGACTGTGGGGACAAGCAGGGAGGTCACAGTGACCAAAAGAAAACATTGATGGAGAAAAAGACAGGGACTGGCTGGGCCAGGGGACAGCAATGTGCATGTGAAAGTAAAATGACTTTGACAATGAGCTGGAACAGAGTTGGGACCTGATGGCAAGGAGGACAGAGCAAAGTGTACAAAAAGGGAAGAAGCAGTAGATATCTCAGGATGGGACTTGGAATATTGCATTCCCTAAAAAAATCCCTATCATGATTGAAAACACTAAAAGAAGTTTTAAAAATTTGAGTTTAGGAAATCAAACATCCAAGGGCCAAGAAATATTTGACCTGGGACTGTCCCTGGAATCTCAGTGTGGTCCCCTTCAGGGTATGAGTAATAATACAGTCTTATGGTCCTATGACTAAGCTTTGAATTTCCAACATTGCAATTTATCCACTTCTGATTTAGCCTTGTATCACCCTGCCTTATGTAGTAGAGGAACTCACTTACGTAAACCAAACAATAACCTCAAGAAATTAAATCATCCATCCTGCATATTAGATAAAACCAGTGGTGGTGATAACACAATACTGCCTTGAATTTTACACTAAGAAATATTTGAGACAACATATAATTAAAGTGAAAAATTAATTTCAGTAAGATTATCTAGAAGGAAATGAGTCTAATAATCATGTTTCATCACAACTGAAAATATTAGAAGACATTGTAAAATAAGAGAAGATAGGAAGAATATTGCCATCAGCAAAAATGCAGGAAGAAATAGCACCCCTTCCTTGTAGCACAGTAGGACTCCTGACAATGAGTAGACACTCCTTTTGATCACTGGAAAGTATTTGTCAAAACACCTTCATCACAAAAGAGCAGGGCAGGGCTTTGGGTCTCTCAGGAGTACAGATGAGAAAAACTGGAGTTTTAGATGAAATCCTGCTCAAAGAACAGATGGAAAACACACATCCTGGGACTGGACCACGCAAGAGCAGTTTGGCTTGGGTTTGTTTTTTCCTTTTTCATGAGGGAATTTTAAACTCTCCTGCAAAACAAATCCCTCTGAGTAAGACAGTTTACTTTAGTATTTTAGCTGTTTTTTCCTTTGAGTTTTCAGTAGTTGCTGTTCATTGCCAAGACTTTTATTTCACACACGACTCAGTTCATCCCTGGTGGAGAATGGCCACGGACCCATTTGGTCACAATTGCCATGTTTTATTTGAATTCTCCAGAGGATATTGCACTGCAAATATCAATCATGGTGAGTGAGAGAAAATGCTAGCAATGCCCATTCTTCAGTTTCAGCTTGGTTAGTAAGCATGGCTTGAACAGATCCATCTTCCTCTCAGGCTCAATCCATGTGTAGCAATGCATCTGCCCAGATTTTGGCTGGGATAGAGTTTGTTTTCTTTTTAGCAGCTGGCACAGTGCTGTGCTTAGTTTTAAGAACAATATTGATATCAAATTTATTGCAGCCAGGGGACATGCTGGGCATTGCTCAATGAGTTGTGAAAAACTTACTGTGCATCTTTTGTTTTTCTTGGGGTTTATTTCTCTCTCTCTCCCCTTTTCATTACTGTTATTGTTGTAACTATTATAATTTGTATTATTACATTTTTCTTTGCTTCAATTCTCACTGTTATTATCTCAATCTATGAGTTTTATCTTTTTTTTCCTGATTCTCCTCCCCCTCGCACTGTCAGTAGGGTGTCTAGTTGCCTGCTGGGATTAAATCAAAATTACATCATACTGCCTTGTGTGAATAGTAAGAGGGAAGAAGCCTGCTTTAGCAGATCTCCTCTACTTCTGGCAGGAGATCTTTGTCCACACAACCTACTTTGGCCACGCTGTTGCCACAAACTCAGTAAGTCCATTTTGCTATCAAGCACTGCTCATGGAGAGTTATTAAGTGACATGACAGTATAAGGAATCCATGAATCCAAAACTTCCTGGTTTTATGCATATGTGTGGTTGGTTGCAGTGCATTCTACAGGAAAACACATTAGGAAGAAAAAATGAAGCAGCTGCTCTAGAAAACCCTCTGCTGCCATCCTAACATTGAGCACTTCTGGTTTGTTCCAGAAAAATCTTCATTGTCTGCTAGTCATATTTTCTTTCAGGAGCTGGGGCTTATTTTCCATTATCACTGCAATGTACAGCTACTGCTGGAAGAGACATTCTCCTCTGGGAAGTAATTCACACATAGAAAAGTTCACATTTGGCTTTCAGCTCCTGCACAGAAAATCTCCAGGCACACATTAGGAATGAAACCAGGCACCACCATTTCCCACAGGAACAGCTGGAATAAATCTCACATCCATCACACAAGACTAATTCAAGAGATAACCTGCAAGGTCCAGATCCTGAAAAAACTTTTCAAATTGTCCCATTTTTATTACATGGATAAATGTATGTACTATGTAGCTCTGGAGTATCACTGAGGGAGAAGTGCTCTTCAACACTGGAAGGAGGATAACTAAAAATATTTAATGCCCCAAGCATTCCTTATCTGAGTGACAGAACTGTGCTGTGAATAAGAGGTTAGAGGCCAAAACCCCACCTAATGTACATCACAGTAATTGAAAGCTGAGCATATTTGTAGCAGACAAAGGGCTAGTCCTGAACAGAGATAGTGACCCTGAGTGCTGATCATTATATCATAATGAAGTTATTGTAATCTTTTCAGAGACAAAGAAATTACATCATCTTATAGTTAGCATAATAAGCAATAGTCTGTCTATTTTTTTTTCTGTTATGCTCTTTAACTATTAAGCTTTTGATAATTATATTTTTCACTTGACAAAAAACTGCTGGTGCACACTGTAGAAGTTATTGGGAGTGATGGGGATTGGTCCAGGACAAATCATGACAAGTTCAGCCTCCAATGATAAAGTGAGACACTTGGAAACCTCAGATTTGAAAAAGATAAGTTTTTTTTTTAAAAGGTAAGATAGTATATTTAGCAAGTTAAAAAGCAGCTAATACATTTTCAAAAAATGCGAAACCAAATAAAATTTAAAGATTAGGCTGCCTATTCCGCAAAACTTTAGTCAGTCTCTTATGAATCAGAAGAAGCCCTGAGCCCCTGAGTGAGGCCTCTTGCCAGCATTGCTCAACTCTTATCTGCTGGTGGCATGCCAGCTCCCCAGCATGGATGCCAGTAATTCACAAGGCAAATCACCCACAGCCAGAACATAGAATATTTCTGACGTGGCAAGTGGTTGTCACCCACAGCCAGAACATAGAATGTCTCTGACGTGGCAAGTGATTGTCAGAGAATGGATGATGGTACATCTGATGGGGCTTAGCACCCTGCAAATATCCTTCTAAGGCAGACATTTATTGCAGATAAATAGTAATCTACTAAAATAACTAAAATTGTTTTTCAGGTGTTATGAAGTCTAACACAGTTTTGTCTCCTTCCTTGCCTCAGTCTTTTGAATGTGAAGGGCTGCAAAGCACCATTGGATCAGCTAAATACAGTTTACAACTGTCCAAAAACTTTCAGCAAACTTTCTTCTTCCCATGGTTTGGGAAAATAGAAATGCTCTGCTTCATTCAGCAGCAACTGCAGAGCTGTTAAGTAATAAAACATCACTATCAGTATATCATGGAAATGGTTATCATTGCCCCGTTAAGAGAATAGGGAACTAATGATGGCAGAAGATTAATGCAGCAAACTGACTTGCAGGTATATGGAACAAGAGGAACATTCCACCTCTCAATGGTGTTAAAATCCCTACAGCCAGCCCTTGTGGTGCTCCCTCATGACTGGATCATAAAGGAGGAAGAGGAACAAAATTCAAGCTAATGGGGAAATACTTAGCAGAAGCCAGTTCAGTTCGAAAAGAAAAGGTATTACTTTTCTGAAAGAACTCCTAGGTGTGTGGACTACTGAGACTTCACACATCCTGAACCTCAAAGCAGCTCCTTGCTAAATTGTCACTGCAGATCAAGAGCAACATTCAGGTGCTCAGTGATGCATTAAAGACACACTTTCCTTCACACATGGCCCTGTTTAAACCAAGACTTGGTGTCTTTCTTAGGCCAATACATACACTTGGTAGCCCAAGGAGGGAAGACAGTGGTCTAACCATCAATTGTACATCCAGCATCTAAGTTACCCTAAAAGCACAGTGCACCAGCTCTGGTGCCAGCTGTGCCTACCCAGCCCTTTGGCTTCCTGCAGCAGCTGGGTTAGCACTCCTCAGCTGCCCTTGAGGGCTGGCTTTCAGCAGCAAGATTGTGGCCAAAAGCATTCCAATGACTAAGGCACAAGGGGGATTTCTGAGAGACTGTTTCAGCTCTTCCCCCTTCTATAGCCTTTTTTTTTAAGTCAGCAGATGGGGTAGATGAGGCTCTAATTGCAGCCTTGTTGGCTGCTCTAAGCTCTGTGTGCAGACCTGAGGTTGCTCCTAAATGTTCCAGTAGTCACCCCAGAGGTGAGCCCTGGACCAAAGACTGTAGTCAAGGGGTACTTGTGTTTTGGGGCTGCTGTGATCTGCCCTACACATAGCAGGATCACTGCCACCAATATGTGTCAGGTAACCACCAATATAATGAGGCTTCCAAACTTCACAGAGGCCTTGATCTCTTGTGACACCTCAAAATAAAATAGGTGTATGATCACAGAATGATAGAATGTGCTGAGTTGGAAGGGTCCCATCAGGATCATGGTGTCCAGCTCTGACTTGCACAGGACACCCCAAGAACCACACCATGTGCCTGAGGGCATTGTCTGATATCAGATACTATAACAACAGAGATTACCAAGTGCTTCATCAAGACAGCAAAAGGCATTCCACTTATTGTCTGTGAGTATATGGCACTTACTTTAAATGCAGAACACTTACCCAAATTTTTCCCACAATACCTGTCTTGCTGGTTGTTGCATCCCCAGAGGTGGCTGCATCACTGTTGTTTTCCTACCTATGCTTTAGGTAAAGCCACAGGTTTGTGCTTGCTAGCAAAATATTTTCTATAAAAGAAGTATTCATACATTCCACTTACTTGGAAAAGCAGGACAAAAATGAGCTTTGTTAGAACTATTCCTATTCCATCTTTCATGCTCTGCCAAAAATCAGACATCCTACAAGTACACTGCATGTTGTCCAAAGCATGAGAAGTCCTCTAAACACATTGATGACCCTGAGAAACTGCACAAAACACCAGCAATGGATCATGTTAAAGGGAGTAGTCCGTGGAGAAAACATGTAAAGGGCACAGTTTCAGCAGAATAAAATTAGATATGTGATGCTAGACATGCATTGTTCTTCCTGCCCCTGCTCTGCTTCACTTCCAGGCATTCTACACAACCCATCCTGTTTATTCAGATGAGGTGTGAAGGGTCTGGAAGAGTTATTTTGGGATACTGTCCCAGACTTTTGGAATACTGATTTAAAATACAACTCCCTTCAGGCACTCGACTTTTTGTCTGCTTTTTTGTCAAATTCTAACCACTCAGACTAATATCAGTGTCCTGATTTTAGTGAAACACTTCCCTTTTCAGTTCAATATGCTGTTTTCTGAGGCACTGTGGAATATCATATCCATTCGTGTTGTCAAAGGCTTGTCTGGGGTCCCTGGTCACCTGTGGAAATCAGTAGATAATGGCAGATTATGTCCCACAGCCTCTCTCCATGAACCAGTTGATCCAGAACAGGCTGGCCCAGAGCAGGAAAGCCCCTGTAATTCTGTAGTAAGGAACTACTCTGAGGGCAGAGAGCTGGGAGACAGGAGCCAACAGCACATGTGATGGACTAGTCAAGCCATCTTCCTTTTAGGAGTCACCAGCAGTATCTTCCTAGATGTCCAAAATATTTATTTTTTTTTCACACAGGCTAATAGAGAAATCCCTTTGTTTGGCCAAGGCTATTGCTATGTGAAGTGATGTTTTCTGTCCACCTTTCAGGAGTACAGAAGACAGCAAGGCACACTCAGTACTCTGAACTGGGACACACAGTTCTGTGAATGTTCTCCTGAGAACAAGGAGAAAGACTGAACAGCTCTGATGCTATTAGCCCAAATTAGATCAATGAATATTAGTGATAAACTCATTGCAAGGACAGCAAGATAGTTCAATGTTTGGGAAAAAAAGTGTTTCTCATGGAAGGGAAAGTTAAATATCTCAACATGACTGTGAGAGCAGGGGCGTTGGTGGAAGGCAGATGGGCTACTCCATCTGACATGGGATTTACAGCTGTGTTTCCTTGTTGAAAGAAGCTAAAGAGCAAGAGTCAGAAAACTACAGAACTTGCCCTCCCTTGTCAGTCTAGGCCCTGAGAGTGACAGCACTAGATAGAATAATTATTTAGTCGTGTGAACAGAGGTCAGCTCACAGCACGAGCCCGTTAAGGGAGGCAGATGAAGGCAGGGCAGATACTGGAGGCTGTTGCATTTGGTTGCTTTCTGCTATTTTGTCTTGTCAGTGTTATTTGCATTGTTTTGCTATGAATAGTTTCTGTGTTTTTGTAGGCATATGGAACTGGGACTAAAATACCTTTTAGTGTTTAATAATCCATTTCTACTACTACAGGAAAATGGGGAGAAGCTACAGTGCTCTGTAAGGCAAATATTTTCTGATTCATGAGGTCTAAAACCCATCAATTTACCATTTGCAATATTCTAGGGCATTAGCTCTTCCTCCCTCCACATATGCACAACAATAAATACCCTAAATTTCCCTTTCAGCAAATTTGTTTTTAGTATCTGCTAACATAACTGACTGTAATTACTGTCTGACACTGAGTTATATGAAGATAGATGGGTTTGATTAGAGCTGGAGAACTGTTTCTAGACAAGCATTTTATTTGAAAAATACAGCCACTTTTTTCCTTACTAAATATCTAGAGAATGAATGTGCTTTATGTGTTTTGAATGCTCATTGTTTGGAATTATGCAGTAGATGGTATATATTGCAGTAAACTGAAGAATAATTAAGTCTTTAATCTTGCTCCTGGAAGTTTCAGATGCTGATTTTTGGTGTGGACAGCCATTCAAAGCACCTACTTTCCTTTCTCTTCCATCAGCCAGGATACTCTCAGACCTAAGCAGAGCCTGTTTTGACAGGAGCATCCTTCCACAGGAATAGTCAAGTCACTTTGTTCAGACATGTGACAGAAATGTTGGGGAAGTGGGGGAAGGGATATGTGAATATGGGAAAGCAGAAAAGTGGCTCTTTTTCTTTGCTGGATTAGTAGCAGCCTCTAAAACTGCTCTGCCTGAGGTTCAGCTCTGTGGGCACTCCTGCCAGAACCTACCCAGATTTCTTGCACTGACCTCTTCAAATTTCTGTCTCCACTCAGTCTACATCCATGGAAATCAATTCAGAGTTTAAGT
Organism: Luscinia megarhynchos; assembly: GCA_034336665.1. Lineage (NCBI taxonomy): Eukaryota > Metazoa > Chordata > Aves > Passeriformes > Muscicapidae > Luscinia > Luscinia megarhynchos. The sequence goes on from CM067568.1 coordinate 47,304,598, forward strand.
CTGGTTTTTGCAGCAGCACTTACCAAGCTGGAGGAGACCTTCCCAACAGAACAGCATAAACAGTGGCAAGCTGCACACACAGTGCTGTGTTGTGTCCTAAAGAACCTTCAGCATAGTTTTACCAGCAGCTGTTAGCTGAGCTATTGAAATATTGACAGGAATTAGGGGCTTTTGTTGAAATGCATCTCTTCAGTCCCAAGAAAAGGCCGTGCTGCACATTCTGCTTGCTGCTCTATGCAGCTTACTGTGCTGCCTGCCAAGTGTGTCTCTGAAAGACTAATGATATTTACAGTGCCTCATCCACATTTGAACACAATATTTTCATGATAATTTAATCTAGAATTCAGACCACCCCATGAGCTGGCCTTCTCTGAGAAAAAAAAAATCTCCTAGTGAATATGATTGGTAAAGCAATATAGAGCTTCATGAATGCCTAATTTCTCTAAACCTTGTAAAATTGCAGATGTAACTTATACAAATTTACAACTGCAATTTATAGCACATAGAGAGAATTTCAAAAGCTATCACAGCAGGTCTCTTGTGTGGCAGCCTAGACCACTGCTGCAGAACCCTGTGAGCCTCTCACTCCTGCCCAGTGCTTCCAAACACCAGCCCTTCCCAGAATAGCCTGTGTCACCAAATTAAAGGGTGCAGCAATGCTGGCATGGCCTCCTTGCTCCATCCCAATTCTTCTGCACACCTTCACATCAATCACAGAACACACAGGCTGTCACTGCAGTGACTCTGACAGCTTAGATTGGAGGCTACCAGTATGAGACATGACAGTGCCACAGGGCAAGCCAGGTCCCCAGCTATGTGCACACTGATGGAACCATGACCAGAACTGCCTATTTCAGCAGTGAAATCACCAATAGATTATATATAGAACATACCATTAGGGCTAATACACCTGAGAGAAAAATGAAGGGGAATTGCACTTAAACAGCGAAATAGAATACCTCCAAACAACTGAAGAAGCCTGAAAAAGCTCCTAAGAATACTTATGCAGAATTTTGTGGCAACCTAAATTGTTTTGCATTACTTTTGCTAAGTGCATATTTTGTATGAAGCAAATCCTTAGAATTGTTTAAATATTTTAAAGTATGTTATCCCTGTTCACAGATAAAAGATGAAGGAAAAACACAGCCAAAATTAATGTTAGCAATCTCCTGAGATTCCAGCATTCTGCTTTATAAATATTCTGTAACCATAGACAGATTACTTCCAAGGTATTTGTACCTGGGACTAAAGTTCACATTATGAAATCATAGAGTCATTTATGTTGGAAGGGATTTCCTGAGATCACCTAGTTTGGGTTTCCAGTCTGTGTTAGCTGAAGGAGAAGACATGAGCATGTGCCACACCTAACCCAAGAGCTGGCAGAAGAAGAGCCCTTTCCAGGGCTCTGGACACATGCCACACTGGGCAGGCTCCTGACCTCCTGCACAGGTTGGAAACTCCTGTCCTGAGGCTCCCAGCAGAATTCAGGATCAAGATATCCTCCCAAGAGTTAGGCTTTGCCAAGGGTTGTGTGACTCTGTGAGTTCACTGACAAGAGTCACCAATTCCCATGGGATTTTTAGGAGCAGAAGTTTAGAGACCTGTACTCTGCCTATTAGTCAGCAAAGCAGTATCAATGACAGTGGTGACTGTACATTGATCTAATGAAGCTAAAGGCCAAATTATCCCTGTGGATGGTCTGTTCTCTCACCAATACAATTGCTTTAATCTCATTTGCCTTTTTCTTCTCAGCTGCACAGTCAATTTAAGAAAGCTGGAACAGACCTAAGCAAGCTGTTTGCCATCACCTTAAGTCACTTCACTTGGAACGTGGTTTGCACCCTTGCTCGAGCTCTAGAAGACCCTGGGGCAGAATGCCATGGCATTTTTAAAGTTCTTTTGGCAGAAACACAGGTTGCCCAGGCAACAGTGAAGGATTGCAAAAACATTTCTTCCAAAACACTGCTGCCTGTTAATTGCCTTTTCCAAGGGATGATCTATTACAGACTCAGCTCTAACTACAGGCATTGCCAGGTATGAGCATGGCAAACTTGAAGGCTACAGAGGGAATCTCCAACAGCATAGATCCTTTGTCTGCAACAAGGCCAGTCTGGTTTACACCTCTGTGAGGACACAGAGAATAAATCATATCACTTAGATGGTAGTGGAAGAATTCTTGCTGCTTTGTCCTTTCATGTACTACATTTGTAATGCATGTTACCTGTGTTGCTTGGTTACCCTCAAACATTCCAATGCAGTTTTTAAAAATACATTTATTGCCTTGCCATGCACTCTCTACTCCAAAAAGAAGCACTCAAGGAAGCAGTGCTTGGCAACACAGAGCTGGATGCTGATGGTTTCTAATACCATGAAGAACTCACTGACCTGCTTCCCAAGCCCTTAGCTGCCATATCTCCTATGGAAGAACAGCAGTAGAGACTACTCTGTCCTGTCTGCCCTGTCCCAGAATCATTCCAGAGCAAGTCTAACCAGAAAGGAGAACCCAGAACTGCCAGTGTCTACATAAAATGGACAAGTAACCTATGAAGCAGGAGCTCTGAAATCTAACACCATGAAACATTATCAGAACACTAATGACTGCATTTCCCTTCTGCTTTCACTCTTACCAACAAGTCCTGCTAATGCAAATGGATATGCAAATACATGCAAAGGGATTCTAAAATAATCAGTGCAAAACTCAGAACTGCAAATGGACACTAAATGAGTTCATATGGAGTGAAACAGCCTGTGGAGAGCATGTCTCTGAGAGGTGGAGGATGATGGTAACTATTTGACTGGTTTTCATGGGAATCAAGTGTGCTCAGGAGATGTTTCTGGACCAGCATCCAGCCTGATTTTCACATCCACACAATACTGTATGGATTCCAAACCCTGAACTGAGCACTGACCCAGTCTCTTGGATAGATAGTAACTGGGCACTAAACACCCATTTAAAGAAAACTGGAAGCTCTTACTGGTGGCTTGGAGTTCAAGGCACCATTTAGAGTTGGAAAAGAAAGCTGTCATGTAAACACAGCCTTCACCACACCTCTGCAGCTGAAGGGTAATAAAAGAGGCCTTGGGGGGCTGAAGATGGTCATCTTTAACTCACTTGCAAAGTGTGAGCTCAAAACCAAAACATTGATTTTCTGTGAGAAACATCTGAGAATAAAAAATTGAAGTTTAGACTTCTGTATCTTGTGCTTAGTCTTAGTCTTGACTCAGCATAGTGATCATGGAAGCAGTAAGCAGAAGTTTTACAGACAAAGAGCAAGGTGTCCTAGAGAGAAAAGGTCCCTGACGCCAAAAAAAATAAAAAATAAAAAAAAAAAAGTCCAAACATAAGAGGGGCTGTAGCTAAAAAAAGGAATAAAACATCATTTTTGATGCAGCCAGAAAGTAATGCACACTTTTTGCTCAGAAGTTTTGAAACATGTCAGGCCCAGATTCCTGGTGACACAAAGAGAAATTTTTTCACTACTGTGTTCTAGTTTGCATTCATTAAAGACAGTGAATGAATGAACAGAGCTGTCTCATTTATAACTCATGACATGTGGACACACAAGACTCCTCTACTTTATATGCTTTGACAGCGTAAATCAAAATCATCTCCTTCTCAAGAACTTGTTCATAAGTTTAACACCTTGGCCAGTCAAGTTCCTTCCTGCTGTGTGTGGACCAACAGCAACCACTAAACCTGCACTAACACAGAGCTTTGGGATGTTACAGCTACCTTTTTTACTAGTGCTTTAGCATTTCTGACTCTGTCAAGCAGGAACCAAATCCCTGCTCAGTGACAATCTTGTCTACAGCTCTGGCAAGAGGGTAATCCTCAAAGCTGGCTGTCATCACTGCCTCTGGACCAGGCTGCTGACAGAGGATCCTCCCTTGCCCTGCTCCAGAGTCTGGGCACAGACACTCCCCACGGGCTCCTGCCACTGACACTTGGAGGGTCTCCCTCAGTGTGAACCTATGGCCCCAGGACACATCCACAGAGCTGAGAGTCCCCCAAGAGCACAGCAGAGACAAGTGTGGCTGAGGAGAGGTCTGTGTTGTGCAGCTGCAGCAGGGTGGGACAAAGTGGAGAGAGCTACTGCCCCCTCTGTGCCACAAGGGAGAACACGGGTCACCAGTGACACAGGGGGCAGAAGTCACCACTGACCTACATCCCCTCCTGCCTAGCTCTCCCACAAAAGCACTCCCATAAAACTCCATCTCTCTGCCAGTTGCCCCATCCTTGGGTAGAGACCAGGCAGCCACAGCCTGCAGAGGCACAGCTCTCCCATCTCCATTCACCTCCAGAGGGTGGGTGCCTTACTCCAACCAGACATCACAGGAGGTCAGCATGGCTGCCAGGGTCTTGAACCAAAGACAAGACACTATCCAAGACAATTGTGCAAGAATAACAAATGTATTCTGTCTGGAAGAGCACAGCTAGAAATCCTTTACCTTAGAAGTTCTCAGACAGAGATGATGCAGAACTCCACCTGTATGTGAGGGCATCTGCTCCTGGGTGCTGAGGAGATGTGCCTGCCTTGCCAGGAGCTGGCTGCAGTCATGGTCAACAGCTTTGAAGGGCAAGTGGCCGTGCAGAGCTTGGCTGGTCCAGGCTGCCAGATGAGGAGGCTCAGGTTGCTTTGGAGAATGACCAAAAATATCAGAACAGACTTTGTGAACAAATCTGTGAAAGCCAAGAAGCCTGACAACATTTCAAAGACCACTGTTATGGATGTCCAAGGCAGCTTTTTCTTCAGTGTTTCAAGAGTAAGATCATCTCTGGTACATGGGTAAGGCAATGTGAAACAAAACAGTGTGGGGTTTTTTGGTAGTATTGCAATGTTTTGAATTCTCCCTTCCTCTTCTCTGCCAAAACTGTAAATCACTCATTTTGTGTAATAAGAAGAGCCATAATGGTATGAAAAGGCTTTTTTTTTTAATTACTCTTTTATTTATTATAATAATACTTCAAAATATTAGTTGAGCCTTATTATTATTTAGATTCATGAAGGCTGAGGCACAGAGGCATGAAAACCCAAATCAGAGCCATTGCTATCATTGAGAGAAAGACTCTACCCTATGATAGAAGTTTCAGTGCATCATAAAAGGCTTGATGAGAGTATGCATGTGCACACACAGACAGGGAAGAAACTTTTCCTACAAACTGCCTGAAGTTTGGGAGGCACGTGTGAACATCTGACATATACAGATCTGGAGCCCAACAAGGCTTTTCTCCTTGGACTTATTTTGCAACCAAAGAACAGTTGCTGAGCAGCCCCTCCTGGTAGAAATGAATTACTGCTTTTCCAGAAGAATTGAAATTCAAGGTGTATAATTCCAGCTACAGTCACTGCAACTAAGTTGTTCTCTAACTCTTTACCATGCTGTCAATGAAAATATGAAGGGATTTAAAATCACACTCTGGAAAATCATCTGTTAAGCTGAATTTTAGTGAAGATCTAAAAGTGGCATTTCATAAAATCAGGTATCTGAGAGGATGAATCATCCATTGCTTTAAACAGTTTGTGGCCTTCAATGTGCCACACTCCTCACACTGCTGTGAATTTCAGTTATTTGTGTAGAAATCTAAATCCATTTTCGAGCAAACACTAAAGGACATTTTTCTTCATTACAAAAGCCACTTACACGCTTACATCTATTGCTAACTTCATTTGACTTCTGTTTAACTGTTCTGCTAAATCTAAACATTAGACAAGATCACTCACAGTCAGGCCTGGTGGGTATTTAAAATTTTGGGTGTTTAACCATGTAGAAACAATAACAGCACATAAAATGCACTTTCTGAGTTACCTGTGGTGTAGGCAAAGCAACTTACATATTTTAATGTTGTTGAGTCTTTACCAGTCTCCACACTAACCCTTGAGCTCCTGGCAGAATCTGACATTTAGACCAATTAGACTACTATCACAATTGACATGAAAATTGCATTGGTGTCATCTCACTGAGATAGCAGAGTATTATTTATCCCAGCACAAATGGAGATGCAGGCAGAATAAAAAGCATTGTTGCAAGTTGCTAAATACCAAGGGCCTTTTCTACTAAATGAATGTAGCAAAAGGAATACAAAGAAAAGAGATCATACAATGCAAGATTTCTGTCAAGGCAAATTCACATACTTCAATACAAATAAACACATGCATATCAGTGTTGACTACTAAACCTCAAGTCAGACAACAGCAGGATGAGAGCTCTTGCATTTCATAAAAAGAGAAGAAAATGAGGAAAAGGTATTTTAATTGTGCTTTGGTTAACAGAGAATGAGTTTAATAAACAAATGCCAGACTGTATTACCAAAAGCAGTAAAAAGTCATATCCTGCTATGGCAGATAACAACAACATCCAAGTGTTCATAGGCAGTCTGCTTACAAGCTGGTAAATTCTTTTTAATTTCTCCCAGAGAGCAAATTGAGACGTAAAGGGAACTGATCTTTGCTGAGCCCAGTTTCCCATGTATTTTTTTCAAGGACTCTGTTGATGTATCCTGCCCCAGATGAACTTTTTCTCCACTCATTTGTTCTTTCTCCTTTAGCTGAGGCAGGACAGAGATCTGTAAATGTGTGATGAACTGAATCAGGAAAGTGATCCAGATTAAGATCTGTTAATTATCCAGTTCTAATGCACCATATAAGCACAAAACCAGGTATCCAGGCTCTTGAAGGACACCTTAAGCCACTCTGTGACCTAAATGTAATGCATTAAAAATGCAGTACAATGTCACAGGAATTACAGAGATATAACTTGTTCTTCTTTTCAGAAAAAATCATGGCTCCTGTCTCTTTCTTAGAGATGGGATTTTTCTAGAAATAATTGTTTTATCATCAAATCAAGGTATTTCTATTAATCATTATTAATATGTTTTCCAGTTATAGATATGGACAATAACATCTATTTCTATCTCAACAAAAACTTCACATTTGTAAAACAACCCCCCCATTTCCTCAGTTGCTGGGAAAAAGTGACCTGCAACATCTTTTCCAAATTAAGAACTGAAAAGTATCCAGAGAAAGCACAAACTTGCTGCAGTACTGTCTTTACAGGGTAGGAACTTCAGTGCAGGACTCAACTCTGACATCAATGCCACAAAACAAGGTGGTTCTTTGACTAGACCAAGAGTTGGTGAGCAGGAGAAATATTTTTCCCATCCTTCCTCATATTTCCCATTTTCACTATCTTCCCCCTTTGGCTGAGTGTCCTCTGATGGAAAATGAATTTTACTAAGGGAAACCATGTCCTGACTGTCCAAATGGCACTCAAGCATTTTAGCAGCATCACACCATTTGAGTGGGAGTCAGGCCACTAAACTGCATCATGATGATGGGTTCCATTAATGGAGAGAGTAACATCTCCCAAAGCTAATGTGGCATTGCACCATCATGATTCAAGTTATTTGACTGCAACAGAATTTTCAGTTCTCAAATATTCTTAATTAATTTTTCAGTCTCTTCATTCTAAACAATGCATTTAACTGTTTTTAACATTGCAATGCAAAGCAATTATCACTGTTCCTTTGAGAGGCCATGTAGATATATACATATTTTCTAAATAAGTCTTTAACCATTTTCTCTGTTGAAAGAAGAGCTAGTTTATTGTTGGTAATTAATGCAGCTTTGGTCACATTAAGATACATCATTTAGTTGTGAATGGCTTGGGAGACAGCACTACTTAATTTGCTGTGACTTTCCCCAGTCTCTGTGAATGACTATGACTAAGACACTTTATTTTCTTCTGTAGGAGCCACTTCCTTGTTAGCATTTTCTGCCACTATTCCAATGTCATAACCTCAGCATTTCATTATGAACAACTAAAAACTTCCTCTCTGAAAATGAGAAAATTTGGGGAAATTATTGATAAGCCTTATAAAACATTTCCTTTGTGCAATGTCTATTGCTTTTTCACACATATCTTGACTTTGTGGAATATTATTATCATAATCACAATTATAATCCATTAAAATTTCCCAGCTAGAGGTACCTATAACACTTAAAATTGACCTTAGCATCAACCACAGATCTCAGTTTAATTATCCAGCACTTTGTGTCCGGAGTGACTAGAGCTCATGTGTTGTCCTCTACACAAATAATTTCTGTCCCACAATAGGTATATGGGATGAAGTTCAATTTATAAAAGACAACATTATTTGCCCATTTGCATGTATTCAAGAGCTATTCTGAAAATATGTTTCGATTTTTTTTTCACCATAGAGACAGCTGTTATTGATGGAAATACTCTGTAGACAAACTCAGGATTTTTATACGCTGGAGGAATGTAAATCCTTGCTGCTTGGAACCTAACACGGTGGACTTGGTCTTAAACAGAAAAGCAGCGTGAAGGAGGAAACAGCTTTCAGTGAAACAGACAATCATGTGGAAGTTAGCCTGGAGACTAACCAAACTCTGTCAAAAAGCTTCCCCGTTCTTTTCTTTGAGCAGGTCCTTCAATTTTCAAACAGTAAAGAAATTGAAGGAGTCTTCTCTTTCAGTTCTCCTCAAGTTTTCACTTTAGCCTTGCTAATAATAGGCAGGGACAGTTTCAACTTTTCAGTTTTGCTATGGGTTTTTAAAAGACTTTTTCAGCAGCTGAGAACACAGGAGAAGGTGGGAGCAGCCTGACACCTGCCTCCATGGACATTGGTGTAAAATCAGAGTCCCAGCACAACCACATTTATTCACTTGTGCAATGCAAGATCGAGATAGATTTATAAATATATATTTAAACAAGAGTAGGACAAAAACAATTTATTTTTTGCAGTAAAAACAAGGTGTACTGAGTAGCTGGTTTTGCTTAGCGTTCTCTGGCAGTTTAGACTTTCCCTGACACACACCACAAATTGGCTGAAACAGAAACTCCTTGGAAAAAGAAAGGGGGTGATATCAGTATGTTACAGAGAGGAAGGAGAAAGCTGTGTGCCTGTCTCCCTGCACCTGATGGCCCTATCCACTGCAGAGCACTCAGGGCTGGCTCTAAAACACACGGGAAGCTCAGAAAGGCTCTGTTTTCCTACCAACAGAAAAGGACACTGTGCTTTGGAAGCAAACACCTCTGTCCCTCCTCAGGATGGCTGGATGCTTAAATCCAGCTTACTCCTCAGCTAGCAGGCTCTGCTCAGGCAGGTGAACTCACCTCACTGTCCTTTCCCTACATTAACTTAGCTGCAGAGATGAGTTTTGCAAAAGCAACAAGTATCAAGAGCTGTTACTCAGCAACACAAAGAGGGACTCCAGTGAACCTGTTTGTATAGCTACCCCTAAAATGTGTAGTGGAAAAAAACCAAACAAACCCCAAACATTTTTTAGGTATTCAAAGTTACTCTGGAAAATCTATTGTCTCTTTACCCTATCTGCATGGCAAGCTTAAATTCATGTGATTGCCCCTGGAGTAGCCAGATTGATCAAGAAATTCAGACAAAAGCACTTACCAGCAAATCTCAGGGGTGGCAGAAATAACAAGACTGCTCAACTTTATTCATCAACCTTCCTTGCTTTTTCTGCATCTTCACAAATATCTGCTAAAACTATTCTTGTGGCTTCACGCTTAATAGGAAGCAGCATCAGTAAAAATTCAGGTCGAGGACAACAAGGCAAGATGGTTATGATGAAAATTGCATCTGAAAACCTTCTCTCTTAATGTCAGTGTGGATCTTCACATTAAATTATACGAGAGGCTTAGGGCAACGATGTAGAGGCATTAATGGTTAATGTAGTGGGACACGCTCCCTTGTAATTGCCTCCTGTCATTGCTGCAGTGCCTGTGAGATACTGTGAAGAGACAGGGCCCATTTTGCAATCCCACGTCAATGGATCTTCTCAAACTCTGAGGTAATTTTTCTTTTTGAATGAATTGTCAAACTCCATTGTATTAACAAATTTACCTGAAGGGGCATCACCTCTGGTTGGGAAAAGGAAAAAGGGCCTTCTTGCCAATAAGTTCCAATTCTTAGGAAAGAACATTAGCAAAAACAGAAAAGCATGACCTGGGGACAATACTCCTGGCTGGTGTAAACAGAATTCAGATATCAAGTTAGAGGGTTTTCCTCTAATGGAATTGGTAAAATTGCTCCCCCTCATTTACATTTGTTGCATTTGGCCTGGCAGCTGTTCTGAGAAAAAGAAGCCCTCAGAGACAGAAAGGTCATGGAAAAGAAGAAAAGGAGCAAACACTATTACAACAAAGTAATTGAAAGGCCAAGAGAAAATGGAACTTGAGCAACAACAGAACCCTCATATCTAAAATAAATACTTTTAAGGCTCTAAAAGATAGTTCTAGCACTGAGTTCACAGAGACAGGCCAAAATGAAGGAGAAGCATTTTATTTCATTGAATAATTCCAGGAAATGTTTCAGATCTTGTTAAATATTACTAAAGAGATAAATGATACTGGGAATCGTAACTTAAAAACTTGTATCAATATAAATAACCTGCTTATAAAACTGGCACTGCTTTTGCCACGCTCTCATGGCATACTCTGCTTTTCTACCACTTTTCCATCCAGCAAGAGTTATGCACATATCTCTACGGCCAGGTCTCTGTGTTGTCTTTCCATCAGCTGCAATGAATCCACATCTGTACAACTCTCAGCATACCAAGCATACACACCCATGCTGTGGTCTTACCAGCACTCTCAGAGCACACCCTGAGCCAGCTCATTTCTGTGGCTCAGCTCACAGAGCCTGCACCTGCCATTCAGCCAAGGACTGCCAGTGTTGCAATGACAGCGCAGAACTGTCAAAACACCCTCAAACTCACAACCTGAAGTCTCCCTGAGACTGTGCTGTACACAGTAGGAAGCATTTTCAAACTCATCAGGAAGAAGTAGGGAAAGAAAGTTATCCTAGGAGATTCACGGAGTTGTTGGGACCACAACAAATCTTAAGTACCAAACAACAACCAAATATTGAAGTGTAAAGCTGCAAGTTAAAGGTTTCTAATAGAAAAAGCTCCTACTTATTTTATCTTCGTGCTCATGATCCATCTTACTGAGTTCTGTGCTGTATCTCCAAAACTGCTCTAATGTTTTCACATCTCTTTTCCTCCTTGGAGGCCTCCTTCCTCAATCTTCAAACTGCAAGAGCCAAATTTAACACCTGTGCTCTTAATAAAGTTAGAAATCAACAAAAGAGCAAGTAATTAGATACACAAATAAAAGCCTGAAAACAGAACCACACTACTTGTGTATCTCACAAATCCTTATGACTAATATCCAAGAAGCTTGAACTGCTTTCTTGCCTATGAATATCTTGTTGCCCTTCACTAAGTTCTGCTTTCTTCTAATCAGTTTCAGGATCAAACAGCTCTGAAACCTCAGTTGTCTGTCATAAAAAGGCAGCTTTATTACTTTTATGATCTCTGACATTTGAGATAGTTTAAGATACTATTTCCTAGAAATATGAATTGGCAAAAAATACTCCACTATTTAATACCACATTTCAAATGTTGCTAACAAAATTCACTAAAGGGGGGGAAAAATGGATCACTTAAGCCTGGGTCAACCTCATTCAGGAATAGAGATAAAGGATACCAGCTTATGTTGGTCTGGGTTGGTATGATTTCCTGGTGGCTCTCCATAAATTCTCAAGGTAGTTGGAGTATCATTAGTCTCCTCTGTTCTGCTGGGTGGGGGCTAACCTGGAGACATCAGGATTATCCCTGGTATATCCTAATATAGCAAAGAGATAAAGAACTTGGATACTCTCCTTTAATCCGCTATCCACCATGAGGTCCTGTCTTGTTAAAAAAATTAAGGGTTGGGGGAAGAGAAGCTACACTGGGCAGGAGTCAGCTCCTGTCTTAAATGAAGGGTCACTGTTTGCTAGAATAGTTATCCAGCCTTTTCCATTGACCACCCCTCAGCCCCCAAATTATAACATCATTGCAAAACAAAGCAGAAAATTGTTTCCACCTGCCACATTATTCAGAGACCTGGCACTGGCACCATCAATATTGCCCAGTACTCAGAATTCTAAGATCTCTTTTCAGATACTTTTAACTAAACATGCGTGAAGTGGGCATGAGAGAAGAATCCTGAAGGAATTTAACTTTTGCATTCTTCAAAGGGTTTGGAAGCTGATAAAGCTTTAAAAGCCTCCAGTAAAGGCAGAGATATAAAATACACTCTTGCAGCAACAGGCCTATGGGGGACACAAAATCTGATCATTCAGGTAAAGAGAGCTTTGTTGATGCACAACAAAGTGATTTCAGGTTATATCAGCCTGCTTAATTGATTTCCTACCTTTTGACCTCTGTGCAATTTTAAAACTTTCTCTTTCAGAGTTGTTGATTTTTTATTTTTTTTTTTTTTAGGTACAACTCTTAGCTTTAACAGTTAATTCTGGTACTTTGGGAGACTGTTTTCTGTGTCAGTTATATTCACAGGAAGGGAAAACCAACTCAAGGAACAAATTAAGATATTTATTTTTGCATTGTTACAAATTTGTGGGGGGATTTTCCATTAAATGTATTTAACAGACAACCCATTTGCACTCAGGCCTTTCAGCATTTCAATACGCTAAAATATATACTTTTGGTGCCATAAAAATTATGGTTAAAGATAATTCTCAAGGACATACTGAGGGGACAAGAACTTTAAGCAAAATAACTCAAGTTGAAATAATCAATTCCCTTCAACAGTGGTTTCTATTTCATGAGATTATATTCTTTACACTAGCAAACTATATACAAACAATACCACAAAACTACTGTAAGTGCCAAAATGTAAAAAATATACACAAACATGTACACAAATTGCTGTGTTTCTGTCTGAGCTACCTTACAGTTAAGAAATCCAGTACAAATGGTTTGTATTTATGTATTTGATTTGCAAGTATCTAATATTTAATTGTAAACAAGATTCAGCATGTAGAGCAACTTAAAACAGTTGTCAGAAGCTTAAATCATGAGGCCTGGAGACTGAAGAACTGTGCACACTAGGATCCAAACTGATGCACATACCCACAGATTTTCTGACTTATCTTGCAGGGGCATTTAGGGCGCTTAAAGATTTAGAAGTGTTCATCTACTCTAAACAAATTATTGGATTTCATCATTTTACAAAATGCATATATTTCAATATTTGAATGAAAATCAGTATCACATTTGCAGGCATATGTTTCATGTTTGGTAAGAATGTCTTCATAACCATTGAAAAGCTTTTTGGTTTATTAAGAAACCTTTCTTGGCAACTCAATTAAGGAACAGTAAATGAAAGCAAGCAATGGATGTTCACAATCAGCCACTTAGTGAGCAAATAGAAGCAGACACGTCCCTTAAGCACAGATGAACTCACGGGATTATCCAGTGAGTCACTGACAATGCTGATCATTAGGCAAGTACACATAGGGTACACTGCACTGCTGAAAACCTGCAGGATTTAGAAGAGAAAGTGGAAAGAAAATGGAAGCTGCCTTTGCATTGATGGGATGATTTGCTGCTCTGTCACTGCTAAGATCCTTAGCAAGAATGGTTTGTTTGTTTTACAAAGATGGCTATCTTCTTTTCAGGTACTTCTGAGGCACTCATCGATGTACCATTTGAAACACCTGGGTATTTAAGAAAACCCAGGATGACAGTTCTGTCTATTAGGATGGTGCTAGGCTAAGTAACAGGAATAGCAGTAGTAGTGTTAAAGTATTTGGAGAGAATTAAAACATCGTCTATGCCAGTTTACAGCCTGTACAAATATGAAAACTGCCCATATTTATAGCAACTGATTCAAGTACAAGAATATTTTTGCCAATCCCGTCCTAACGGAAAATACAGTAATGTTATCCAAAAGCTTCCATTTCCAGAAAATATGTCCAGTCAAATCTCATTTTGTGTATTTTTTTAAGTGCTTGAAAACTCTTACAGTATTGAGCAGGGCATTTGATGAATCCCTTCTCATACATGATACTTTTTGATTTAAAAGAACAAGCCGAGCCCTACAAGACACATTCTGCAAACTAATCTTAATGTAAAGATTAGTTTGGTAAGTTTTGTGATTTATTAGTTTTTTTAACATTTCAAACACTGCAACAATGCAGAATATACACCCAAAAATTAAAAAACCATTTACAAAATAAAATGTTGCAAAAAATTTAGAATCAATTTCACTGAAAAGGCTCAATAAAGTGCAAGCAGTAAATGAGAGGATTTACATAGTGAAAAGTGAAGTTTAACAAATTTGTATAATCTGTATTGCTGACAATGAGAGACACGCTACAAAAATGTTTTACCTCGACATCATGCCCTCATATAAAAATATATTCTAATTGCATTGCAGTAAAATCAGATCTTGACAGAATTGAAAAAGAACACTGAAATGTCACTTATTTTCAGCAGTGTCTGAAAAGCAGAAAATATGTAGATTTATGCTCCTGCAGTGTACTCTAAGTGGATGAACTGGATTAGCTACTTACTAGTAATAGCTAATCACTAGTAGAGTAATTGCAAATGAAAAAGGTGCATTGCTACTTACTTGCATTGATCCACCACCACTTCTTGAGAAGGCATTCAGGAGGCGCCACATTGCAAACATGGAACTCATTCCTGTGCAAAATGCTCATGCTTTGAGCTCTCACTAAAGCAGAGCTCTCTAATTACTGAACAGAAGTATGCACTACAGCAAATATTTTTACATCAGAAAATATTTTATGTTACTAAATCTGCAGGTATTTTTCCTCTCAAAAGCATCTCCTCCTGCTTGCAGCAAGACATTTAGCTGAAATAACCAGGTCTTCAAAGTGTACTACAACTTCCATGATTCCAGTGAATTGAAACAAAACTTTTTACTATCACCTGTCAGGATATGCAGGAATTTGGGTTTACATGGAGATTTGTTTTATGAAAAATAATAAAGCAGACTGCAGATGTCTCCCCAACAGAGGGAACATTTTCACATCATTTACTGTCCAGCCAGATTCTTTGGTGCTCAGGAATAGCTAGTATAGTATCAGCATGAACAAGCAGCAATTTTTTTCCTTCATACACTCCTTGTCCCTTAAGGCCCATCAGCAAAGTTTCTGCTAGAGGCAGTTTAATTGAACAAAGAGAGTGAAAATATTTCCTCATCACCCTTTGAGACTGAAGTCTGATCAATAGCATCTGATGTCCCCCTTTCAGGGGAGTTTTCCATATGTCATATGGGTAGGATTTCTACTTAGGACTAGCACAGAACTACAACAAACTTACATACCAGCTAGTCATTATAAGTTTAATCTACTGAAATTCAAAATTAGTATTTTTCTGTTCAAAAGAATCTCTACTTTTTATTATCCAGTTTTTTCTAATACAAGATGAAAAAAGTTCATTATTGCACATCTATAAGCAAGACTTTTAAGTGCCCCAAAATGGTGCAATGTCAGGTGCTTAGTAAAGCTCTGTGGAGACCCATGTCACCTACTAAATTGTAAATAACGTTAGTACCAACTGATTTTTGAAGTTTTGCTGTCTTCTTTTTAAAAGCCTCTTCCCATTCCTGGTTTCAATTAAAGAACCCCAAATACTCACTGTCAAATAACTGAAGATACACAATCTAAATTAAGAATACCTTGTGAGAGCAGCAACTTTACAACAGTATCAACTTTAAACAAAAGCAGATTACTAAAATAAAGTCTGTATAGTCTTTTAACTATGAAATTATGTAATAATTTGTTTTTACTTATGATTTTTCATTCTTACAAAGAACTGTTGGTGACAATTATAATTAATTGTTTTCCTGAAGAGCAGGTATTTTTAGCATTGTAATTAGTGTAACAGTAGACAAAAAAATGTTTTTACATATGAGTTTAAATAAATTTAAGACACTTTTCTGTAGGATCATCATCAAATGATGCTCTTTTCAATAATCTGTGTAAGCTTCTAAAACACATAAAGGATAATGCACATTACATTTTATTCACACTATAAAAAAAGCACAATATACAGGCCATGTTCCTTTAAAGTGCAACACAACAGAACATTTCTGCAACATTCAGATTCTTCAAAAACCCACAAAAGTAGGTATTTAATATTTAGGAACAAATTCTGTTCGTAGGTGTATTGACACTGAATCTAAACTCTGAATGGTTATCAAGTTTGTCCTTGCTGTAAGTGCCACGCTAAAAGCGATGCTTATAACCACTAAACAGTATTATCTTATCTGCTCCCATATCAGACAGCCTCATGTCTCATGTCCACAATGAAAGCTTTTATCCTTTAGTCAGTGAAGAGCATATGCAGAGCCCTTTAATGAAGACAGTTCTTTGACTATTCTCAGAAAACCTCTTTAAAGTCCATTTAGCTTCACCTTAAAGGCTACTGCTTCAGATGTCAAATCTACCAAGAAAAATATGGTAAATGAAACAGAGCAAGCATGTCTCTGAGTTGGCAGCGCATGCTTCACTATGTTTGGCACTATGGACCAAATGTATTGGTAACACTCAGTATAAGCACGTACCAATTTGCTTTTCACTTCATAAATATTTTTGGTTGGATGTTTTACTAGTAACAGTTGGAAAACCTCATTTGTTCCTGAGATGAGCACGACAAAACAAAGTGAGCTCCATCTAAAGCTGCCAACAGGACATTCTTCTGCATTTCCAGCCTTGCTACCTGCCTGCTGAGCCAGATTTATAATCTCAATCCTCCCCCAGGCGCCACTTCTGAGACTCTTCTTGACGCACATCTGGCCTAATCTGGTTTCTCATTCCACCCAGAACATTTGAGGTCGCCTCTGTTGCAACAATGAAAGGTTTCACCACAGTTGGTGGGATTTGGCGGAGGACTCCTCCTACTGCTCCAGTGACTCCTCTGTTCTCATGCTCACGAGCAGCAGTCTCATAGATGGTTTGGGCTGTGTCTGTAATCCCCTTTAAGAAAATAATGGAAAATAAAGAAAATCAGTTACACTGAAAAAGAAAAAGAAACCACTTCTAGTTTTAAGGGAAATTTTAAACTGCTCAGCATTTTTCTTCTTTTGATTTGTATTATAACTGTAGTAAAACAATACTGATATAAATATGATTTAGTTCTTCTAATGAGGCTTAAAATAACACTCCTATGGACTCAGATATAAATGTTTCATGCAACTTTTGGTAGCAAATCTTGTGCATAAGGGAAGAAGCTTTGGGGTACTGCGATTTCAATAGCTGTGAACTATTGAAAAAATTACAAAATTCACTGGAAACTCAGCTGATATCTTACTTCATAAACACTACATAAGGTGCAACTAAGTATAACACAAAATATAATGAAAACACGTCATCATTCTAATTTATAATACACTGTCATGGTAGAGAAAGGTTCCACATCTTTTAAATCCTGCATTATGCTTTAACTCTTAACTCCCTCAGAATTAACAGTAACTGCAAAGGTGGTTGAGCAGAAAGGGAAGGAAAGGATGGATGACACAGCACAGGAAATCAAGCTTTTGTGGCTCAGAATAATTGTAAACCATCCCAACTGCAGAGCAGTCAAGCCCTATTCACATTCATCTGCATGACATTTCAGGTTATTTCCTGCTTTTTCCATTCAAGATTTCTGTTGATGTAAGATAATTGATGAAGAGTCTTGCTCAAAGCTGAAATCTCCTCCTCCATTTGGTCAGCCTAAACTAACACCTGTTATTTTATTCACCATTTTAGGAAATAATTCTTAACTTTGGTTGCCAACAATTGCTCCTGCACTCACCTCTTTCACAACGCTGTACGCTTTGGCTACACCCTCCCGCAGGTCGACCGGCTGATGAGCCAAGCGGTGGCGAGGGAACCGTTTGATCTTTTTTGCTTCAATGAAGGTAGGCCCTGGTGACACCATGTCATAGGCAGTTTCTGCAGCTGCCTGCACATCAGGAACAAATGCAAAACACCTAAGTGTTACAGCACCTGGTCACAAATTTAAACTACTAGTAGGGTGATGACATGAAAAAGAATTCTTATTCCACAAATAATATTCATTTGCATCAGATTACAGTTTAGTACAAGAACTTCTGGAATGTGCAGCTCTAACTATACATTAATTCCATAATGAAAGAATGAATGTTGTAGGTTTGGGTGGGGTTTTCTCCCCTCCTAATTGTTGTTTCTTCAAAGGCATCCTCTAAACTGCATAAAATGCTCAAGACAGAAACTGAACATTTGATCAATGGTATTTCTTAAACACACAAACACACATATAATCCCACTTGTGACTAATAGCACTGGTTTTCTGACTATACATGTTCAAGCTTAGGCACATACACTATTTTTGCAAGATTAGGTGGTAGAAGTGTATTTTCATTGTATTTTTATATATTTTATATTAAGAAACAAAAATTTATTTACACTTTGATCCAAGATGGCCTTAGGGTTAAATCCAGGAAGCTTTATAGACATTGTACAGACTTCTACAGAAATAGTACTGGTTTGGGTTTTTGTTTGGTGGGGTTTTTTTTTTGGTTGGTTGGTTTTGTGGGCTTGTTTTCTTTTTTTAGTAAGCACAGATAAGCCAACATTTTTAAAAAATGTAATAGTCCACTACTGGATAACACACATGCACGAAGAACTCATCTTTCTAAGCATCAGTGATTTGTTTAGTGAAGCTGAACATTTTCATATTAAATTGCATATTGTAGTGCATTAAAGACGTTAAGAAACAAGCAGCAGCTTGGGTGTTGAGCAGTATTTTAACACAATTTCTAACCATTGCATTTGATGCCATACTTCTCACCTCACAGGCTGCTGCAAACTTTGCCCAGACTCTGCTCTCCTATTTATACAGCTGCCTTTTCCTTTTTAATAGATGTTTCCAACCTTAAATCTATAGCACTGAGATATTAGCATAATACAGAGCACTTACTAGCCACATCTCTCATTTCACATCTAATTTCAGAAGTAATACACTCTACCTGTATAGTCTGAACCATTCTGTTTGTTAGCTCCAGTGCTGCCATGGCAGTGGAAGTACCAAAAGAAGCTGCTCCTCTTTGAAAGCCTCTGACAATACGACCATCCTTGCGGTACTGCTCTATTGGCAACCACACCAGGTCTTTCAGACCTTGCACTGGAAAGACACAACACCAGAGAGTCAGATATGCAGAATGCCTTGAAAGGAAGTGAAAACAAGACTCAACGTGGTTTGTGTTGGTTTTTTGAGCAGGGAAAGGTGTTGTTTGGTTTTTAAAGAAACAAACACATTCATATGTAGCTGAACACAAGTAAGAATTAACTTAACTTACCTAACTGCACAAGCGAATGCATAGGCCCTACTCCTCCCAAAATTCCAGGCAGCTGGTTTTTCTTTATATCGTTAAGCCATTCACTGATGGCATAGGAGAACAATTTATCCACACCTAATAAACTAAAGTGAATACAATTATTATTTTTTAACAAACAATTCCTAATAAGATAAATGCATTCATTATTCACGGAAGTAAAAGATGTCATTTAAACAAAAGTAAAGCTTCTTCAAATGACATCTTTTGTTGCTGTTGGCTAAGCCAAGTATTTCAAATGTATATGCTTCATAAAACAAACTCAAAACTGTATAATCACAGGAAGTGAACATGAAACTAAAATGAAGAGTTTATCATCAAGAATAGCACGTATATTAAATTCTGTTCTGAGTTAAAAGTTCTTGAATTACACATTTGGAAAAAACCTAGAATCAATAAATAATTGTAAAGTCAAAAAGTATTTTGGATTTTAGAAGGGCATTTGCTTTGCATTTGCAATGTCCAGTTATTCCCTATAAACTTGTTAAATTTGCAATAGCAATGTTGATCTATCTATATTTTGAGGAAACTTACCCGTGTCTGTAACAAAGCCTCTTCAGTTTTAGTTCTGAGCAGTTCAACTGAGCAAGCCCAATAAGAATCCCAGCTAATGTTCCCTGTAAGTGAAATATTTTGTTATCACACGCATTTACTCAACCTGTATAATAAGTGAGAAATAATTTCATCATCTCAACACTTACTTACAAGTATTCTGTCTAAATATTCTACCAAATGCGACTCGTTACAGTGCTATGAATCATGTTACATTGAAACTTGCAAAAAGGAACTTGGCTTAACCTGCTACTCAAAGAGAGACACCTCAATAAATAAGGCTTCTTCAGAAATAAGCTATAATAAATTATGTAAACATAGTTCTGGCTTTAGTGTGTTCCAGGCATTCTAAACCTACCATATTTCATGTTTTGATTTCTGATAGCCAGGCTAATTGAAGAAGTTGTAGCTTTCCATATTTTCTTATTGACTTGCTCTGACAAAGTAAAAGTTTTGTTGTGCAAATAGGAATTTTTGATGTCAGCTTCTAAACTCAGTGTGATAAAGAATGCATATTTTAACAAGAACCATAAGCATTTTTTCATCTGTAATACATTCTGCCATTGCCACTGAGGCCCATATGTTACTAGACTGTTACTTTCCTGGAAAGGAAACAAGGAGAACAAACAACAATATTTTGTTCTTTTGAGCTCATAAATGTCACATTCAAGGTCCATCCTGGGTTAATCATCTGTGGGGGATCCATCCCCTATTTTTCCAATTAAGAGTGAAACAAGGTTAAGCTTTACTAAAACTAAGCGGGGGGGAAAAAAGGTACATTTGTCATGATCACATCATTAATGAACAGGGGGCATAAAAATATGCCCCCATTAATGGGGAGTAGGGAGGTGAAAGCAAAACAAACAACATTAAATTTTTGTTGTAGAGCATCAGTATTATACACAAACCTGATCCATTGATACATGCTTGCCATGATAATCAAGCCGTATTGGAACTTCTGATGTAAAGCGAAATTCTCTGGGACATAGAAGAAAATATTATAGTGAGACACTTGAAAAGGAAATTAAATTATCCCTCTTAAAAGAAACTCATGGTTTCACACTCTCCTGGGATAGGATGTCATACCCTTTTCTGTGAACCATAAGTCCTTTAGTTACCATGTTAGTACTTCAGAATAAATATACAAAATACAGTGGCAAATTCAGCTTTTCTTTGTTTATTCATATCTATTTCAGATCAGCATTTGCAATAAATTTAAAAGTCCTGCAAATGTGCTATTATCCTTCAAGTGAGTATCTTTGTGTTAAAAAAAAAAAAAACAAATAAACAAGTAAACACCCACAAAATTATGGCTCTGTAGGCAAAATTTAGTTCTGCAAGTGGAGCTTGATAAAAAATTCTGTTGGTAATGCATGTGGTGAAACAGAACCACAGCCATGCTATTACAATTTAACTCTGCACTGCTTACCATAGCACACATCTATTGTTAGAGGCACTCATGATCTGAATGCACATGAAAAAACTTCTACATAACAAGCTACAATTTTCATAGTCACTTCCCATTCAGGGTTACATTAGAGTTTCTCTTGTGATATTTTAATTTCATACCTCTCTTCCATTATATCCTTATATCCTCTTCCTTTATATACTATCATCTCTGATTATATTAGATAATTTATAGATAGACAAAAGAGTACAAACATTACTCATTTTAAAACATTTGTAAAACATCTCATTACTGGTTCTGTATGGGGCAGAGATTTAATTTTTATTTCCTTGTGCACCGTAGCATGCAAAAGTTAATAAAAATCATTGGTGACTCTCCAGTGATAGAAGCAAATATACTTGCTTTCTACAAGCAGCCAATAAACCAAAAAATGCACCTTGCTCAAAGGTCTGAATAGTTTATCACCCTGCTTTCTTAAAAAATTCAGCTATGTCTCACTGGAAATTTTGTATCAAAAGTTTACCTGAAAAATACTGGCTGATCACTGTATGATGATGTTTCTTGCGAGAAATTATCATCATCTCCATTAACCACATCCATAGAATCAATGCTGCCATTTTCATTTGCTTGCTTGTGTGATGCAAAAGAAATGACTGGACTTGGCTCCTTAAGGCTGCTGACATGCCTGGGCAAACTACAAGTAACTTCAGCACCAGGAGACTTTTTAACTAAGAAAAGAAGTTATAGACAGTAAAGTGACTCATTTTTCACAGTAATTACAGGGAGATTATATTTATACAATTACTGAGTCCTTAGTAAGTTCTAATGCTTATTAGTAGGAATTACTAGTAGGGCAATATTTAGAATCTCTTACTTTTTGATAGAAGTTATTACATACAGCTGAAGTTGAGGTTAGTGCATCTGCATAAATAATGTATCTGGTTATAATGGCAGTACTGACAAGTGCTTGATGCAATGCATCACCTATGCATTTCAGCACATCTCAACAGAAATAGGTGAGGTATAGCTGCTAAGAAATATCCAAATACAGTTAACAGTGGAAATATGCTTTTCAATATATACTGCTTTTGCATCAGATAATGTAACTGATAAGAGGTATTGCTTCAACTGCATATATACATTATTTAATACCCCTTGCATAAAATATTATCTTTGTCTAATAGCTTGAAATTCAGAGAAATTCAAGAATTCAATTTTATAAATAAGCAGCACAATGTATTAGTTTTATCTAGTAACTCCCAATAGCATATACACAATCCACCATTTTTCCAGAAGCTCTTATCAAATATGCTCCAATTTTGGTTAAACCTTTTATAGAATTAAGATTCCAGGTGTTGAAGACCTTTGTTCATATTTCTAAAACAAAAAGCTTAAGTACCTAAGGCTTTTGAGTTCTAAAAAAAAAAAAAAAAAAAAAAAAATCAGTCATTAATGTTAGTGCTTAAACCCCAGCACAGGTTTTTATACACACAAGAGTCACATGTGAATTTATGGACATGTACACAAATTAAAAGATAAAGAAGCAGCACTATTTATTTTTTTTTTTTAAAAGAAATATACCTTCAGGATCTGGAGTAACTAGAAGTTCTACTTCTGTAGAAAGGCTAGTGAAAAAGTCCTTCAGGAAAAACAAGGCATCCTAATGGCAAAAAGTAAAATACAATCAGATTAAAATAAATACAAAGACCTAATTCTCTAAAAACATTATCTACCATTCCAGATCTATTTCTATGCAAATATGAAAAAAACTCTCTTTGATCCTTTAACAGAGGCACAAACCACATAGAAATCTAGGACAGAAACAAGGAAGACCCTCTTAGCCACTGCACCCTGCTCCATATTACAGGATTTCATGATCTATCTAGCTCTGTCTTAAAAATTCAGGGTTATTTTCATCATTTCTGCTCTCATTTTGGAGATTGTTTCAGAACAGGTGCTTTAAATAGCTATAAACTTTTCTCTAATTTGCAGTAGAAGGCATTTAAATATAGTTTATATTCTTTTCTAGTACTGTCAATCAAATCATTACAAATCAGGGCTAATCACTGCTTCATTAAAAGTCATTAATATCTATGGTATTAATGTCTTAATAATGTCATAAAGCCATTACA
Organism: Luscinia megarhynchos; assembly: GCA_034336665.1. Classification (NCBI taxonomy): domain Eukaryota; kingdom Metazoa; phylum Chordata; class Aves; order Passeriformes; family Muscicapidae; genus Luscinia; species Luscinia megarhynchos. The sequence goes on from CM067568.1 coordinate 47,327,908, forward strand.
TCCCACCTTCTTTTTCAGACAGATTCATCACATTGGTGCCTTATTCATCCTATCATTAAAGACAAGTGAACTTTCTTTTCCATTTTCACTTCCAGCTGGTAAGAAGGACAGCTTAAATAGTAATAACAAGCATTTCTAATGATGGCATGCATCCCTGTGCTTCCAAAAAAGCTGTGGTTAATTTCACAGAAGTTGTAAAGGTGACTTTTATGGTACAAAACAGAACTTTTAAAAGTAACCAAGAGGGAACATATTTCCTCCCTAGATGGCAGTATGTCCAGGCCACTTGTTTATAGATGAAATTATTGCAAACTAGACAGAGCTCAGGTTTCCTAAAAGTGAAACGAAAACCTGGTCTCTAATGTGTGGTGAAAGAAAGAAAGAAAAAAGTATGGAAATCCTGATTATGCTCCTAAAAACCCAAATATCATGTAGCTCTCGGAAGGTGACAAACTAGGGAAGAAATGCCTTAACAAAGGGTAATAACTGCACTTCACATTTGCCAGCACAAACATATATAGTTCTTACTTATTTAGAAAAAACCCAAAGGTTTCTTGAATATATTAAAAATACCTTGCACAAAAGGCCTGCTAAAGAAAGTAAAAGTATTTCTGCTCTTCCTGACACTGCCTTTTGACAGCAAGACAAAGTCTTCAGATTATAGAAGCATTTCTTGAGTGTAAAGTGCCATTGACCAAGATGTTATGAACCACCTCTGGATTAATGATTAACCTTTTGCAATTAAAAACAATGAAGCCACTTCACCAACAAACCAAACCAAACATTCAAGCGTAAGTAGTTACTTTTAAAAGCCGTGATCTCAAATCCTTAGAGATTATCGCAAGCTTCAGGAAGAAAACTTACTGAGAAAACAGTTTTGCCTAAAGATATTCTTAGTTTTTAAATTTAAAAAATCTAGTCTTTGTAACAGCTGGAGCAGAAGGCAAGTTCTAGCACAGATATAAATGCAACAACAGAGATCCAAGGATTAAATAAAAAAGGTATCACATCAAGAAAATGTAAAACAAACTATGTATGATGGCTAAAAGTAGCTGGTTAAAAGAAACCCCACGCATTGTTCAGTAAAAAAAAATATTTTTTGCAGTGGCACAACCAACCTGGTCAATATTGAGGCGAAGGGGCATTAGTGAAACACGTAAACAGCATTCCTGTGGGGATCTGCCAGACTCTGGACGGACATGTAACGCTTTAACTGTTAACTGAAAAAAAAACAGCAAAATAAATAAAAGCACTAACATTCACAATTATTAAATCTCAGCTAGGGAAAACATTTACTGCAAAATCTCTGTACAAGTACAATTCCACTTAGCAATTACAGTATTGAATAAAAACTTACTCTGAATGTTATTAAAAAAAAGTTAAAAGAAACCCCCTGAAAAGTTATCAAATTCTTTATAGAACCAGTAAGACTACTGTATAGCATAAAAATACAAATCTGTATGTGTAGTGAAAAGTCTCATCATTGAGCATTTTGCTCAAAACCAAATTGTGAAAACTATCAAAGTAGTCCTGCACATTTTTTAAACTAACAATCTCAAATCCATTAATACCTGAGATGCTGACATTCAAACTGATATTTGAATTAGTCTTAATACCCATAAAGAGCCAAGCAAATAACTATTAACAAATTATATTACTTCAATGTTCCACAAACTCATGTTTCTGCTTCTGTAAGATTAAGAAGTGCACATAGCCCCAAAAATAATTCAACCACTGTTATTTTAAGAAATTAACATTTCATAACTATACCATGTTTGAATGTGCTTTTCTGGGCATCTCCTTACTGCAGTAGAGATAGAGAAATTTATTCATTTGTGATGTAGCTAAGCGATCTCTAATCTCCAGGTCTTGCACAATAAAAACTTGTCGTGACACTGGCTGCTCCAACAGACAGGATTCACCTTCTGCACCACCTGGAGGATACACCTCATGCTGAAATTTCACCTTTTTAAAAAGTAAAGAAAACCAACATAATCAGTTTCATTGAAAAATACCATTTAACAGCAGAATAGTTATTTTAAAAATTTTTTAAAAAGTCAGAGAAGTATATGAACTTTTAAAACTGTCTACTATTTTAAATTTACAGAAACACTATTAATATTTCCGAACATTATTCAGGTTTTTACATATCTAGCAGTAACTTCATATAACAAATACCAAATTTCGTATTTCAAATATCATCCGCTGCTCCCCGAACGGCGCCGCGTCCCGGCCGGCAGCGGAACGCTGCTGAGCGCGCACAGCCAGCGCGGCAGCGGCCCCTGCCGGCCACAAAGCAACACTGCTTGGGACACCTACTCTCCTTCATCCCTTCGAACATTACTGTTCAGTCTTGTACCAAGTTAGGTGAAAAAACTTTTATACTACTTCAGTGCTAACAGCAACTCTCATTAAATATCTGCAGATTGAGACATGGCTATAATACTACATAGGAAGTTTTCCAGGTGGAATATTAAATGCTTCCCTTTTTCCTCTTTTTTATTGCAATGTCATGTTTTTCCTAGAAAAGGCTCCCTTAAGTATCACGTATTTCTGGCAAGCTTGAAGTGTTAATGGGATGAGTTTTAAGTTTTAGAAATGCACATAGACTATAAAAAGGCCTTTATTTTTATGTAGTTTCATGTTTATGGAAAACGTTTGAAAAGATCTTATTTTTAAAAGAGTCTGTTATTGACCCATTTAACACGGAAATATGTTTAACTCCTTGCCAATATTATTCACAGCACCAGAAAAAAGTATCTAGTTCCTATGTTAGAGTTAAGCATAGCCTTAAAAACAAGAGTAAGATACTGAAACACTAATCTTAGAAAAACTAGGATTTTAGTTAAAAGTTAGTTATTTACTAAAACTAATTAAAAAGCAAATGGAGAGATAGAAGTTAGAAGGGAAACCAGGTTTGATGTAGTTATCTGAAACTTAAATAATTGATTGCCTATCATTTTATGTTTGCTCAGCTGTGCTTACAATGGGAAAAGAAAAAACTAGTAAGTGGACCCAAAGAAACAGACAATGCAACCAGAAACCCATTCTTTGAAAAACTAGACTATCCCCAGAAATCATTTGTATTGTCATTGAGAGAAAAGGTTGAGAGTTCAGGGCAAGGAAGACTCACCTTACTTCCTTCTTTTAAGATCCCTCCCCACAAAAACGACCCCAAACTTAATTTAAGAAGTCAATCACTCATGCTTAAAAGCTATTCAAGCTAATTACAACAGGAAGCAGGGGATGGGAGGGGCTGTTATTATGAATATGTATTTGTTTGAATCCTTTGTCAATAAAGAGACTCTGTGGATCACCTGCAATTAAGCAGTGTATATCAGAGGATTACCTCACGCTGCTGCCCAGTGCTGAATAAACATACACTTTCTAACTTTAAATTGTTAGAGAGTCTTTTGTCCATCACAGTTGAGTATTGGTATTAGATTGTTGGTATTATATTGGTATATTCATAGTTTAGTAAACCAATATTTATACCTGAAGGCTGCTAAATATGTTAGGGGAAACACAGAAACAATACTCTGATATAACTAGATGTTATTTCATATCCAGTTATCAAACTGATACACCGAATATTCTCAACAGATCTATGTCTTGCTTATTTTGTTAGAACAGTTAATTTCATAACAGGCATACAGAATGGAAACGAAGAGAGAAAAACAGAAGAGCAAAACTTGGTTATAATAAACAAAAACTTTTAAGAATAATGTAATGGATATCCTCCATCTTTAGAAACAAGCTTATTCAGCAAGTAAATACTATGCTAATATTAACAGTTTTTGTCTAACAAATTTTACATTCATCGCCATCAAAGTGATTGCTTAGATGTAGATACTGTTGAAATAAATAGCACTGAACTCTACAGGAAAGGTGTTACCAAAGGAGTATAACATGTAAAGATATCCACACACAGTCATGGCTGAAGCTGTTTCTGTTACTCACCTTGCTTAATTGTATTTCCATTAGGAAGTCTGGGTTTCTTCCTCTTCCTCCACATGCTGTATTCCGTCCATGCCTTGTAGGTGTATGAGAAGGAGAACAATGGGGACTTCTGGGGCAATAAAAAGGAAAAATACACTTTTAAAGATTACAATTCTCAGTGTTAATCTAAAACTAAATGCACTGGATCCAACTTGTTGATATTTTAATTATATTCAACAAAACAGCAAAATTACGTTACTGTTAACCAAATCATTTCTTCTTGTTCAAGTAATACACATATAAGTGTAATGCCAGGTGCATGTATCCCACCAAATCAACATCAATAAAACATTTCCTTAATTTTGGCTGTAATAATTTTATTCTCTAGCTTACATGACATCCTGTAAATCTGACTCTTATGGTCTTTAAGTCTTGATCTCTTTAGAATAATCTGACTACTAATATTACCCTAAAACAAAATCCATCCCTCCACTCCCCTCCAAAAAAATCAGCAAAATCAAACCCAGCTTGTCCAGGTTAAGACACAGGAAAAATACAATCAGATGTGTAGAGTTAAACTGAGTAAGAATCTACATGATCTTTAAGATCCCTTCCAACCCAAACCATTCTGTGACGGATTCCTTGTGAGAAAGCAACCAAGGGAGACTTGAGATTGAACATTAAGATTATTCCAGATCAACAGAATATAAATTATTTCTAAATTTTATAATCCACATAATTAAATCAAATACTTACATGAAACTTTTAGCTGGAGAAGTTGGTGGGGCAGTCCCAAAATCCCTTCCACCATAAAGATGCCAAATAAGAGATATTTCCTTTACAACATAGCGTACCAGAGGAACAGGAAAATGAAGGGGAGCTTTGCTTGTATCCGTTTTTTTCATAGGTTGACTGAAATGATTTTCCTTTATGATAATTGCATCATCAACCATTATTTTTATAACTGGCTCTTCCTCTTTTTCCTAATTTAGAAAAAAGCATATAGCATTGAGAAGGTGAAATCTGCTATCTTTATTAAGGTGTCTAATTCCCTCCTATGAAACGGAAAACTTTTCAGTACTGTCTTCTAAAGCTTATACAACATGTGTTCAGTTCAGAAATGTTTCTTGTAAAGTACAGACAAAAGTGTATGAAAAAAAGTAGAAGCTGTGAAGTAGTTAAAAACAACAATAAAAAAACCCAAATCAAAACAAAAAACTTGCCCACTCAAACTATGAACAAAACAAAATGCTAGCTGAAAGCAAACAGAAAACCACAAAAGAGCCCAGGCTACCCTATTTAGCACTTCTGGAAACAACTAAACTCAACTATAACTGGGAAAATGCAGCTTCTAATCAGGAAGATTAGAATATCCAGGAACTGCTTCTGTATATTAAGAAGAATACCACCAGACAACATGCAAAGGACAGGCATTGGTGTAAAGTGACACACAAGCTTTTTTCTCTGAGGTATGGCAAGGATCATAGGTCCTTAGAAACATTGAGAGTTCAGATTAAGAGAGAAATGAAAAAAAGATTAGAAGATCTGCAAAGCTGCTGTTGTGATAAATGCTGGTTTTTGCTTAATATTTCTTTCCTAACAATGCCATTATTGTAAGTCAATATAAGAATGATTAAACATGACTAAAATGTAGGAAACTGCCAATACAGCTTAAACTGACATTTAGATAAGAACAATTACACAGTGCGGAGATACAGAAAAATTGTATCTACTTGAAAACACTCATTCGTAACAGTAACAATGTATAATTGCTTTCAAACAGAAAAGCATCACTAAGCAATCACAGAAATCTATGATATCTTATTTGTCCAGGTTTTACATAGGCTTTTCTCTAATACAGTTCATGGATTTTTTTTAAGTAATTTTCAAAGGATCTTACAGCAACAGCGACTTTAGGAGCAAAAAGAATGCAGAAATCATCACTTTCTGCCGGAACATCTCCCATGGCCTCGCTTAACAGGTGATGAGTAAATGAAGCATAAGTGGGACTTGGCTCTTGTGAAGCATTTCCACTTTCATCTGGAAACAGGAAGAGATCTGAGCAAGATGGTTCCTGAGTTTGAGATCTGTCATCCAAAACTCCTGGGAGTTAAAAGGAGGGTGAAGAAAAAACATGTTTCAGTGTAAAAAATCCTTGCAAAATACTAAAAATATGTAAACTAATATTTTTTACTTCAATTGTTATCAAGGAAATTTGCTTATTTTATCTTGAATCAATTCCTACTATAAATAATATACAATTCTCAGGTTTCTCATTCTGGTAATAAGACCACAGCATCACAACCTTTCAGTACTACAGTGACTGATCACCTTTCATCACAGAAAAGAAGACCAGACAGCATGGAAATAGTAATGGAATAGAAATCCACTTGCAGTATAAAATCCTTATCAAATTTAGAGCCAAATTACACTCCAGTCATGATACAGAAGCCATAATCCTGTAATAAAATTAACTATCTGCTAATTGAAAAAAATCTTTCTAGCTAAAAGTTCTTCCTGTGACTTGGAACTGTACCATCTTCCTGGATCTCCTTCATACACAGAAGTGAGGTCTTGGATTCCTCCACACTAACGTATACTCCTACAGAATTTGGGGTGTTGACAGAGTCCCAGAGACAGATTTCTTCCCTACTGCTTTCAATACCTCAGTAATGTGTATTTGACCAAATCTCAAAGTACTTCTGCATTACTACTATCAAAAGCAAGAATCTGTTCCACAGTTTGAAGACTTGAGACATTCTAAGTAACTGTCCCCATTCTTATTGCAGCACCTCTACATCAATCTTTCAATCCCACTTTCTTTCCAGAAAAGTTGTACTTTATATGTAGTTAGGCCTTCAGAGGATTCTCACCATTAGACTCTTGCTTCATGGCAGAAGCAGTCTGCTGAGTCTCAATTTCTTCCATGGCATCACTCATCAAATCCCGTAAAATCTGCTGCTCTGATTCAGCAAGGCCTGGTCCGTGGGAAGATGGTTGGCTAAAGGTCTCTACCTGTGGGAGAGGAACTATATACAGTTACATATCAAAAGCAACAAATGTCAAAAAAGATTTTGCTAGAACAGCTTGATTCACAGCTCCTAAACTGTGAGAAAAAACATCTTAACTTGTTAAATAGTCAAGTGATCTGAAACACCAAGCTGCATGATTCATAAAGTAGGCTAGAACACTACGGTTCAGGGTATTTAGATCAGAGTACCTGGACAGCTCATATGTCCTGGAATTTTCCTCTTTAGATAAGAATAAAGTACAAGAGGTAAACAACGTAATACTTTAAAATATTTAGTTACCAAAGCAGAAAAAAAATTATTATTTTTATATGAATATTAAACTCTGAAATCTATTTAAAATTAGATACAATTTGTTAGTTTCTTTGCAGAAAATCTCATTACTTGCAAATATAATGGGGATTAAAATTAAAATATATTACCAAGGAGCAGAAAGTTAAGCTGCTATCATTTTGCCATTTTATACCTTCATTTTTGGCTTGCTAACTCCACGTTTAACCTCTGTCTTAGCAGGTGGATGTAAATCACCATAACTTGCAATATACTGTATGAGATTCATTAGTGCAGCACACGAATCAGAGCAGGTACGAATATGGATTACATCACTGGAACAGTGCAGCTCAAAACGTGGTTTAGTCTAGATAGCAACAATGAAAAAACAAGAATAAACTTCAAATTATCCTAAAGTTTCATAAAAAGGCATATACACAGTTGTTTTAAAATTATTTTACTTAGTCAAAAAAAGAGTCTAAAAAAATACAAGTAAAGTGAAAAATCTTCTTTGATTTTAAGTATAATAAAGTAATTTTCAAATCACAATCTCTCATGAAGATTTTATATTTTATTTTGTTTGTGATTAAATACTTACTCTTTCTCCCTCAGAATCAGATTTTACTGCTGTAATGGTTAGTTCCAGGAGTCCCATATCCATAACACGAACATAATCTGAAATAAAATAATTTTAAAAATTACTAAGAAAATAACAAAACCCTATATACCTATAGTTATGAAACCATTAAAACCAGCATGAGCTGTAAAGGAATAAAAACCTTCTATATCTCTGCATCTCCTTTTATGAGGATTACTTTCAGAGTTCAAGTTTCAGCTACTAAAATCAAGAACTTGAATCTTTTCAGTCCAATGTATCACTCCCACTAACACCATCTGTGTGCAGTGTAATCTTTTAAGATATTTATCTTCATCCCATCTGTGTGAGTTAGAGAAATCAAGGCACACAGAAGCTGAATGACTAAACATCCTATCAGTTTTTTAGCTGAAGTGAGAGAGAACACATGTTCATATTGTACTAATCTTTCAGTGCTGTGAATAACTTACTTGTCCTCTTTTGTTTTTTTAACAAAACAGGCACACCTTTACTGTACCCCCTACTAGAGATCTCTTACCTAAGCTAAATACACATTTGTGTGCACAAGGTTTCGTTATTTCTCCAACTCATTTGTTAAATATTGATTTGAGTTCCTCAGTCCTTAAATGTTCTTATTGTTTTTTACTGCTGTGAGACAACTCAGCCGGTATGATCCTTTTCAGAACCTACAACTTGAGCCATATAGCACCTTCCAAGTTCAACTATTTAGAATATATATCTCATGACATCTCTTTTCTAAGAAAATTTCTTTCTGTGAAACTCCAGATTTTTAAACACATGCTTTTTCAAATACCCATTATTAAACTGAAACAAGATACTAGAGGATTTGCCAGATGCTTTTCTCTGGCATACTTCTGGAACCACAAATCCAAACCAGAGAACTCAGACTTCTATCAGCATTGCACTATCCTCTCATACTAGACTTGCTGTGCCTTATCTCCTCAATCCTCTTCTTCAATAACTTTTACATATGCTGAATATGCCTATAATTTTGTTTCCTTAGGCTCTGCAATTGATTAGTCACATCTAAACCACCCTTACCTCTATGGAGGTTCACCATGACAGTGTTGCACTTATCAGACAAATGCAAAGCAGCTTCATCTAAAATTATTCTAAAAGACAAAAACAAAATGAAATAAAAATGCTAGAGAAATACTGTGCAATAAAAGAAATTAGTATATAAAAAATATTTTAAAACACAAATATACCTAGCATATCTTAAATCCAAGCTCTTCACTTTAACCTTTCATAATTTTCAAATCTATTGACAATTAACCACTGTAAGATATCTTTCCCATTGTTAATTTAGTATTTCTTTCATTTCAAATAATTTATTTGTCCTTCCTAGAACAGGAAATAATGCCTTAACCCTTAACACTTATTTCTATTTTTATCTTTTTCTCTTATTAATAAAGTTAACAGAACATTTGTTTCAAAGGTCACTTTAAAGGTTTAAGAATAAAAATTATCAACTTGGTAGTTATTTCACAACAGAAGAGGTAAAACAGAATGAGTATTCAACTGAAGGTGCAAGAAAATTATTAGAAGTTACAGGTATTTTCATTAGTCATTAAAAATTTAATTAATTAATACACTGTCTCCAAGTAACAAATTATAAGAAATCTTAAGGTCCTATCTTACTAATTCATAAAATAGACATAGCTTCATTTCAGGACACTGCAATCTTATTAAAAGTGCAGAATCGCTTGTTGGTAAAGGAAACAAGCCAACTAAAAAGTATAAACAAACAAGATTATTTAACATAATAAAACAGAAGGATTACATGTGAGCAAAGTGTATTTCAAAAGATGGAAACCAGTGTGATCATTTACACAGCATGAATGGCTCTGAGGTCAAAAAAACCGACAGGCATTACAAGTTTTACAGGAGCTTACATGATTCACAATCATTTAAATCATACCTGAGAGTAGAAGAGGATTTATCTACTGCAACACTGCTGGAAATGCTGAAAGTTTCAACAGTAAGTAGAGATCTGACTGGTAAAAACAAGGGCCTAATAACAAATAGGAAAAACAAATTAGTGCTCTGTACCTATCTGGAAGTTCATTTAAAGCCTTATATGTTACCTAACTCCATCTTCCCAGACCTAGGCAAGTCATATCCTACTTTAAATTCCTCCCAGTTAAGGGAACTCTGTAAAGTACTTTTGCCACAAAATGCCTAAGTGTTATTTATAGTACTCGAAGATTCCTGAAGAGTAAGTATATAGCTGCAGTGCCAAGTGACACACTTGCATTTTGCTTACCTGTAATCAAGAGCACAACTCCAGAGATGTACATGAAAAGTTGTAATTGTAGCTGGAGGGTTATAGCCCAAAACAGGCTCATCAGAAATATTCAAAAAATATAAAATCTAAAAAAAAATCACAAACATTAATACTTCAATATCTGTCAAATTAACAAACAACTACACATCACAAAAGAGCAAAAATTAAAATCTGTAATAGGTATGAAAATAAAATCTTAGATTAGTAGAAGGAAAAGGTGTGAATAGTCTCAGATATTTAAAGATGCTTACTCAATATCTTTATAGAGAGAAGCATGGAATGCAAACAACACCAAAAAAACCCATAAAAACTGCAGCTTCAGAGGTATGGAAAAGACTAATCCACATACACTCAAGTGGTTCCTTATAACAAGGCTTCACAATGCATTTTTAAAACACTGCCCAAATACAGTGTTACTCATCCCTCTTTGTAGCTGTTATTACAGTGTTTGCATTTTCCTTGTCCTCTCTCTGAAAATTAACTTTTCATGCAACACTCTACATTGTTCAAGTTATCTTCAAGTCTTTCTTGAGGGTTGGGTGTGGGAAATGCACTCAGAACCATGTGCACATTCATTGTAAAAACAGCTTTTTCATGTACTACCATGTAAAATAGATGCTGTCATAGCTCCCTCTCAAATATGTTACACTATAAAAGTTCTTAAAATATTCCAAGCCTGGGACATACCATCACTGCTAGTCTTTTAGTTTTTTTTCTTCTTCTAACTACCTCTTTGGACAATTTTACTATTTGATCACTCCCCCTCCAAAAAAGATTGCCCATGATTCACTTGGGAATTTAACTTGAGAAAAATTTCGTAGAGCAAAGAAGCAATATGGTGTAAAGCAGGCTACACAAACCCACTGGAATATTATGATGAGGAGAAAAGAACAGCACAGCAGTGTCCAAAGTCTCAAGTTCAGCTCCACACATTTACACAGTAAAAATGCTTGTAAAAATCAGAGTATTATACAGATGGAGGATAAACAGGAGAAGCTTGAGTGTCAAGGGTTACTACCTGTAACCCAGTATGGGGCAGGTACATGCAAGGACACTGCTCCTGTGCTAATGGCACTTCTTGTCTCATGCACACACACAGATCAAGGGGCTTCAGTCCTGTTTGCTGTGCTCTACCTCTGCATCCACACCTATGACTACAACCCTTCTCATTCAGAAGTGTTTGTGCAAACTGCTACTCACTTCCTCCCCCAAAGTCCTTCAGCACTGCTATTCCAGCAATACAAAACAGGAAATGTACAACTGAGAAATGAGATTTTAGGGATAAAGTGAGCAGAAAGGAAAATTCAGAAATACTTTCAGTACTGCAAACACATTTGCTTGTTCTGAGGGTATTTTTAACTTAAGGATTATTTACGTACTTGAATGTTATTGCACTACTGAGACTTTTCATCTGAAATTTAAACAAAACCCAAATCTCAAAAGAATGAAGCAATTCCCCTACCAAGAGCCTCCCTGACATGTTATGGGCAGAAAGTTAGGATGATGAGAGGAACAGTACCAAGTGAAGAGACAAGAAATAATTTAAAAGTAAGATTATCATCTGTCAATGGCCTCAAAGAGAAACAGGAAAGAAAGAACAGTACTTTCAAGAGCAGAGTATGACAATATGGCACAGCCTAACACAAAGATTTTCAATCAAGATTTAGTTTGGTAGTTAAGGCAATGAGACTAAAATTGAAGATGTAGCCAATAAAACAGCAGTAACCTGACCTGTTCATGCCAGCTTAAACCTGAAGGCAGTACTCGGTGCTGAAGGGTGGCTCCTCGTAGTCCAACGGCAACCAAAAACTCCTGCACAACAAAGTTACTTGACTTGGCTGACATGAAACACATGTAACTATGTCACATCTAGATTATGAAACAGTGTCATCCTTCTGCACCCAAAAATCTCCTAGTGCCTAGAAAAACCCTGCTTCCCAATACAGAAACCCTGGAAAACACAGTATCATACTTATTGCAACAGGATAATGTAGAAATGGCAGCCTTGTGGTGCTAGGAGGAAGGCTGCCTGTACATTTACTCTGGGATTCAGCATTAATTACCAGGAGTACCAACCCAAAGTAGTTCACATGTGAGACAACTGAACCCCCACAACATTTTGCTGGTCTGCAGAACCCTTCTTTAAGTAACTCAACCAACCCGTTTGTCACCACTACGCCACCTAAGAGGTCATCTTTCAGCCACACTAATGAATGCTACTGTCATTTACCAGTCCCATTCCAAATAGGTAAGCCTATTAGATGACACTGCTAGTTAACTGCAGGGTAACTCTGTATTTGTTCTCGTCTATTTTGTCACCAGAGAAACTCAACAAAAACAAACAAAAAAGGTCAAAGTGAAGCATTGGAAGAATTAATAAATCAAGCTGCTGTTTAAATTTTATAATCCACCCAAAAGATTCTAATATAAAATTATAGTTTGAAAATTAATGTCTTAAAACTACATGGTTTCTTCATCTATAACCCTTCTAACTCCATGTCTAGATGCTTCCATAGAAACAGATAACTCAACTTGTAAAAGTACAAATCACACAAACCTTTGTATTGCTCTCTATTTTATCCGACTGGATTTTGACTGCAACAGTCAGCATACTTGGACTATCCACTCCTACACCATCTGAAGTGGTCCTACTAAGACCATCTTCTTCAGAAAAACAAATAGTAGGCTCTAACCAATGGGGACGTATTGTGCTGGGCAATCGTACTTCAGAGGAAGGGACGACTCCATCTACCAAACCTGCAAAGAGATTTGGGAATCAATTACCAAAGCTGTCACTGATGAAGTGTTAAGGAAAATCCTTTTAATGTTTAAAGCCTACAAAATTATTTTAATTACCAAAGCTAGCCATGCACAATCAAGAACTGTGAAGGGAAGTTTATGGGTGATCTAATATTTAAAACCACAGTTCTAGCTATAATCTACAACGTGGCTATTAGGGACTGAGTTTTTTATATGCCCAACAAAATAGTGAAGTCGAAACAAACGTCAGAAATCTCCTACAGGTTACATGAAGGAACATGTATTTCCTCTTCATTTTATGAGACAGTGCCAGCCTAATGTCTAAACACACAGCCTTGCACTGAAACATGAGTAACACTGATGCAGAGGCACTTAAGGGGAAAACTTAAAAGCTTTAGCTACATAGGGGTTACCATACACAGACAAATTACATAATCAAAATGCTTCACCTGTAGACTACAACCAGCTACTCAGGAAAAATGCAGCAGCCATTGGTAATCTGCAGCTTTTTCAATTAATCAACCAATAACATGCAGGAAGAGTGTATTTTCATAGTAAAGAATAGGCTGTACAGCTAATTTGCTAGAGGATCACAATATCTCTAAAGACCAGCAGTTGTCTGTAAAGTTGGAGCTAAACTGTAATTAAATACAGCTGTAATGAAGTTGCATTATTGTAGCATTGAGAAACATTAGCCATAAATTATATTCATTGTGCCAAATGATGCACTATAAGAGAAAAGCGAAAAAAATACAGCCTTTTCCCTAAAAAGCTTCAAGCTTGTTAATTTCAAATTTAGTCCCAAAGCCACCTCAATCCCATCCCTACCTTGATGATATAAATTGAGGCTGCTAGAATGGAGACAAACATAGTGTCTGTCCTCAAATCCTTCATATTTAGTCACACTGAAAAGCGAACCACTGTTGAATTCCAACCAAAATTCACCATATTTTCCTTCCAGTGTATTTCCATCATCCTGCTGAAGGAAGAACAAAAATGATAAAATTATTGTTTGCTGACAGTTTGCTGCATTTAGGCAGTCTAAACTAACATAACACTTGCTACTAATACATGTTCTCCTGCTTCCATTTCAGTTATTCTCACAAGAAAACCAAAAAGATTTTGCAAAATAGTGTGTTGCATTACTGCCTAGTTATAGTAGTATAAGTACACAGTATATAAGTATATAAGTAGTATAGTAAACTGTTAAAAACACTACCTCCTTCCAGGTAAGTACATACAGCATGAAGGGGATCCATGGTCAAAACAACAAAAAACTTGTTCCAGCCCAAGTGTCTCACCTTTACATCTGTGAATATTGACACTAATCCATGTGTCACATTTAGCAGAACAGACAGAAAGCTTTGTGAGTTCTTATTCTGTGAGTCAAGCTTTTTCCTTCTGCGCGAACGATAGTTTGGATCAACAGTGGAATAATACTGTAGTGTCTCTTCCTCAGATCCACTTTCATCATCTAATAGATAAAATGAAGAACAACATTCTCTAACTAGTACACATATTATGCCAGTAACTCACTGTTTCTCCATTGGTAATGCAATTCAATTTCACACTTACTTTACCCAACTAAACAGTAATCTACCTTTTTTTTTTTTCTTGGTTTATGTTTTCCCGTAAGTTTACAAAAATCTTTCCCCTAACACCTTAATCACTTCAGCCAATTATGCTTCCAAAGCACTATAGTTCTAGATGATTTATTAAGTGTATTACCATAATGGACTGCAGATTTAAACTGACTAAAGCTGTCTTTGCTGAAAGTGTTGATGAGCTGGCTGGCCACAGATAGTCCAACACCGTAAGAAAGGTTTTCAAATGTTTCTACAGGAGATGGAGCTGTGGGTTCCCATAACAATAAATCATTGCTGATCCTAGGAAGAAATACACTATCATTACACAAAATATATGACTATATTCTCATTTTGTATTAAGTCAGTCAAGCATAATTCCTTTGCAGACTTTATGTAACAGATTCCAGATTCCACAAACAAATAAAGAAAATAAAGTTCACAACCACAAGAAACAGTAATATATTCATGAGTAAAAGCGATAAAAAATGGAAGCAACTTTTATTCTGTAATTATGGCATGCATATATCAAAGTCTATCACGTGATTGTGACACAAAAGCCTCTATAAGTAGGTATCTATTAGCTCAGTAGGTTGGAGGAGGAGTTGAGAAACCCTGATTTTGATTACCTAAGTTTTTAATCTAGTTGCAGGAAACATTCATTCTTTTGATCTCAAGTGACTATGTCTGTCAGGGTGAAGACATATGTGACATTCAGTACATAAGAACTCCAACAGAATAGTCAATGGAAGGTTCTGTTAGTCACTTTGGAAGTGAAAATACTCGAAGTAAAGTAACATCTGTCAGAGATTAAAATAGATCAGCATCTCTCTTGCATATTGTATAGCACAGTAACGATCCAGAAGTATTTTGTTTTTTCAGACAGCAAACTACCAGAAATAAATGGTGAACACCCAGCTGTAAATTGGGCTCTCTTTCTCTACATTTTTTGTGAGCCTTACAAAACTGGATTTTTTTCTGACTGCCTTGCAAGCGCTAGAATTTTAGATGGAAAGAATAAAATTGAGCACAAGCTTTTGAAGTATAATAATCTGTTTAAAGAAGAAATCAGAAAGATTAGAGTAAAATATAACACTGCAGAAAGACGTGAACAAAGTATTCACTGAGAGCCAAAGACAATTTAGCTTCACCCTTTGTGAACAAAATCTGCCAAACACTTTTTAGCAGAAAGCTGCTACAGCACCAATCAGATGCATGACACAATGGTGTCATATTAACCCGGAAAAATATTTATATAGCACTTTGTGTTTTTAAATCAACTATACAAATGAGTTCCTGCTGTACCTGCTTAGACAACTGCTTTTATCACAAGTGACACAGAACTGAGAGCACAGGTCATGATAACCAAGCAAAACAATTATACTTGCCTGTTGTAAAGTTTTTCATAAAAGCTTTTGCTTGGTAGTGTTAAGTGAATGTTTGGTAACATGAGTTCCAGTACATAATGAGAATTGCTAATTGTTTTATCCTGAAACTCAGTCATTTCAACTACATCTCCTGGCATCACCATCTGAGAGAAAAAAGAAAAAAATTCTCAAGTTTAAAAAAAACAAAAACACCACAAAAACCCCAAAGCAAAACCAAAAGTGGAGGCCAGAAGTTGCAAGTAAAGTAGTGAGAAGGTATTCAGTCTATCATAAGCACAAAGCAATAACAAAATTATATACTACCTCTTCATTTTCAAACATGACCCTACGAGAAGAAAATGGAGAAGGCTCTGGTCTTCTAATATCACAGACATCCTTCAAAGAATGAGACCCTCCTTCTTCTTCCTCTTGAAAGTTATTATCACCTTCTTCTTCCTCAGCTGCTATCCTTTCCAGAATAGAGTGCACAGCCAGAGGGTTTATTTTCAATACAATCCTGACATTAGAGAAGTTATGCAGAATAAGCCATTAGAGATGCTTATAATGTTTACATTTATGCTCTGTCACATGTCCACTAATTCTACTGTCTTGCCATTAAATGCACATAGACTAAATAGCTCAAAAGACCAGGGATTTTTTTATTAGATAATAACATATTTTATTACCCAAAGCAATACTTCTAAGAAAAAAAAACTAACTTATACACACAAATGGACATGGAAAAGGTACCACCAGGTGAAAAAAAATGTTAAATGTACACTTTTTTTCAACTCCATCAGGTGACCATATAGGTGACCTAAGAAAAACCTAGTAGTCTCCCAAAATAAAGCTTGTTTCACTAGACCATTAACAGCTATTAAAAATGCTCTACTGCATGGTGTAGCTTCTTACATGTAAACACTGTTATAGAAGAATTTATTTGTGCCATTATAAAAGAAAAAATGTCTATATAAACCTGCTGTCAGAAAGCCACTGAATTTTGTGGCAAAAAATGTACACAGCAAATTCTGTAGCAAATCTAAAATTGCCTCTTTAAACATCTTACTATATGCTTCAGCTGCCAGGTCTTTCTCATCAGTAAGTCTGAAGTACTATATTGCCTTACATGTGATGTAAGCTGCAATAATTCAGTCACAATATAATTATTCTTACTATTCTTAATGGCTTATATTATTTTGAGGTGAAATTAAGCTAGGATGGGTTAATTGGTATTCAGTCATGAATGCAGGAGGAAAGGTAAAGTAAAAAAAATGGGAAAAAATTTCAAGTCCCTAATCATCTACCTAACTTTCACTGAAATTTACTCAAGTCCACTCAGAAGCCATCATTCATTAAAAAACTATACTGTACTATCATAAATGTAGAAGCTCCAGGGTTTCTTTATAATTTCTTGGGGTCTTTGCAATAGTTACATGCTCTTTCTGTGCAAAATATTTTCACTCATTTACCACACAAGCATTCTAGATTAAAATTAGAAAACCAACAGTGCTTTATAAAAATTTTATCAATCCACACTATCAATTAAAAACACGAAAATGTATTTTACCGAGGCCAGTCAAAATTATCTGATGATGATGTTATATCTCCATCTGTGCCACCTGACACCTGAAAAAACTTTACTGGTGTTTCTGCATTATCTTCTTCAAATGAACCTGAACAGAAAAAGATTTTTTAGAAATTAACAGATGAATGACAACTTCTAACTTGAGGTTAGCCACTCCTCAGGTTGGAGTCTAAAAAGACTAACTAGTCAATGCTACCTACTAAGCTACTTAAGCAAATTTTGTTATCTCTTCTTCCAAAAAAATAAATATTAACTTTTAGAAACAAAAATTATTTCACATTATTTTCTAGCTAGCAGTACTTAGAAACCAGATGCTTCTAATGCATACATATCTGCATTTACATTTATAACATCTTTTGTCACAGCCTTAAGTACACAAAATAAGACAGCAGAGAAGACTGCAAATATAAACCAGTCTCATAGATTTATTACTTTGAAAGATTATTAGAGGCATGAAATTATTGAAGTTTTTCAATTATAGTTATTTAGAGACTCAATCTCAGCATCATAGTACTCTTAGGGTTGAAAAGGACCTCTGGATATTACCTAGCCCAACCCCTCTGCCAAGGCAGGGTCACCTAGAGCAGGTTACACAGGAACACATTCAAGGTGGGTTCTGAATGTCTCCTGACAGGAAGACTCTACAACCTCCCTGGGCACCTGTCCCAGTGCTCTGCCACCCTCAACGTATAGAAGTTCTTCCTCACATTAATGTGAGACTTCCTGTGTTTCAGTTCATGGCCATTGCTCCTCATCCTGTCTCTGGGCACCACTGAAGACTCTGACACCATCCTCTTGGCACCTGTCCTCGAGATATTTATACATTTATGAGATCCCCTCTGAGTCTTCTCTTCTCCAGATGGAACAGGCCCAGCTCCTGCAGCCTCTCATCGTATGAAAGATGCTCCAGAGCCCTTCAATATCTTTGTGGCCTCCAATGGACCCTCTCTAGAAACTCCCTGTCCTTCTTGTACTGAGGAGCCCAGAACTGGATACACAGCCTCTCCTCCTAGCAGTATTGTTTGGACTTTTGTTGATATTTAGTACAGAACACAAAACTACAGTAGAGATAGCATATCTACTCCAAAATTCAGATGGAAAGACATTCCCTGGGTTACTCCACATGAGAGAACATAGTGCCTAGGAAAACAAAAAAGGACTTTTGAATATATTATTAGCATTCTTACCAGTTAGCTCTTTAAAGGTAAGCTCTAATTTAATTTGTTCTGGAGTTGACCCTCCTATAAATTCAGTTTTAAATTCCATATCTGTAAATTCAAGATGAAGAATCTCCTTCTGAAGTGATTTCTTAAACCATGGTCCTCTTTCCTGATCTGACCGTAGATCAGGTATTGGGAAG
Organism: Luscinia megarhynchos; assembly: GCA_034336665.1. Taxonomy (NCBI): domain Eukaryota; kingdom Metazoa; phylum Chordata; class Aves; order Passeriformes; family Muscicapidae; genus Luscinia; species Luscinia megarhynchos. The sequence continues at coordinate 47,346,704 of CM067568.1, forward strand.
CGAACAGAGAGCTTTAAGGCTGGGGCAGTGACTTGAACTGAAACTCTACAGTTTGCAGGAGTATGTGAATCATCCAGAAAAACTTCAGTAAATGCCTTGTGCTAAAACAATAAAACAACAAGAAACACAAGCCAGAGTGAATAAAAACAATTCTCTGAACTAGAGAAAATAGCATTAAAAGTGACTATGTTTGTGAAAGTGACTATTGCAATTTTTTTTCCTCTTAAATTAGATAGTGAGAGTACCAAAAAATACCCAGCTGCAGCTAGGAAATACCATGTCTCACACACTTGATTAAAAACTACTGTTGTAGAAAAAGCAGGAGTTACTATCATGTGCATTTATCCCTTTCAGGAAGTCCAGGTATATAGCTCCTGTTACTTTCATGTCCTTCATATCCTCCTGTTTTTGCTGATCATTGAAAGAAATCAAACTTGCATGACAATTATATTTATAGAAATGATTGATGTCTTACAATTTTTTAAATAAGGATTCTCTTAAATAGTTCTGAAAGCTGATTTTTCTGTAATCAGTAAATGTAGCAATAAAATTACATGAAGATTTTTGTTGCTGTGTAGAAAATCAGCTAGTTGCATTAATCCCTCCTTGAGTGTTTTAAGAAAAGTCATTAAGTTTAATTAATCAATCAGAACTAGCAATCTCAGGCTTACTGTCACCATGACTTCCTCCTGCAAAAAAACCCAGCAAGTTTATTAATCAATTTCACTTTAAACTTACCAGACTTATGTGCTTATTGTAAGAAGCATACATGTGAGATGCCATCATCTCCACTGTTGTTAATTTCTGGGGTTGAAGTAAAGAATTCAATCTGTCTACAATACTAATATCCAGCTCACAAAACACTGGACTTAACTTTATTTGTAACTCTGCTTTCTGTGGAACAGAACTGAGTCTCCCTTGACTACCCTGGAAAGAAAGAGAAAAAGAACTAAAATCTCCAACACAACACAGTGAAACAAATTATAATAAGTAGGATTAGGAACTCTGTTTTACAGTCAATTTTCTCTTTAAATGAACCAAATTACACAAAGCTTATTGTACAGAAACTTGGTCTTTTTAATCTCCCATCTTACCTGAGGTCCTCTATTATCCAAATGCTTATAATGTAGCTGAAGGCATGGCATAGAATGAGAATCATTTCTTTCTTCAGAATGAAATGTCAGCAGCTTCAGAAAAAAAATAGTTTAAAAATGCTTAATAAATAAGAAGGAAAGAGTTGCCACAGGAAAATATATTTATAACATTTTACCTAGAACAGACAGGTAACTCCCACACTGAAGTCAGTGAACAGAGCCCCAGCTCAACTGTTTACTCAATCCACATATTCAGCTACCTTACTGGATATCTCTGACCATTAAAAGAGCTGCAAGAATAATCACCACCACAAGAAACCTTTGCATTGCTCAATTCCATTTCTTAATTTTTGGAAAGCATTTACTCTAATGCCCAAACCATGTTAAGCATATTTAAAAGAAGTAACTAACAAAGTTTGGCTACTTGGTGCTGTTCCTGTCATGTACAACAGGAGCTGGGTTCACTATTTCAGCTCAGAATTAAAATATAAATTTTATCTTAAAACTGTAACATATTTAAAAAACTAAGAAGTACCAAGAAACATTTAAATTACAACTATTTTAAAAATCTAGCATTCTCAGTTATACAATTAACATTTCTTTTTTATGGAACTCCCTTTATTTTTAACATACCTCTGTATAGTGAGGCTGCATGGAATGAGAGTCAGTAGAAAAAAGGCATTCCAGGAACTCCATATTTCCAATGGATAAGTCAGTACTAAAACTTCGAGAGGCAGTCCTTTGTCTTTGCTCATAAGACACTTTGATGCCAATACCTAAAAACCTGGATTATTAAAATTATGAATTATGAAAAGTAGCATAAATCAGAAATGATGAAAAGTCAAGACTTAAGTATGCAAAAAAAGGATCACTACAATCCTTTTAAAGTCATTAAAACATATAATTTCTCCAAATATATGAAATATCTAATTATAACAGATTTATCAACAAAGACAATGAAGCTCATGTTACATAATCAACAATAGTCAGCATCGAAAAATTTGTAAAGAACATTTTAGGCACCTAACCTGAGGTGTGGTTCATATAAAACAAACATCCTTATATAGACAATGAAGAAGTCAAATGTCTCACAAAGCCTAAATTACATATGTAAGGTAAAAAAGAGGTATATACACCCTTAAATATTTTACTTCTTACACTGTACTGGGATGGTAAAAAATTTCTGCAAAAAAAACTTTTGCCTGACTTTATTACCTTATTCTCACTTAGGCTTTTTCCCTACTGATACCATATTTTGCACTAAGTAAAACCCTAAGCTCCTTCAAGCAGTACTTACTATACTGGAATAACAATGGGTCTGTAAAACACAGCTATTTCTGAAGAAATAAGTTACTTGATGATTCTTGACTCTCTAGGCTTCTGTTGTAAAAACTGTACCTAACTTAGTTCATCTATTAAAAAGCTAGGTGATTTTAATGTTTATTCTCCTTTCCTCTTCTGCTTTAATTTTTTTTTAAAAAAGAGGTCTTGGACAACAGATGTCAAAATTCAAGACTATTTTGAAATTAATAAAGAAGTCAAATGCAATTCAAATATCAAGTGACACAATTCCTACGGAAATAAACTTACTTTATTCAAATTTACTTAAAATATATTTTTGTTAATTATATTTATTAATAAGCAAAGTTATACCTAAGGTGATCATGAGAACAAGCTTCTGCAAATACTTCTCGGAAGGACAGAAAATCTTCTGTTGAAAACTTAACTGGCTCAATCTTTTCTATTCGGGCAAAGAAATCCCGAGCCATTGGTGTCAATGGGTTAAGGTTCAGTGAACTTTCAGGTGGGGGTAAAGGGTCAATATGAAGTACAGACACTGAGAAAGTTCCAACTGCCAGTCTAAAAAGTAGCTCAGGTCTGGATTCATCCACAGAAACAGATCTGGATGGAATAGCTGAAATACAAAATTAAGTTCACGTAATTTTTCAGCAATAACACATTTATAAAATCATCTTACTTTAGATTTTCATTTCTTTTACCAAGTTGCTGCATAACAATTAATTTGCATAATTATCTAGGGAGAACTATCTATCTATTGTTACTTACATGTCCTTCTTAAGGAAGTCTGGTGAACCATATTGGCTGTTAGTGAGGAACCTCTCGGAGGCTGTAATTCTTGTTTGTTACGATCAAGAAAATCACCCCAAGTTGGTTGCAGCTAGAACAAAAAATATATATGATTTTAAATTTGCAAAGAGTTGCTAGACATGAAATCAAACATGAATACTAAGATAAATGAACAAAAAAATTCCAACATGCATAAACAATCAACAGCATTCCATTCCATGGAGAATTAGTGCTCAACTTATCAATGCAGGTATGCTTTACTTTTGAGATATGCTTTTTAATTCCACAGGTCTTTAAAGCTAAAGTTGCATTCCCAATAAACACATATTTTCTAGTTCCACAACTACTCTCCGTGGTTTTCAACATTAAGGTACACAACAGATTTGGGAAAGATGGTGATAGCAACTGCATAGTTTATATATTGTTCGAGGGAAAATTTAACACAATTACATACAACATTGCCTTTGTAGTCTATTTTCAAAGAAAACCAAGTGGCACACATGCAGTAATTAAAAGTAAGTAAATCATAAAGTATCCTATATAAGCTTCAAGGCATTTGAAAACATTTCCCTAGCTTAGCAGCCAAATAAATGAGCATAATTTCAATACCATTTCCATAGCAGAAAAGCAATACTATGAGCTTTAAACATTTCAATTGTTCTAGAATTTTGCAATAGTTTCTGACATTCTAAAGAATGCAACAATTATGCAACAGTTTCAGACAGAAGTGTTAATTTCTAAAAGATTCCCAATGCAGTTAATACTATACCACTGTAGTGCTCAGTGGAGATCCTGCTGGTGTAGTTGTGTATGTACTGGTTAAAGACAAGTCTAAATCCATGGTTGGAGGATCTCCAAGAGGTGGAAGGGAGGAAAGGCTGTGGGACATGTCCATTTCAGCCATCGAGAAGAAAACTTCTTCCTCTAGTAGAGAATCATAGTAAAGAGTTATTTACTAATTAAAAAAAAAAAAAAAAAAAAACAACTTTATTTCTAACAGAAATGCGTTCTTAGGTCCAGAAATCTAACTGCTAGATAGAATAACCAGCTAAACACATAATTTACAGAAGTTCCCAGTTTTATTGACATGAGACTAGTAGTGTCTATGGGGAGAGATTTAAATAAAAAGACAAAAAAACCTCATGAATATTAAAACAGTTAAATATCTCACTTTCATATTCAAATTGGTATAATTTTTATAAATTAATACATTCCCCTTTTGACAAAGTACTTCACATTAAAAACAATTAGCAAAAAAGTACTCACATAAAATCAGATAAACCCAACTATTATTCTAGATGCAATTTCCTCAACCACACATCTGAAAAGATGCCATGCTCTATATGTTTTTAGCATGTTGCACATGAACATAAACTGAACAGTTTTAAGGAAATACTGAATCAAGTCTAGCCTGATACCTGAACTAGTTAATTTTTTACTGAACTTCACAATTAATGGCATATAATTACTTTAGGTCAAAGCTATTTTAATACAAAAATTGATAAGATAAAAAGACAAACAATCAATTTAAACAACCTTAACAACAGGTTATTTGCTATTTTGCATCATCTTTTATACTTGCCACGACTAGAAGGCGTTCTGGCACTCTCTGTCTCATAGAAGCTTTGCTCAGATGATGCTCCTGCAGATAAAGACTCTTTCCTTAAATAACGTTTCAACTCCATCTGAATCCGATATTCATCCTCCTGTTGCATTGGCCGGTTCTTCCTATCCTTATTTGACAAGTCTATCCTGCTTAGACTCTCTGAATTCAAAAAAAGGACAGAAATCCTACTGTAATCTCCTTAACAGTATGCCTAACAAAATTCAAAAATTAATCTGAAAATGAATAATTGGTGCATATGTTTGCATGTGTATTTATAGACATGTCTGTCACGTATCAGATGTGTACATTAGTGCATTTTGTTGGTTTGAAGGTTTTACTTATTTAGAACAGATTACTCTCTCCAAGCCTTTATTAACTTCACATCCAATGAAAATATTTCAAGATTATATATGCAGTGTGTTGACATATAATATGCATACATTTCCCTTCTCACTCAGCTCAGAACTAAGGCCACAACCTCTCTTAAGGGTTTTACTATAAAGGAATTATTAAAATTTCAGGTTTGAAGATGACACATGGGAAACTGTATGCAATACTTCTCCAGTTGTCCAAAAACAATGAACACATCCAATAAAAAAGTGCATCAGTATTAGAAGAATTAAGCACTTACCCAGGATATGACACATCTTTCAAAAACATTATCTACCCTAATAAATGCTGTTACATAAAATAGATGAGGGGAAGAAACCAAACCACTCTCATACTTCTACTGCACTAGTTGAAACACTGCTCTTAAATCTTCGCAATTACAGTCTGTATTTTCTGTGCCTGTCACTAAAACACAGGACAGAGAAGCTAAGTTCCTCCTGTGAAACAGAAGCTACAAGAACCAGAATTTGTTTGGTCTCCTGGTTTTCCCCATCTAGCATTTCCTCATTTCTTGTATTATTATGCAGTCATGTGTCAAGCTTTTATTTTTGGGCTTTTTTCATTGCTTGATGTACAATTTGCAGTTCAAGACAATAAATTAATCACAGTTCTAACTCACAGCAGCTATAAAGCATTTTACTAATATCAGATAAAAACTCATAATAATGTATCACCACAAATTTTTTCCAAATGAAGGAAATTTTTATCTTGCAAAAATAATTTTTTTGTTTCTTGTAATACATATTTAACTTTTACAGAACGTTCACTTGCCTGGTCCAGCAATAGCTGCTACCATGTCCAATAGAAGATGAACCTGCCTTGGTGACAGGAAGAGATGTACAGAATCTATTTGTCCATCTATATCCAACTAAAAAGAAAAAGAAAGAAAGCTGTCAAGAACACTCAATTTTTGTTTACACAACTTGAATCAATTATTTGGATAACTGATTTTTATGCTGGAGAGAATACAATCATTCCACCAGTATCTTCACCTTCTATACAAGTAGAAACTTAATTTCTTGTTTATTTCAACCTTTAGCTTGGCAGGACAAATGCAGATGTGACACTAACTATTAACTTAAAATAAATATACAATCCCATAAAAGAAAAAAATCAAGAATTCCATTAAACTGCTAACTTTTTTCTTTAATAATTCCCAAAGTAATAGAAAATAAAGTTAGTTTTACTTATTAATTATTAGATACTCAAGAAAGTACCTTTTGAAAGAGACCTTAAAACAAAAAGGGTCTTCTGTTTTGTATATTTATACTTTTGAAATTGGCAGCATTTCTCTATTTCACACCAAGGAAAATGTTATTTTACTTTTGAAGGACTCTTCTTCACTGAATAAACAAGAATAGTTAAAGATTGACTAGAAATTGCTGGACATAAAAAACCAACCTTCTCTACTGCAGTAGAAACTTCATTTTTTCCATAAAATACAGTACATTACACAAAACGGGTCAGCCAATTTAAAAACTGGAGAAAAGGGGAATATATTACACAGCTTTACTTATACACTCACTACCACATCTACTTCTTTTTTGAACACTTAAATTCAGTCTCTCTCTAACATGCAGGAATTCTCATTTAACAGATTTCAGTGCCCTGACTCATCTATTATAAAGATGTCTTTTTACATGTATGTATTAGGTTAGAATGTAAAGAATCAGCCTGAAAACTATGGCAATTCTGTTCTCCTGAGAATATTATACCCTTTTCATATGTACTTGAAAAATAAATTCTACAGAACTATTCATTTAAAGACCAGGACAGCATGACTAACCTTAGCTCCAGGAAGTACTTCATTTTGCTTTAATGTTAGGCTTAACTCCATTCTACCAATCAGCTTACAGATCTGTACAGGGTCAGAAGGAGTAATTTCTGGCAAGTTTCTTGTTAATTGTGGATGTGGCTCATAAATGATTTTTGGATTCCAGCTAGGTGAAAGCTTTGGTTCAGTTGCCTTAAAAAAGTTACAGATAAAGGAATAAGAAAGTATCCCATTTCTTAAGAAAAAAATGCAAAACACAAGCATTTTAAATAAGCCTATCACACAAATAATCACTTTACAAACTATAAATTTGACAAAGACATTAAAAACATGTATTGATAACTGAAAAAACAAGGCACATAGAATGTGATACATTAGGTCTTTGAAAAAAGAACAGCAAGTTCCCACAGAATAGTGAATTACAGGGTTCTTAAATTTCTAGCTCTTAAAATCAAATATTTTAGTGCAACATACATGATTTCATCATTTTACATCATTATATAATGTATTTCTTTTTACCAGCTGTGTAGCTGAACACACTGGGGAGGACTTGGCCGATGCAGGAAACTCATCCCAGAAGAAAGAGACACCTGAGAGCTGCAGTAATTTGTGAGCAAAAGCTGTGGGCTGATGTACATTAATTCCAGAGCACTCATCTGCAGTTTCATCACAGTACATAGTTCTGGGAGGCAAAAGAAAGGAAATAAGGACAGTGGGTGCATGCAAATTATCATTTGTGCCTTTTAGCCTTTAAGTTTGTACGTGATCTCTCTCCTCATACTTTTACAGCGCAGTTCACTGCCATGAAATGAAAACCCACCATGCTCTGGGAATGGGTGGAAATCTTAACTTTTTTATGGGACACCACCAGAAAACAAAGATGTACTTCCAATGTGAACATTTCAGAGCACACAATAACCTGAAGTTTACAAAAGTTTAAAACCGCATGTGTTTCACTAGCATTTCTAGGTAGGCATCAGTTTTATTTGACACGGATCTCAATGCTTTGCAAGAAAGTATGATTACACTCTCCCATAGGTTGAAAATAATCTATATTAAGAACATGTACAGTATTCATGTTCAAAGTAGTAAGAGAATTCACATAAGCTCTTTTGAAAGCTCATATAGAAGCTAAATTTCTTCAGGTTTTGGGGTTTTTTCAGGACTGTACATTATCTTCCAGAAAGATTTAAAGTGTCTTACTCAATAGGGTCAGTTCCCTTTTCCAATTGCACACATGGCCTGACTGGCCAACAATATACACTGGCTGTTCAACTGGCTGTTGAATGTCCAAGAAATGTTATTCACTAACTGTAGAGGGTGATGAAAATATATATTGGGAAAAAACCGAACTCTTCTAATTTGATGGTTAAATAACTTTAGTCTAAACATGCTAAGTGGAACCTGAGGGAAGACAATGCCCATTAGCATTACAAAAGAGGTGCTCAAGAGTGAGTGTCTAAATATATACTAAGAACATGTGTGTATGGGTAAAATGTATTTTACAGGAAATGGCAAAAAGCACCTCAGGAAAAAAAATATTACCTTTCAACTCTGATTTCAAGTGCAGTTCCACTTTTCGAGTTTTCCGGCACATGTTCTATTCGTAACACAGTATCTAAAAAGGTAACTTTGACTCTTCTTAGAACTTAAAAGAGAAAACAAAAAAATACAGTGCAGACTATTAAGTCAACTTACTGAATGATTACTTTTGTAACCATATTAAATTGCTTTTGATTTTAAGCTCTCAATATTTATTTCAGTTTTATTCCAAATTATCAATTGAGTTTAATAAGGTAACAAGACCTCAACAGACAATATAAACCCCTATTAAATGACCAATATGTACATCCATAGCATACAACTGCTCTCCAAGGCTCAGACATTTGAGCGAGTGACAGTTCAAACCGAGTTTTCCTGTAGCTCAGTGTGGATGATCCTCAAGGAAAGTAACACCTTCACTGTGCACCATGTCTAAACTGCTGCCTGGACTGAGTAATTCCATCTCTAAATGGGACTTTAAACATTTCCCTTAGCTCAGACATTTCTGCATGAGGTTCTCCACCACATAATGCAGTCATAAGCCCTTAATTTTATCCACTTAGAAAAATCACCTCCAACAAAAAACAGTTTCTGAAATATTTCTATCAACATGGTGTGATTATGGAGATGCATACAATGTAACAGGTCAGCTTTGCATAAACACAGCTGAAAATACATTCTCCATTTCTCCTTCAACAGCATCACTATTAGCAATTGATTAATTGCACAGCCATCTCCAAAACCAAGACATGCCATCAATCCCTCAGGCACAAATTTAGCTGGATTTATTCTGGTGAAAACAAACACCAACTTGCCCCAAAACAGAGTTCAATCTGTCCACTGAGGGAAGCATACAAATATTTTAGGAAGTAAATGGGGCTTTTTTCCCCCACTTCAAAATCAAGATCACTTGTTCTGCATTCCTCTTTAGATTTTACAAGCAATGCTAGCAACTGAAAATTAGTCACATAAGTCAGGACAGTTGAGATGCCATTTTGTAAAACTGAGACACAACATAAACAAATTAAATCTCAGATGTTAATTCAGATCTCAATAATTGACTCATACCTGTTTCAATAGTTTCTGCAAACTTCTCAAGTCCTTCAAAAGGCTGGGACCCTTCTCCTTGTTCATCTGTCAATTTTTGGCTAAGACACTCTTTTGCAAGCTGCATACTACTGGTCATAAAACTTGACCAATACATAGGCTCAGAACCAGATGCTGTGGAGTAAAATAAGTCTTAATAAATTAAACATGAACTTTATGAAGCTATAAAAACAAAACAGAGCAGTACATTTGGTATATACAGAAAAGAGTTTCTGTAAGCTTAGTGAGAAATTATACCCAAAACCAAAAGAGTTTCTGTAAGCTTAGTGAGAAATTATACCCAAAACCAAATTTAGTTACAATCTCTCATTATAGACTTTAATACTTTAAAATTAACATAATCTATTTATACTGCACTGGTAAGATTCTGGTATTTGAAAACTCAGTATAAACAAGATGAAATCAGGTAATCAACAGTGTAATCAATTTTCAGCAGTGGTTTAAGTAATTTAAGCACTTAAATAATTTCTGGAGTTTTTTTACTATATTGGTATGTCTTTGTAGGCATAATTTGCAAAACAATATAAGTACTATTTTTAAGAATTATTTCAAAGTTTCTTATTCCTCTTGAAACATATGCTGCATGGAGAAACACTAAGCAAGATTTAAAATGTTATCTTAGCATATTTAAAATATGTTTTAAATACCTAACACAGACCTGGGATAGCAAGTAAAACATAATAAAATCCAAGAGCACGGCAGGTATTAAGCTGAACAAGTTTTTCAACAGCCAGATTAACTTAATTGACAATACATTCCTATCAGCTAATGCCAAGGCCATTGTGAGCAAATATTATAAAACTATGGATAAGAAAACTTAATCAAATTAAACTATCACACTCTAATATAGGCAGACAAAAATAAAACTAGCTCAAATACAAATGTGTTAAACAGGCAAAACATTTGAGTTAAGCATTCAAGTCTGGAAACATCCACATGGCTATAGATGTGTGATAAAACCAGCACTGTGGGGCTTTTTCTAGACTGTTTGGTCTATATAAAACACTGTACATCAAAGAGAACTGATTGGATGCAGGTGAAGAAATAAACGTTTCTTCCTAAAACTACCATTCCTTCAAAGTAATACTCTTACATCAGAAAATAACATAGCTCAAAACTTAATTCCAGTTAAACAACTAAGGATGAAATGTAGAGTACATGTAAGCAAGTAAGTCATTTAAGGTAACACGCAAAAGATGAGAGAGATTTTATGCATTTTTTTCTTCTTTTTATGTTTAAAAAAAAATGTTATCTTCCATCTTCTCTACACTACAAGAAGGATAGCAAATCAAAATCCTTCAGACATTCAAACAATTTTCACAACTAAAAATGCACTATGTGCTCCACAGAATTTATGGAAGTTTGATGACCAGTAAAAATTCATCACCAGGACAATCTAAACTAGATCAGTAACAAGCATCTGGATACAGACAAGCTAGAAGACCTCAAGACAATCCTCTCAGCATTATAATAAAAGTTAGTATGTATTAAGAGTGCTTAAAAGTCATTATTTCAAACAGCAATAGCAATTAAGTTGCATTTGTTGTTCTCTAAATATACAAGAAGATGCAACTTTTAGCCTAGAGTAGCCAAAGAAAGCCAGAACCTCCCATAACTCCCCCCTCCAGTCTTACACCACGGTGCTGTCTTGCTGCCACCCAACAGCCATCTACTGACTCATAACACTGCACAAACAAAACCCAAGAACTGCAAAAACTCCTTCCCACACTTCTATTTCTATGGGTCTGAAACAACTTGGAAGACATACAACAGTAGGAACAGCAAAGCATTTTAAGTTATTTAACACAACAAAAACTGAGTTGACAACCAACTGACAAACATCTGACAGTTTCTTTTATTAATTCTTAATCATTAATGCATGAAAGCTAAATGATATTTTAAGTAAGGCTAAGAAATTATTAAAGCAAGGGTAGACTTGTGACTCTGAAAAACTGTAAAGAATCTCTTCTAAAATCAAAAAATAAGCCTACCAAGCCTTGGTCTTGGCCTGAAGACCATCTCTAATCCTTTTACTTCTAATGCGCAGTTATCCTGCAGCAATGACCCCCACGGGACAGATAAAGAAATTGATTGGATAAATCCATCTGTGACTTCCAGAGGTGCATCAGCAGACTCCAGGATCTCATTAAGACACTAGAAAGCAATAAAAAAAAATTTAAAAATCATAACATTTTTTAAAATCACATCCATAATTTTACATCTAACAAATAAAACACTTTGATGATACTAAAAAATTAGACAAAAAAATAGACACCTTCAAGTATTTCAATTCCATTGCAATTTCACACTACTTGGCTTTCAGAATTTCTCTGTGGTGGCTGTATAATCTGTATTTTTGCACTATTAAAAAAAATCTGCTAACTTACTGTTATAAATACTAGAATACTAGCAAATGTTAATCTGTTCTTTCTTTGGCAGTACTTGAAGAAAATTGAAAACAAGCTGACAGTAAAAGCACAAAAAGTAGCTAGTTTTTATGATAGGAGTACAGCATGCAATTTCAATGTAAAGTTCCTTTTTGACTTCTCTGTGATAGTGGAACAATGGACCCAAACAATCCTCCCTTGCTGTGCCATATTTGCCATTTCTAAATCATATCTTTGTAGTGGCACTATAAACACTGCTAGCATCAAGTTACTCAAAGTATCATATAAGCTCTAACGTCCTAATTTAGGATTTTCAAGTTTTCCACAATCCTCAGAAGACTCCCTTGTTGCTCTATATAGGTTTCATTACATCCATACACGTGAAACATATTCTTCACACTTGGGCTAATAAAAAAGTGAGTTCCTGTCTGTGCTTTGATTTTAAAATGTAGTTAAAACTTAAATTCTTAGGCAGGAAGTACTTAGGCTGCTTTAAAGAAATAAATCCCAATCTTATGCACATACCAAATTCACTGAGTGCAACTTTCCAATGTAAACAAGACTCTACTAAAGATCGTGGTTGTAATAGGATGTGATCTTTAACTGGCAAGAAAAAGTGTGGGTTTGACCTTCCTGAGTTTTGAACAAGGCCACTGATTTTACCTGAGAAAATGCATAAATTCAACATCATAAGTTTTGAAAAAAATAAGGATTTAAAAGTTGTTTGCCATTTTAATTGTATTTAAAATGATATTCCAATTATATAGAATAATTTAAAAATAAAAAAAATAACTTTTCCGAAAATTACATTTTTAATTCTTATGTCTCCAGGTGCAATTTTCCCATCATATTAACTTGTTGCTCTCCTTATGTTCTTAATAACCTTGCTTTTAGAATTTTGTTTGCCTTGCATGTTCAGCTTTTCTAGTTTCTGTTCCAAAGTCCACTCAAGCAGTAAAAAAAGACATCAACTTTAAAGAAACAGAACATGAACAGTTCTACAGGGAAATTATTTAGGAATCAAATAATCAACTAAAATTCAGTGACATTAAAATTCTATAAAATAAATAAAAGTTCAAACATATTTGAATTTATATTTAAGTATTATACACATGGCAATATCATTAGGCAAAAATAGCTATCAGAGATGAAAACTGTATTTTAAAATACCACAGGTTCATTTAAATTACTTGAATGCATTTACAAAGTAATTTGCTATAGCTGGAAGTAAGGTAGCTACCATACTTTAAATAAATCTGATTCAGATGTCTTTTTGCTACCCATGTGTATAATGATAAAAAAATAATGTATTTTAGTACACTGCTTATTATTATTTTAAAATAGAAATTTACTATCTAAAAGCAAAAATCTGAAGCACTCTTGAGCTAAATTGCTTCATAAATAGGCCAGCTGTTCCTGGAAGGAAGTAATCAGAGCATTCCAAGTGAAATTTTAAAACTGAAGCACAGCCTTCAAATCAGGACTTGTTTCCGTATTATTGACCAACAGTCCACCAAAAGTAGTATTTAATGTATACTAAAATTCAACCACAAACATCATGCATTACATTTTGATTCTTCTGAACATCTCCAGCCCCAAAAGACAAAGGCATTACATTAACAGTCCCAGGAATTCCTATATATCTCTACAATCTAAATACACACAATGTTGGCTAAAGTATCAACAGTGCTGAGATGAACAGAAAGTATCTGCAAAAATGGATTCCATTTAAAAATGCAGTCATCCTGGTGATTCATTGAGAACAAGGTTACAATGACTAGGGGGAAAAAAAGAGCTGTAGTACTTCCGTGACATCTGCTTTTGCAATCTGTCATACGTGAGAGTCACGTGCAGAGAACCTCAAACATATAATTGTTTACAAGTGGAACAGAAAAATGTTGATCCACAAATGGGGAAGATCACCTAAGTATTACAGCATATTCCTTTAATCCCTGTGTATACGTTATGCACACTTCATTTAGTACCGGCCTGTAGCTGCTTTGTTACTAAGTATTTTACATTTTAAATAATATCGCTTTGACTCGCAAAGAGCGCTCGATGCCCACTAGAGGGCATAACAATTCAATTACAGCGGGGCAGCCTCGCCGCAAGCCTGCCACAGAAAACAAGCTGCAGACACAGCCAGAGAAGAAAAGGAACAAACAAGCATACAACAAAACAAGTCCACACTCAAACACTGGTAACATTGAGCATTTCTGCAAGTGTCTGTGCCCTACCACTTTCAAACGTATTTTCACACAAACAGCATTACCTGCATTTCACTCAAAAAGCATTGCCTGAAAACATCATATATTCACAAGTATTTTAAAATGTATCCTGCGTGGCCTAATACCAGTACATGCTCTAGTAAAAATGTGGTTTGGAAAACATTAAAGCAAAGGACCTAGCTCATCATCTACGCTACCCTGCAAGTCAGTGACTGATTCACTGCAGTGCTTGTCTCCTCATGACAGACACTCGACTGAGGTAAGAATTCAGTAACACTGGCAATTAAACCGAGAACATTTACAAAATGCTACAAACACAGTAATCCAAAGGTCTATCTCTACAGTCTGCTGGAAACATACACACCTGTGTATAGACACATACATATAAAAAAACATACACGCCAGGACTGGAGTGTGACAAGCCACCTGCTGAGCAAACTCCGGCTGAAATCAGCTTTCTTTTTGTCAACAAGTACTTTCTCCACTAAAAGACGCGGGGACAATCTTTATAGATCTACACTACACAGACTAAGCTCAGAATAACACTGTCATTTAGAACCAAGATGTCTCCAAGACAAAGCATAAATACCACAGGGATTACTTTGTGTTCACCATCTCTAGTAGCCAGTAAACATACTCCTAACTAACTACAGGATTTTCCAGCAGTTTGGGCTACACTAGCTCGTTCTCCCTGAAATATCAGCAGCTATTGCCTTCTTCCAGTTTTTGTTTCATTTCTCAGAGTTAAAAATTATGCAATCGAAGTATGGCTAGAAAAAATGTAACTGTAATAAATGTGAAGATTTTTTTTTTTCTTAAGTGCTAGCATATCAGACAACAGTTCCCTGGATTAAATGCCAATTATGGCTATAACTCTGCATAAAAGAGGCTGGGTATCGAAAATAAAGTGGGTGGCAACCGGGGGCAGAGAATCAGCTGGTCCCTCAGACGCAGCAGGAGCCGAGGGGGTGAAGCGCCAGCATCTCTTACCCATTTATCCAGAGGGACCTGCGTCAAGGAGCCGGTGCCCTGGTAAAGATCCAGGCTGAGCTGTTCCAGGCTGAGCTTCTCCTGCAAGAAGTGGCCCAGGTACCTCTGCAGCAGGTACCTGCAGGCTCTCTTCTTGATGGATTCCGAGAAAGGCCACGGCATGGCGGCTGCTGGCCGGGGCCGCGAGGCCGGGCGGCGGGACGGGGCCGGGGCCGGGCGGAGGGCGAGCGGAGGCGCGGGGAGCGCAGCGGGGGCCACCGGGCCGAGCCTGGCCCCGCGGCGCGGGCTGTGGCGGGGGCTCCCCGCTGCCGGGCGGCACCGCCGCCGCCCCTCACGCCCCGGCGGGGCGGCACTGCCCGCCCTAGGGCGCAGAGGCGCTGACAGGCAGCTCCATCCTCACTCGGACACCGCCGCCATCTTCTCGGCGGCGCGGGCGCGGAGGGGCCGCTGCAGCCGCGCTGTGAGGGCGCCGGGGGGCGGCGGGAGAGCAGCCCCGCCCCGTCAGCTCTGCGCCGCCGGCGAGCGCGGCCGGGCCGATCGCGGCCGCTCGCCTCCTCCCTCCCAGCAGCGCCCCGCCGACCACCGGCACCGTGACGTGCGGGAAGTGGCGTCGCGGGCGGAGGAGGCGGGGGCGGAAGCGGCCGCGGGAGGGGGCGGTGCGGCCGGAAGGCGTCGCGCAGCCGGTGGCGCCGGGGCCGCCTCTCCGGGGAGCGGCCCGGGAAGCGGCGGGGCGGGCGCTGTCCGCGAGCGGGGCGGGGCGGGGCGGCGGCGGGGCCGGAGCCGGGCGGGGTCGGCGGCGGGGCCTCGGCCGCCCGCCGGCGCTGGTGGGTGCGCTCCGGGGCGCGGCGGGGGCGCGGTCCGCGGGAGCGGGAGGCTGCGCAGCTCGGGGTCCAGCTCCCCTGTTGCCTTCGGCTTCTTCGGAATTTGTTCGTAGGGCGAAGGTGGGGTTTGGCAGGAGGCGGTGGATGCCCTGTAGCGAATGTCCCGCACGTTGCGGACCGGTGATTGGCAGCCCCCGTCTCCTCCTGGCAGCAGCGCTCAGCCACCGGAGCTCTCGGGGCAGCGTCCCGCGGGCTTTCCCTGCTGTCCAGGCGGGTTCCGGGGTCGGCTGGCGCCTGCTGGCCGCGCCGGTACCCGCGGGGCACTGCCGGAGCCGCGGCCGTAACCCCGCTGGGCTGCCCCGTTGTGGTACCAGCTGCTCGCAAAGAGCAGCAGCCTGGATCTCTGAAATGTGTCGGCTGCTGTGCCGATAAAACATCAATAGGAGCTTTATTCTTTAGTGGCTGTAACAAACAGCTGCCGTTAATTCCTGAAGTCTCTGATAACTGTTACAGTTTCACAGACTTTACTAAGTCTTCCTTCACCAGCAGTAGGTATTTGGTTTCTGCAGCTATTGATTTCACTTTTTCCAGGAGTGGCTTGTCTTCCTTCTACATTCTGGATCAGCAAAGGGCAAAATTAATAACCATTGAATCGTAACAGAGTCTTATACCACAGAATACAAGTTAACTTGCCTGAGAAAAACTTGCTTCAGTGATACTGATACCACTTCTAAATGTTCATGTAATCTTCTTCAGCATTTGTTCTGAATAGCTTGGATTTGAGTCCTCTAGACTGTCATTTCATGGGTTATGAAAGTCAGTGGGTCTCATAATTTACTTTTTTTTTTTTTTTTTTTGGACAATGTTAAATATGTATGTTTAAAATACAACTTGTGCTTTATGGTATTGATATATATTGAGTACAGTGGCATAATAAATCTAAAGTAAATGTTTCTATATGCAGAATGGAGACCGATTGCAATCCTATGGAGTTGCCCAATAATGCAGGATTTGAAGAGGATTCTGATTATAGAGACTTCGAAGGAACAGACGTGAAAGATATGAGACTAGAAGCTGAAGCTGTTGTAAATGATGTTTTGTTTGCCGTCAGCAACATGTTTGTGTCAAAAACCCTTCCCTGTGCAGAGGATGTGGCATATATCAATGTGGAAACCAGGAAAGGAACAGATACTGTCTGGAGCTCACTGAAGCAGGACTCAGGGTAAACTAATTTGTTTATAATTTCTTAAACTTCTTTGTTTTGAAAAACGACCATATTCAGAAAGGTGCCTAGAAAAATGCTTCACTGACAGCCATACATAATATGATATAAAATGAAAGCCCCTTTTTATGAAAGCCTGATCTACATGTTTTCTTCTAGTGAAAAGGGGACTTTAGCTAGTATCTTCCAATAAAGCAAGAAGGGAAGTTAATAAAAAAACAGGAATTTATTTAAGACACAAAATGGTGGTGGTAGAATCAGCAATTTGGTACAGCTATGTAAATATTTGGGTTTCTCAGGTACCCAAAGAAGTCAGTAATGCAACATCTATGCAGATTTTTTGCACCATTTGTAATTTTTGTACAGACATATAGATGTGAGACTTCTTTTCAAAGCATGTATTTTACTAATATTCTGAGTTTTGGACAAAAGGTATTTGAAATTGTCTTAAATACTGTATAACCAGTAAGCTCCGTAGTAGAAAGCAGAGACTGCAATTTAAATCCAGTATTTTTTATTTTTATGTTAATGTACTACCCTGACAGGCAAAATTTAATGTTGTGCTACATATGCCAAGGTGATCATCACCACAGAAGTTTAACCACCCAATTCTTTGTTGCAGGTAGTAGCTTATGATTTTGATCAGACTGATGACAGACTGCAAACTCCATATCATGAAACTGTCTACTCCTTGTTGGACTCTCTCAGCCCTGCATATCGAGAGGTGTTTGGAAATGCATTACTACAAAGACTAGAAGCTTTGAAGAAAGAAAGTCAGTCATGATTTACCCAGATATGAGGAGGACTTAGTGCCAGAAGGAATTCTTAGTATGAAGCACTGAGATCTTCCTTACAAACTTCTGAAGCTTCATTTCTTGCATTAAAGTCTACTTCATGCTAGTACATTATTATATAATATTTACATGTTATAGTAAGTATATTATATAACATTTTGCTACCGTGGATTTGCATATACCACACTGTTATTAAAAGCCACTTTGATAAATTGCAGAAAAAATTCTTAAATTTACTTTTTGTTGTAAATGAGCATGTAAGTTGCTCCATACAGTGTTCAAAAACCTTGGTCTCTTTTCCAAGTCTTAGTATTCAAAACTAAAAAAAGTAGAGACTGAATGTTATAGATATAAGTAGTAATTCTTTGTGTGTGTGCTTACTGATAATACTGATGATTTTCATGCCTTCTTTTTAAAATAGAAAGTAACTACTTGCTCTACCCAGTTAATGAAAAAATAACTGGAAAACTTCTGCAAAGAATTCCTGCTGATTTGCTATAAATGAATCTGAAAGTTGTCAGCTTTGTAGCTAGAAAGATGATTCCTCAACGGTTGAGCATTGCTTATTTAGTGGTGGTATCCCAGTTAAAAGTAAGGCTCAGCATTAATTGATCTGTCCTTGTCTATGGCAACCAGCAAGCTCCAAATAATACACGAGATGAACTGCTTATATATGAATGTATTGTCTGAACTACAAATGATTAAGCACAGAATTTATGGGCTACACATTTCCTAAAAATGAAGTTATCTATCCTATAAATATGTACACTATACTGCAACAGTTTGAGAGGCTTGGAAGGACTGTTTACTATTTTGAATGTGTGTTTACATGATGTACAGGATATACTCAAGAGTATTTTTGCTTCAGCCTTTACTTTCTATAATACAGTACTTTGGTACTCCCATTTTTCACGTTTTCTCCCTTAATTGTACAGTGTCCTCTCCTAACAAATACTAAAATAAGCACTGTAGTGTTAATTGCATTGTATTGGTTTGAAACCAAAGGCTGTATGAAATTTGCTAAGACTAATACAAGCTGGAAGATATAACTTTTATTTTCTACTTAAAAACTGGTACAATTCTCTTTATAAATCTATTGTTCTGCTATAACTTTACAAGTATGTACTGAATGGTAGACTTTTTAAAAGTTAGAGTTGGGTAGAAATGCTTGTACAGTTGAACTGATGTTCTGTGACATTCATACTTTTTGTATTCTTCTATTATTCTATATTTGTGTCTTTATTTAAACAATCCTGCCATTATTCTTCTATGCTTTTGTGACTAGTACATTCAGTAGCTTTTTGGAGTCATACTTAGGGATTTATAGGTTCTGTCAGATTCCAGTGACTTCAGTAGGGCTATGTTGATTTCTACCTGCTATAGGTTAGTCATATGGATCAGACAAGCCTAGTAGAGCTTTTGTAATGGCTTTGGTTTAGCAATGTGCAACTATGACAAGACAACTGTAATTAGTGCTTCTGTTTTTAAGAGCTTAATTTCATGATTATTATCTTTTTGGGTTGAAACTTCTGAAACTAGTCCACTGCCCTAGGGTATGCTTCCATGCTCCAAAAATTGTTCATAGGCTCTCTTTTGCACACAGGTCTGTGGCATGTGGTTAGTCCTCTGTGAGGAGAATGTACTTTTGCAAATTTATATTTGAATATTTTTCCTTGCAACTGATTTATTTGTTCAATTTCAATGACTAAAGAATTAAATAAATGGACTGGTGCATTGAAGTTTTCTTGCGTGGGGTGGAGCTAATGTAGAGTGGGAAGTAAACAACTGAAATCATCATACCCTTAGAAAAATCTTAAATAGCTGTTGAGTATTTGGAAAACTGATTGCAAACTTGTATCAGCTGAAACTTAGTCATGAAACAGCATGGTAAGGTATGTGATTGTAAAGGACTTGGGAGTGTTAGAAATCCAAGTGGAAAAATGTTAATGTTTCATTTCTGAATTTTTGGGTGTTTTGTTGTTTTGGGTTTGTTTGTTTGTTTTAATCTTAGAGGTGTATAAACCATTATTCTGTGTGCTTATTATAAGCATACTTTAAAAACAGGTATTTTGTAGGTGTTAAGGTGTAGAAGAAACTTGTGCCATTTCTTAAACTGCATTGCAGTGTTAACCCAAGAGTGGGACGACAGTGTTATTCCACCACTTCTGGGGTACTGAGGATGAGCAAAATGCCCTATGCTCGTCCTGGGACATTGCTGCCCCTACGGAGGGAACGTCTCTGCGGCACTGAGGAGGGAGAGTTTCAGGTCTCCTTCAGCTGCTGTTTTCCATTCTCCGGAGCTCTCAGTAGGTGCTGCTAATGAAGCTTTTAGTCCGTGAACCGCCTAAGCACCCCACAGGCTGCCTGCTGTCGGAACGGACGGCTGCCAGCCTAATTAAAATCTATTTTAGTCTCGGCCGTGCCGCACAGCGCGGGCCGCTCGGGACCATGTCCCGCACGGAGCGGCCGCGTGTCCCCTCCGCGCCCGGGCCCGGCGCGGCTGCGCCCCCAGCGGCGGCCGGGGGGAGTGCGCCCGCCGCCGGTCGCGGGGCAACGGGCCGCGTCCCGGGCTGCGGCCATGGAGGAGGCGCCGCCGGGCCCCCGCGTCTTCCTCAACCAGCCTCGACTCCTACTGCGGCCGCAACATCGGCGAGGTGACCGCGGGGCCGGCCCGCAGCTGCTCCCGGCCGCGGCTCCTTTCTGCCTCGGGCATCTCCGCCCGCCGGGGAGCCGCGGGTGGTCCCCGGGGAGCTCGGCCTGGCGGGCGGGAGGGTCGGCTGAAACAGCTGCTGAGGAGAGGCACCGGAGGAATTAAAGGGTTAAGATGGAGTAAAAATGAGTAGAAAAATAAAGAGTTAGGAGCAGGAGGTGTGGATAAAGCCGGTCGGGAGAGTTCAGGCAGCAGCTGGTCGCTGTGGAGGGCGATAACCAACTTTCCTGTGAGGTAACCCCTGCCTGAGGTGCGGAGTGGGACTCCAGGGACTCGGCAGCACCTTCGGCTTTGAGGCCCAGGAGATGAGCCGAGACAAAACATTGCAGCTGAGGCCGAGCAGTCCCGAAGGTTTTCCCTTCGATGGGAAGCTGTTTCTGAAGCGCATTCCCAGCAACAGGAGCAGGGCCGGTCAGCCGGTGCTAGCGCCTTCTGGAGATCACAGGAAGCTGTGTAGGGCTCAACAGATATTTGTTTACAAATTATGTGTCTTGTATATTGCAGTATTTATCCAGTTGTGTTGTTGGGGCGACCCTTGAAAGCGCAGAAGAAGAAGAAGAGGAGGGAGATGAAAATTATTCCGTTTTTGAGGATTCCACAGACCCAAAGCGGCAAGTCTATGAAATAGTGGGTACTCTTTCTAAGCCAGAGAGTACCAATCCGCCTTTTGCAAAGGAAATTTATGCAGTAAGTATGAGTCTGATTTTGGATTGCCTTTAGACAACATTAGAAATATTGCAGGTCATGTGAAATGATCTGCACTAATGAAACGGTGTTCAGTTCCTGCTGAAAGCTGTATATGTCTATTTTATTCCTTCTGCTTCCTGAATGGGCTCTGGTTTCCTGTCTTCTGGGTCTGGCACAGCAAATAGTAAAAGCAAGGAAATCAGACAAAAAATAGATCATGTCCTCTTCTTTTATTACCATTTTGAAAACAGTGGTGCTGGAATCAAAGTTAGTGTCTCCCTTAACTGTTCACTGAAATCACAGCTTTCACTAGCAGCTAATTGTTCTGAATATATTCCATGTCATGAAGATGTGTATGTCCAGAGTTTATTTAACTAAAGAAGGCTTGCTCTTATGAAATGTGATTGCTTATTGCTTGATTAGTTTTCTGAAACTAGAATTGCCTCTGTCTCCCAACTGCTTGTTATAAACTTTTTCTTATTATTATTATTATTGAAGAATCTCTTCCAACATTTGAAAATTTGTCTATGCAGCTGAACTGTTCAATCAGAAAATTATGGCTGGCAGTGTTTAGTTTTAACCGCTGCTTTTGCCAGAAGTGTTTGCTATATTTGCTCAAGTGATACAGACAATTTGCACGTAATAAAAGTTACAGGATGCTATCTTGCAAGGTAGTGGACATTTTTTTTATTTCTTTTCCATTCTGCTAATTGATAGTTGTTTAAAATACCCGGATAAGTACTAGATATTTTTGATACTCACAATTGCACCAAAAATATGGATCCTAAAATACCATTGGAAGTCCGTTTTTTTGACCTATATTAATGTGTACTCTAAATCAGAAATTTCAGCATTTAATCTCAATTTCATCAGCTTTCTTGTATCTGACAGATAAAAGATTGATAACTAAATTATGAATAATTCCAGCATCCTAGTGTTAGAAAACCACATTCTATTCAGAAATTGAACTTGAAAAGGAATTTTTTTCCCCCTAATGACAGAATCTAACTGTTTTTCCCTCAGGTCTCTCCTCAAAATGAACTCTTAAGCCACTTGCTTGAGTGTGAAATTGTTTTATATAACATCACTGAGGATGCAAACCAAATTGAGGAAGCAATGTGGGCTGCTTCTGGTTAGTATATCTATGTGTGAACAGAAATTTGGTTTCTATATAGTCATCAAAACATGACATAAATGTATGATGAAATTATTAGGAATTCATAGTTCACTTTGATATAAAATTGGGCTCCTTGATGGGGAAATGCTGCACAAATTGTTTGGTTAAAATAGCAAGGAACCATGGGATGCACTGTCACATTCAGAAGGGAGAGAAGCTGACATGGCATGGTCGAACTGTTTTTAAATGACACATCCGTGTAGGCAGTAATTTCCCTAAATAACTGTCAACTATCATCTCATCTATTTCCATTGGGAGGTGGGTAGAAAATTTGCTCCTGTGATATTCAAAGAATGTTTCAATATTTTATAGAATTATTTTAAGTTTATTTTTCTTAAAAGTCAATAAAAATATTGGTAACAGTCTTTTGGAAACTTTCTGTTTATTGTTACACCCAAATTCTAATAGACAACTAGAATCCTTTTATGTCAAGAGCGTAATATCATTCTTTATATGACAACTAAAATAAATTATGCTTTCCTCTTTATAGTATGAACATTCAAACAACAGAATAATTCACATAGCAAAAAATCATTATCTTTTTTGATATTGAAATAAACTTTGTTTGTATTCAGTAGTGTTTTTCCCCTATCATGTAAACGCCACACTTTTAAATTTTCTTTCAGTATTTCAGCAATCAATAGAAATTAATCATTTCCTAGTATAGATTATTTTGCTTGGGATTTTTTCCCCATAATATGTAACTGTATGGCAATTATGTTGATTCCCAATAATTTGATTCTTTATTACCATTATTTCTCTATTTGTTCTCTTTCCTGATTTTTTTTTTGTTTTATATTAACTCAAAGATCATTTGCTTAAAAAGACATCACATAGAACATTGGTATGAGTCTCTATACAGGACCTTTATATAATAGCAAAAATATAGTTTGATTAATACAGTTTAAAATAAAATCCTTGCTTTCATTTAACAGCCCTACATGCGGAAATAGAGACTTTTGCAAAAAGAAAGTTATTCATCCTCATTTCAACAATAATGACCTGGGGAAATAGCAAACCCCCTGACCCCGTAAGTAATATCAATATATTAATTTTTTAAACCAGATTTTGCCATTTAATGGAAAATACTCATTACATTAAATAAAACAATATAGTTCAGGTGTATACTTCAATGATCACTACTAAAGTGAGTGGGTTTTCAGGTTTCTTTCACCCTTACTCACTACTTACTGCCAAAATTACTAAATGTAATTCCCTTACACAAAAGTTTTAGGCATTGGGCTACAATGATACAGAAAGACATAAGGAGTTGCTTGGTCAAGAGGCAAGACAAATGCTAACCACAATATGTATTGTCTTTTAGTTATTGAAAAAAATCCCATGGTAACTGCATATTTAATGAAATACATCATTAAAATCCATACATCTTTATATTGATGTACATAAAGTGTTTTCAGGAACAGTGTCGGGTGCATTATAGTATACAATTGCAGTTCTCAAATTCAATGTTACAGAGTTTTTCAACTTTGTGTAATGCTATATATAATAAAAACTAATGTTTTTTAAGATATAAAAAGTAGTTAAAATCTTTTACTGCAAAATTTGAAATTGAACTAATGACATTTTCAAAATATTGAACCTCAAGCATCAAATTGAGAACCTTGAAGGATTTCAAATGAAGACAAAGTTGAAAGAGATTTTAAAATACTTTTAAAGAACTTCCTTTAACCATCTAGACCTTTAAAAATTGTTCTGTTTTAAGAAATTTATATCAGTCACGTTTTTCTCTTCATAGGAAAATCCTGAGATTGCTTTTAATGATGAAGATTTTCGCAAAAGAAAATCTCATCCTAGCTTTATGGACTACATAAATGCTGAAAAACAAATTGCAAAACTTGGGAGAACTGTATGTATAGAACTTTTTTATAAAAAAAATAGTTTGTCTTTTTATTTAGAGCTTTATCATAGTAATAGAAATTATCAACCATTTGAATCAAGTTTTAAGAATATATTATTTTCTTTATAAATATGGATTATACAAATTATTAATAAAATATAGTAGCATAGAAAATACTATAAAGTCTATTGCAACTTAAGTGTATGCCTAGTATAAAGCCCAATTTCCTTTTTTTCTTAGGTGGGTAGTAAATCATGCTTATTTTGAAAAAATACTGTTTTTTTCATTGTGCCATAGACAATCAAATCTGGGGTCTGTGTGGAAAGATTTGCAGAGGAAAGACTGCAGAGGAATGGGATATTAGTACCGCCCTAAAGAAAAGCAGCATCTTTAAATATTAGCAAGCTATGTTAGTACGACAGCTCATTTAAATTCTTAGATGTTCTGGCCACACCTAGCATGTCCCTGGATAGTTTGTGTTCTTGGAGCAGAGGCCTTGTTGACTTTTGTTCCATGCTATAATTCACTTTAAAATTACAGCCATAGAGCTGACACAGAATAGCTAAAATATATTATTACTTATATTTTTTAAAATCCCCTCCTTCAGCTTTGCCTGCTTTGTTCTGATTAGACAATTCATCTTACTAGAGAACAGACTATGCCTCTGTTTGTGTTTAAGAACTATTATTAAATAAATACCAACAGTGGCTCAGCTTACAATTCAGGAAAATGGAAGCTGTTTTCATTAGTGGTGGAGTAGTGAGGAGGTTAGGAAGACAATAAAATACACTGGATGATGAAGGTGTCATTTGGTCATTCTTTGTCTGTGTTAGGAGTCTATCATAATCAATATAACTCAATGTCCATTGCAGAAATTTATCCAGCTAATAACAGAGTTTATTGTGAAAAAAACTTCTGTCTGATTTGAGGCTATATTTGCCGTCTTATGCCCTGCTGAGAAAATAGCACTAGAAACTATATTCTGTTCTACTGTAGAGCACAGAATACAAGTAAAAAACTTGGTTTACAGCTTGAAAAAGCAGTGGTAAATTGGTTTTTCTTTTACTAACATGGATCACATAAGACCATGGGATAAGTTTCACACCTGTGATGTTAAAGACAAGAAAATTTTAAACAACATCCATCAAACCTTGTGTTAACTTCTGCCACCACTTAATATCCGGATGAATTATTGACTATTTTTCTGACTAGTCCAAAGCATTGAAGTACTGCATACCAAAAATATTTATATAATTAGCTCCTAAGTGTTTATCGGGCTGAACATGTCTTGAGAAGACAGATATGTAGCAGTACATGATAAAGCAGCTTGAATATTTTCAATACCTAGCAGCTGTAACCCTTTTGAAAGGAGCCCTTCTCCTCCAGACCTCCCGTGTTGGCACCAATGGGTATCGCTGCCCCTGGGTGGTTTCTGTCAGCAGTTTGGAACAGGAAGGCTCCAAAGCATCTGTTCTTCCCATGAAATCAGCTTTGGCTTCCTGTGATGGCTGGAGACTTCTGGATTGCAGTCTTTACTCATTTCTAAGTTCAGTGGTATCTAGGAAATGAGCCATCAGTGAAAGAAATTACAGTGCTATCGTTCCCGGCATAGAACTCAGACAGTTTGTTTCTTGATTCATCAGTCTTGTCAGCCAGGTAAAAAGCTCTTGCACCAAGAATAAAAGGTTTCCAAGCCTTGTTGCTTGTTCAGAGTGCAATTTAATAGAAGTTGGTTCTTAAAGCAAGATTTCACCTCTCTACATTAGTGTACCTCTCACCTATGTTTTTGATTAAAATTCAGTAACAGTCTGAAAGTTTAAGAGTATTTGGTTTTTTATCACTAGCAATTTTTTACCTTTACCTTTGTGGCATTCAGGGCATTCAGGCTGTGTCATTTTTCTCAGAAATTGCAATCTCTTGGGTCCTGTCAAATTCAGAATCTTTGGAGAAATACCTGTCTACCAAAGGCAGAAAAGCTCTTCATCCTTTTAGCTCTGTTCTCAGTGACATCACAGTTCCCAAATCCAAGTAGACCTGTTTCTCACTTCAGACAAGTCATTAGGACGAAGCGTACAAGCAAACCAGCGTAAAACCACAGGCTGGAACTGACGATCCCAGCTAGAAAGTGACACCTAGTGGCTTTCGTGAGCAGTACACGGGAACGTGACATTCCTTACCCGGGACTGGACCTGCCACGAGGAACAGCAACTTGCCTAAGAACTTTATCTTTTTTATCTTTAAAATTACCTACAGTCAAGTAACATCAAGTAGTGCCTTCTCAATGGGTGTCTTGTGGCACTAAGTAACTGTTGTTGAGGAATCGAATCTGGTTTAGAGGTATATATTTCAGTGAAATACACCACTCGGTGCTAAACTACGGTTTGTCTTCACACGAGGCAGGAGTTTAGCACAAGGGACATGGAAGAAAATCCCATGTTACATTCTTTTTAAGGGAAATGAGAAATAACACCTCCTATGCATTCAGAAGAAGTGGTTTTTTTCTGCTAGGAGACAGAAATTACTATGTGTCTTCTGGGACATATCTGCGGTCTGTCCAGAGCAACCTTTGGAGCTGCTGCTCTTAGGTGCAAACAGTATCTGTCATGAGATTGTTATAAATAAAAACGAGATCAAACCGAATTAAATATGATTAAAATAAGCGATATTTATTTTGCAACATAAACACGGTCCTTGATAGCCGCAATCAAAAAGGACAATGCCGAGCCCGGGATCGGCATCGGGTGAACATACAAAGATTCGAACTCTATCGCTCCGAATCCCCAAATGTTCACAAAGCAGCTTTGCTTAGTCCAGTGTTTATACAGTTTTTCTTTGCCCGGATTGGAAGTCTTTGTCTTCTCTAGTTGTTCAGCATATTCATGTAGGTTTTTTTTCACCAGGTTGGGTTTGACAAAACCCTATCCTGGGAGACGATGAATTTTGATGAGGACATGTCCTGGCTTTCGGGAAGGCGACATGGAGATGTATCCTGTCGATCTCAGTTTACGGGAATCCGGGCATTCAGATGTATTTTTTCCATGGCGTTAATTATCTTTAATCAAGGGTGCTTATCGGGTCCTCGTAGCTTGGGTACCTCCTTAGGCAGAGCCATCTCCGCTGAGGCTAGGTCTATTAAGCTGTTAATTTGAGCTATCCTACTTTTGTTGGATGTTACAATGATATAATCAAGCGATCTGTGTCTTTACTCTCTGTGGTTTGGTTTTAGCTTTTTACTTTGCTCTTACCAATATTGCTTACTTTACGCTACTATATAATTCTTACACGAATTACATGATATTTATCCATTACAGTATTACCCAGGCAAACTCAGTGTGTGTTAAGATCTGAGTAGTAAGAGATACCTCTGCATAAATTAAGATGCAAACGAGGCCACAAACTGAAGTCAATGATACAGATTTTATTTAACAACGAATATGAGGTAGAGAGAGAGAAAGAAAAAGAAAACAGAGGAGAGAGATCAAGCAGAAGATAACCACCACCCAAGGATCCAGCAGCATCGTGTTGGTCCTTTTTCATAGTAGGCTCCTCAGTGATAGGGGTCCCAAGATATTTCAAAACTTTTCACATTTATACATTTCAGCAAACAAAGGAATTAATATTCATTGGCTGCACAGTTATCTTAATCTATTGGTCAAATTATTACTTCATGTCTAATGCTAATTAGTCCCATGCTCTGTCTTTCTCTTCTTTTGAGTTGATGGGTTTCTTGGGTCAGAAGGCTGTTAGTTGCTCATCACCTCCCCCTGCTAGAGTTATCTTTTAATCACTTAGAGCTGATTTCAGCACGCTTGCTGAGCTGGGTTTCCTTATGGCCTGTAAATTCTGCATTGTTCATGACCATTATCAGCAAAACATTCTTATCCCCAAGGTTTGTTAATGTCTCCCTGGGATAGCACCCAGACAATAGTACCACCTTTATCTTTTCTTATCTCAAGTTGCCGCTGTGGTGGCCAATCTTACAGTTCAAGTAACAGGCATCCACAGAGGCATATTCAGGGGACTTCAGTGGTGGTTGGTGGTCACCATTTGACCCATAACTAGGGGCAATCTTTATTTGGCACATATGAGCAGTTGCTTCATTATGCTGTTGGCCACAGTGGGAATTTTTGTCCAGATGTGTTAACCAGGATGTACTAAGCAGATCATGCATGTACTAACCTGCCATACATTTATAGGCAGGTTATTCTGCTGTAGCTCCCTTCTGTGTTTATCCCATGGCAAAGTCCTTCTGTGGCCCTAGCAGTATCTGAAAGAAGCAGCTGTCCTTACAATGGAGAAGCTCTTCTGCTATCTGTAATGTCTTCTAATTTTACTGTTTCTCGTGCTTAATAGCAAGCTGGGGAATTCAGTTGAGTTGAAGTAGTTTTTATAATACAGTTTCACTTTGTGAGTGTGTAGATAAAACCACGTAGATACAACACACTGACTTTGGAACTTGTCATCCAGTTATACTGTGCTTTGCTTATATAATCAAAGATTGGCTAAGACCTCCCCTATTTTTCTAAAATATTATAAAGATGATAACAAAAGGTCCAATCCCCTCCCTCTCCCCCACCCAAAATAATAGATCCCAAATCTGCATATGTATTCCCACTGCTGATAAAGGCAGGTTTTTTCACATTGTAGGATGGAGATATATAATGCCTAGGATCTTTACAACATGAGAATTATTTAATAATTTTGACTCATCTTAAAAATTTCAAAGTGACTAATTAAAAATTATTTGATAGGTTTTTTTACTTTTCAGATGATTTAACTTTTTTTCTGTATAACCATCCTCACCATTGATACAAACAGTAACATGTTTGTCCAAGCAGACAGGCAAATTTATGATATTACACAATAATGATAAGCTAAAAATATGTGGGTTAATCATGATGTGTGGTTAGAAAAACATTTAAATAGTTCAAAGATTTTTTTAAATTGTGCATCAAAGTGAAAGTAAAGAAATCATGAAATAATTAATCCAGCATATTCTGCTACTTTAGACAGCCAAATGCAGGTAGAACACATTGAAGAAGTAGCTACAATGAATTTCAGAGGGTTTTTTTCTTGGAAATAGAAAGTAGAAGCATGAGTTATCCTGTTCACTTAATTGATTCACATAACTTCCAAATTTTACCTCTTAATTTTGTCTTAATCTTATAATTTTTGTTCAAATGTAGACAGACTTTTTTTTAAGACATCTGTAGACAGCTTTTTTTGAAGGAGCTAATAATAATATGATTCAGGAAGCTACAGGGTATGCAATAATTGATCTAGTTACAACTTGGAAGTGATATAGTTTGTACACTTTGTATATTTAGTGTAGATGTATTCAAGAGTCAGTGTAAACCTGTATCCCAATAGCAGTACCAGATTTTAATGAAAATGTCCTTGCTGATTTCACTTTACAGAACAAAAAAAAGTTTTTAACTTACATTGTTGCCTCGGGACATCAATATGGAGCTGAGGAAGGACTCTTTCACTACTTTTTTAAGGTAGATATCCAACTACATTTGAAAGATCATTTAATTTGCAGAGACAAACTGCACTGGAATTGAATCCATTTTTAGCAGCCTTGGTATTGTAAGCTCAATGCTTTCATGAACAGAACCGTTTATTTGGTCCTTCTGAAATATTTTAGCTACAGTGGAAGTGTTTTTCTCTTTTTTTTGGCTCTATTTTTTCTTAGATATTTCTCTGGTTTTTTAACAGTATTTCCATATGTATTTTCCAGTAAGAACACGTTTGTCATGTAAATGGAATCCAGGGAAATTTATTTCTTCTCAACATTAGTCTCATCCCCGCCTCCGCCCCCCCCTTTCTCCAAGGCATTTGTGTTTTTGGGTGATACAAAGCAATATTTGTCAAGATTAAAGAATAATGTTTAAAAAACCAAACCCTTCTTGTTTTTAGTAGGCTGACAATCAGCATTTCTCAAGAATGGTCTCCTTTACTGCAGTTCTATTGCTTATTCAATAAACTGAACTTTAAATCCTGAACATACAGATTTGCCTAGTAATCAAATATTCCTTTTATAGCTCTAGTTTAAAATAACCTTTTTTTCTCACTTTATTCTCTGTATTTTCAGATGTGTTGGCTTGGTGAGACTCCTGCAATACCTGTTTTTGGAGATGGAAACAATATTATTCCAACCATTCATATTCGTGATTTAGCAGCGTCAGTGGAAAAAAATTCTCTGAGCAATAACTGATACCTAGATAGATAATAAATCTAAATCCACTAGAGAGTACTGAGGCTTTTAAATTGGGTGGGTTGGTTTAAGGTTACTCTTGGGCCCTTTTAACTGAGTCAAACAGAGCCTCCAGTTTCTTTAGAGGTCGGTGTGTCTTCTGGCACAGGTACTTTGCTGTTAATAAATGACCAGTTATGCTCAGTCTAGAGTGTGATACCAGTTAACTGGCACAGAACTGGAAATGCATTGTGGGCCCTGCAGCAGGTTAAGATATTATCTTCTCAAATATAGTTTTTTATTCTTTTAACATATTTCCAAATAAAATGTGTAGCTGGGCTTCTTTATTAAGTATAATATATATTAAGCAAAGTATATATGAAAATGCCATGCTCTGAAATGTTCTGCAAGAATTTGCAGACTCTTGGTACTGTTTAATCAAATGTATTTAACAAGGAAAGCCAAGTACCAGCCTGAGCTGTACTTTATATGTTTCAGAGTGTTGCAAAATGTAGCAGAGCATAAGCCAGACTTTCAGTATGTACTTGCAGTAGATACATCGATGCACACACTTGGACAGTTAGTAAAGGTAAGAGAGTTGATAAGAGATGTTTTGGGTTTTTTAGTATATCTGTATGTAAGGTTTTAAAACTATGAATTTTACTGAAGTAGTTCCTCGGTCTTCCTGAATTATCTTGTGTAGTAAATTATTTGGAAGATTACTTTGAAATCCTCTAAGACTTCTGTCCTTTAAACAAAATAGTTTACTTGATCTTGCAGAACTCATTTTTACAGTAATATCATTAACTTAAATAGAATTTTTACCTAAGGAAAGCTATGGAGAATTGTTATGGGATTCACAGAACGGTGATTAGATACTCAGTCTTTACCATGTGTTTCCCTTCATGCTGTGGAAGATATCTTGTTTTTCCGAGAGTTTTGAAATGAAGACTAGAAGTAGTCTAAATGATGCTGGTAAACTATACACTGTGATAGTGAGAGTCAACTCATGGGACACTTGCTCATGTGGATTGAGCAAATGCTAGGTAAGGACCAAACATAAGAGAGGGAGCTCACTAGAAGACTAGTAATCTGTGCTTTGGTTCTGGTAGGCACCCCAAGGAGAGTAGTTGGTGCCCTTTCATGGGTATGTGGTTGTTTAGAAATGCGAAATAGAGGACAGGAGTAGGTGGACAGTTTTTGGGGACAGGAAGTTGCAAGTGGAGAGGGTGCTACAGAGAGTTGTCGTGGCAGGGAGCTGTACCAGCCCAGGGGAAGACTGGAAAGGTGCATGGGAAAGAAACACCTTGACAGTTATAGTTGAAAACAACTGAAGTTTAGAAGAGTGTTTGGAAGGAGTATTATATATGCCTTTTCCATGCTTTCTTTCCTTTGGGTGTCCACTAACTAACATTGAAGCCAGAATGCTGGATTATTTGATCTGATGTTGTTACGGTCCAGTTTAAACCCAGAAGAGCAAAGAAAACTAAGTCTCTGTGTATAAAATGGAAAGAACTTTGAAGATTCAAAATATGTCCCAAAAACGTGATTAAAACCAAATGAACTTAGATGTTGGTGCCAAAAAATTGATATTTCTTTAAATAGTAGAAGAGGCAAAGAGAGAGAGAGAGAGGCAGAGGTGAAGGGCCCCTCAGCTGGGCTGGTCTGCGCAGCGGAGGATGGGCGTTCACTGCCTCTCACCGGAGGCTTCCTCGCTGCACGCCCTAAACGTCTCCCCGCTCTCCACGTTTTGGTGCGAGGGTCTGTGAGAAGCCTGGCAGCTGATAGCCCTGGGGCTGCGGTCACCACTCAGAAGGTGTTAGGCTTGTGCTCTGGGAATGGATCCTTTCCCCCCAGCCCTGAGTTGTTGCTTTATCTTATCTGCATCAGCTCGCAGTCCGGGGCCTCAGTCAGTGTCCCACTCAGGGTGTGGTGGTCTTCTCTGCAGCCTTTGTAAGACAGTTTTTGTATAACAGGCAAAAATCCTCCGTGAAAATGTTTAAATCATAAACTGTAATATTTCAGTCTCCGACAATGGTCTATACAAATGTTTATGATTTTATGGAGTAACTAACAATTTCTGCCCATAATGATGAAATGTGAATGATATATAGAGAGCTATCAGTGGCATTGATTTGAAAACCCCTTCCCAATTGTTAATGGAATTAAATGCCTCAGGAACCTGAAATGAAAGTGCTGGGAAAATAAAGATCTCCAAATAGATCTTAAGCACTAGGAATTTATTCATACATTTAAGAGCTATATAAAATCTTCTGTGGTTTTGGGTTGTTTCTCTGTTTTATATATTTTTTTTAATTGCAGGTACTAAAGAAGAAGTGTTACTTAGCAATCAAAAGCTATTTAATATTAACATTAAAGTTAATATATTGCTCTTAGATCCATTTCAAATCACTATCCTGATTTTTGAGGCACAAATGTATTGTTCTTAGATCTATTTCAAATCGACCTAAGAACATTGATTGACGTCGAATTTTATGTTACACTATGCCTGATTTTCCAGACATAGTGTAACATAAAATTTAATGCACATATTTTATCCACAGAAATTCTGTTCAATTTTTTTCTAAGAATCTGATTTGTTAAGTGGTTTAGGTGTGGCGTTTTTGTTTATTTATTTGTTTGTTTGTTTTTCTGATAGTGTATCAGTAAAAATATTGGACCAGGAAAAATTGAGAAGGTTCCTAAAGAAGATGCATTCCTGAGCAAAGAGCTAACAGTCAGTACTATTCTTTCTTTTATTACTTCAGGAAAGTATTTAAATTTAAAAGTATAATATAATGAAATATATAGTTTATTTTTTCTTTATTTCACCAGAGCAATTTAGCTCCCAAATATGTCTAAAATTTTTTTAAATGAATTTAAATTTGGAAAATAAACAAAGTAAAATCTAGCCATCATAAAACACAGGATTTTGAAGAGTTACAGCCTCATTTAAAAGAATAAAATACTGATGAAGCTCTGATGTGACTTTTCCCCTTAGCATTCGGGAGCACTCTAACAAAACCTAAATAAAATTATAAAAATAACCAAAAAAAATTAATAATGCAATGCTGCTAAGGCTGGTCAACACAGAATGCACAAATTATGTTGTATTCATCTGTTTATCTGGAATAAATTGTTAATATGAGAAATAAACAAAATACAACCCAGGTAGGTTTAAGATGGTACTCGATAAATTTATGAAAGAGGTCATTCCTTGCAATTACATGAAAACTTTTCATTGTACAGAATAATTGTTTTATGTTGCATGTTCTAACAGATCATGAGAACACTCAAATACAAATATATATTGACCATTAATCTTTTTTAAAAGCTTAAAATATCTGTTTTGCTTTGTATGCAAACCTTCTTTCCCAATACTTTCTTTTTATTCTCTCCATCCATTCTAGTCTCTTGTTCCAGCTGTTCTTTTAACATGTATGGCTTAAATCTGTAAATAAATGTAGCTTTGTTCCCTCAGCAAATGCAATTGGATATGTTGTTTGTGAACCTGCGAATGGAAACTCTGTATGTGAAAGAGAATTTCAATGTTAGGTGGGTTGCTGAGGCAGGACTGATAGAGAACATTGCACAAGTCATCATGGAATACAAGCAAACTCGAGGACTAATGGTAATGCTTTTGTATACAGTATTTTAAACTGCCTTTCCCTCTTTATCCCAAATATAAATGGTTATATAAACATATGTCTTAAAATTAATTAAGTAAAAATACATAGAGGATGGATATAGATGCCAAATAAGTGAACAGAAAAACTTAAAATTAAATTGAAGAAATTAAATAAGGGGCAATATAAGTTTAAAAATAATGGCTGAGTTTTCTTTTCTTTATGCCTAATACTGAAATTCTGTAAATGCAAATCAGCTAAATGATGGAAAGCTGCTATTCTGAAGCTATTTTCTTTATGCAGTATATGGCACTCTTGGTATATTTTGCCTCAGAAATACAATAAGTGTATCTTTTATTTAAGCTTTTTTATCATAGTCAACAGGTGAGTATTTTGTGCCTTTTATCTATATTCAGTGAATGTGGATATTTCAGTGCAATATAGCCTTCATTCTACCCTGCTCTGTTGTGTAATTAACTGGACAATTTCACTATTTCCTATGTTAGCTTGATATTTAGAAATTCTATATTCAAATGTAGAGGTTACTGAAAGGTGCAGAAGAATGCTTGTTTACATTCAAACATCGATATCTGGTTCAAACTTTGAATAAGAGTTCAGAGCATGAAAAACAAGATTAAGTTACTATTAAAAATTATTTATTGGAAGCCCTTTCATAGCACCGAGGGATTATCAGATCTGCTTCTGGGTTAAACGATTGCATCTAAGTACATATGCATCTAACTAAGAAAACCAGTACATACCAGGTAGCAAGGAGAAGGGAGGCCAGCTAGACTGTCTCTGTCACTTCTCTATTGCAGAGTTGGTACTGTCAGATCTACAAAATTAAGATAGGCACTTAATTATGTATGAGTTTATTGCATAACATATGTAATAAGTGTATACTGGAATCCTAATTGCACTTACTCATCCTCAGGCTAGGTAGGCTGAAATGAGACATTACTTAAGATTGTGATGATCTGGAATTTCTGAGGTCAAAATAATAATTTTGACAACAGCAACTCTACCTCAGCTGGGAAGTAGAACTATTGCATGTTTATAGTAGAATATCTGCTACCATATTCCAAAATTCACTACATCCTATCTGTGGGATTGTGTTTCATCTCTTTGGATTATTCAAGCATTAACTAGCAACAAATTGGATTGTAAGTCTACTAAATAGATGCATGATTTTTCTCCAACAGTAAATTTCTTCTTTTAACTATGTTACTTGAGACCTGTGGATGATAGAGAAGATATTCAGCAAGAAATAAATAAATGAATTAAACAAAAATATATTTTTAGTTTTAAGTATAATGGCTGTTTCCTATTAGTCATATTAAAAATAGTGTTGCTTTTGCATAAAACTATCTATGCTGTTTGAATTATGTCATATCTTTATCCTTTTTTTCCAGCCTCTCAAAGTTTACATTCATGGTCCTCCCGGGTCTGGCAAATCTACCATTGCTAAGGAGCTCTGCAAACACTACAAGCTACATTATGTTTGGATAAATGATGTGATTTCTGAAAAAATTGCAGATCTGGTGTGTTTCTGTTTTCTAGTATTCCTGTTATTTTAATTTCTCTGATTTTAAAATATTTGGCAGCATTTAAAAATTACTTATAATCCTATTATTTTAGAATGGAAATATAATTCAACATACTGATCATCTCTGGTTGGTTGCACTGAAATCTTTTTAGAAAATGAAAGTTGCTCAGTATCCCACTGTTCCTGGGCACACACAAAACAAATTATTTATTTTTTTTCTTTTGTTACATTTGTATATAAAATAAATTTGGTTATGGAATTTCTGAGCCAATTCATATTTCTCTTCTTGTCATCAGGAGAGAATTGTGGCTAAGGAAGCTGACATGGTGGAAGAAAAAACAGAAGAAGGAGAAGGAGAAGGAGAAGAAGAAGATACTGAACAGGAGGAGGGTGAAAATATAGAAGAAGCAAAGGAATTATTAGATGCAATAAAAGAAAACATGGAGCAGAATGACGGTAGGAAATACAAAGTATGATGGTGGGATTCAGATAGCTAATGCAACCCTATGCAAATGGCAATCAGGGAATAAACTTGGTCTAGACTTTTTCTTCCTATTAAAATCAAGAATCAACTGGACAAGGGAGAGGAAATACTATGAAGGGTTTATGAGTTGAGATAAAGACAGGGAAAGATCACAAACCAAGT
Source organism: Luscinia megarhynchos (assembly GCA_034336665.1). Taxonomy (NCBI): domain Eukaryota; kingdom Metazoa; phylum Chordata; class Aves; order Passeriformes; family Muscicapidae; genus Luscinia; species Luscinia megarhynchos. The sequence goes on from CM067568.1 coordinate 47,383,193, forward strand.
ACTGTCATAGGCAAAATAGATGTGACTTAAGGAAATTACTTAAATATACTACCAATCAAAAACAAAGAACCCACTCCTCCCTTCTCTCCTGAATTTAACTTTATTCACAATTCTCTACTTCCTCCCACCAGCAGCGCAGGGAGACAGAGAATAGGGGTTATGGTCAGTTCATCACATGTTATTTCTGCTGCTCCTCAGGGAGAGGAGTGTTTTCCCTGCTCCAGTGTGGGGTCCCTCACACAGGAGACAGTCCTCCACAAACTTCTCCAGTGTGAATCCTTCCCACGGATTACAGTTTTTTATTAACTGCTCCAGCACGGTGCCTTCCACTGGATGCAGTCCTTCCTTCAGGCACAGGCTGCTCCAGCACAGCCCCTTCCACTGGATGCACAGATGTTTTGTCACAGAGACATTACTACCATCACTGATTGGCTTAAATTTAGTCAGCAGCAGATCCATCTTGGAGCCATCTGGCACTGGCTCTGTTGGACAGGGGGAAGCTTCTACCACCTTCTTAGAGAAGCCACTTCTGTAGGTCCTCTGGCTAAGAAAACCTGTCCACACCAACCTAATGCAACTATACACCTAGCATATTTAAAGTTATATATTTTAAAAATATTTTGGTGCTTCTTTAATTGTAGCAATTTCATCTTTCTACTTCAGATTTTTTTTAATAATGTCATGTTTTCTTCTCAGAGCACAGAGCATAAATTTCTATAACAGAAAGTAAAAAGCTGGTGAAATATACCTTTCTCAAACTTGCAGAAATAAAAGTATCCTAGTAGAAACAAATGCATGCTGATATGAAATTGTGTGGGTTATTTAAGAGCCTCATACATCATTAGAAAGTAAATACTGCTTATGGAAGCCAGGAAAGAATTTTAAAGTGTGCAGACTGAAGTAAGGTTCCTTGCTGAAAAGTATTAACTACCATCTGTAGATGAAAGATGCCATGTAGTTTCAGTCTTAGTGCTTAACCCTTTTCAGATGATATAAAGGGATCCCCCTTAAAAATGCATTCTGTTGCTAAGGGTTTACATGATTTGGATCTTGTGTATTTGCAAAGAAACAAACTTCTAACACACCTGGAAGCTTCAGTGATGAGATCTATGGCAGAATCTCTTCTGCATGCTTTGATGTGTTGTTTAAAATAACAATGCCTTTTAAAATAGTTACATAATTTTATTATTAGAATGGTTTATAAAATACCTAAGACTTTTAATAGCCAAAGCAAAATAAAGTAGAAAACTGGAGTTAATGTCTGCAAAAGGACAAAAAATCAGGCCAAACTTCACTTATGCTTCTACGTATTTTCTCAACAAAGTAGGACAAATAAATAAACCAATTTGTATCGCAACCTGTCTGAAAATGAAACTTGTAGATCCTACCTCTTTTTTGCAAGACTATCTTTAAGTCTCACTGTAAAATGAAAATAGAAAATTGCTTTCTTGTGATTTTTTTTCTATACGTATTTCTTTACTGCTTTCATTAAAATCTGATTGTACTATTCAAAATAAAGCTAACTTCATGTTTAGATCATTAAAGTACTAATATTTATATCCTTATTATATATATTGTGTAAACACAAGGGTAATTTTATTTTATATCTACACTTCAATATTCCATAGATTGCTGACAATGCATAATGTACAAATAGTAACTCAAAATGTTTGACTTTTTAAGGTCTAAGTAGAAGAAAAATGTACTAAAATATTAAATGTATTAAATGTTAGTAAAATAATTTCAGATCTCTTGTTTCTATAAGCTAGATACCTATTAACCTTCTTTGTCTTAGGCCATCTAGATGATGAGTTTCGTATTAAAATTATGAAGGACAAGCTCATGTCTATGCCTTGTAGGAATCAGGGATATGTTTTAGATGGGTTCCCAGAGACCTACGAACAGGCAGTTGAGCTTTTTAAAGGTAATTACTGCTTAGTTTGGTTTTGTTGCTGCCTTTGTTTTTATTGGTGCTGATGTTGTCATTATCATTATTCTCAGACCCATATTTCTTGAGTGCATCAGCACTGCAATGACTTTGTATCTTGCAGTGCAAGATACAAAACAAAGTTTTGTGATGGGTGATTATTAGAATGCAAGAAGGATTGTAATGCACCATATTTAATTTTTAGACTATCTTTCCTGGTAAAAAATAGATGCACAAATATGGAGGATGCTTTCTTGTCATGGGTCGATCTACTTCACTTAAGCAAGCTCTACAGCAGAATTTCTTCATAATGTTTAAAGGCTACTGAATGAGGGGATCCAGCCAGTGCACCAATACATATTTGTGAGCCAAATTAGAGTGTACTTATTAGATGAGCTATAGTAGATATGATGTCAGAGAAGCTCTGCAACAAACATTTCGATTTGTGAGCAAGCACTGTTCATACATTAAGAACAAGAATCATCTTCATGTTTAAGTTACAACTGAGGTTTGAAAGTACAGAAAAAACAGTCTTGCTCAGCTCAGTATGCTGTTCTGCAAAAGGTCATGCTCAGCTGATGCTCTACAGGCAGTTTTACTGACTTCTCATAACAGCTGACCCTGGCAAAACCAAGTGGCAAACACCTTTTTAACCATAGACTTGTAAAATATTTCTACTCACTGTTCTGAGCCTTGTCTCTATTTTTTGCAGAATAATTTATTGGGCAGGAGGAGAGGCCAAAGATAAGACAGCAGTTTTAAAATTGGACATATTTAAAACTTGTGTGTGCATGGACATAGGTCTGTAGTATAGGCAAATAACTACTAGTATCCCAGGTACAATTCTGTGATGCCTGGCAGCATGAATTACTTCCTGAATTCTCTAAACTAGTGTCAAGGTTAGAATAATTTCCAATTATTAGTATAATTTGGATATTGTCAAACCTTTGTTTTACTGGGCATATTTTTAGAAAATACAGTGATATTGTTGCTTCAATGAAAATGTCAAAAATTTCTTACTTTTGCTTTTGTAGAAGATGAAGCAGAAGAAGAAGAAGAAGCAGAGGACGAAGGAAAAGGCAAAATGCCTAAATTTAATCAAATAATCATACCTGGTAATTTTGATAGATTTCTTTTTAAATAAACCAAGGAGTTTTAGTTTCTAATTAAATAAACTAATTAATTAATAAACTAATTAAAGGAAATATTGCTGCCACCAAGAAGAAATCTAAAATATAATTCCATCTGTTCCTATTTAACTTAACTTTAAAAAATCATGTATGTCATGTAATGCTGCTGCCTTCTTATTTAAAAATGAACAATTAATCATAGAATCATTTAGCTTGGAAAATACCACTAAGAACAGCAAGTTAAACTGTTAACCCAGCAGTTCCAAGTCCACTACTAAACCATGTCCAAAAGTGCCACATATCCATATTTCTTAAATATCTCCAGGAATGGGGAGTCAATCTCTTCTCCAGACAACCTGTTCCAATGCTTGACCATTTCTTTGTTGAAGAAGTCTTTCTTAATTAAAAGGAAGGGTTTGATTAAGTTTCTGGATTGTTTGTTTGTTTGTGTTTTTTTGTGAAAATGCCATAAACAGTTGGCTGATAACAACAGTAGTGACTGCCTTATTGTGATTACAGCAGCTTAATGGAATAAAAATGCAATGCACTGGTTATGCCAGGAATTAAAATAGAGTGGTTTTCATCTATGTAGAAATTGCTTTGTCCTGCTGTTTTTGCTTGATTCCTTTGGAAATTTTGTATATATTCAAACAATATGTTCTTCTTTACAGAATTTATTTTTTCTTTGACTGCATCTGATGAATTCCTTACAAACAGAATAATAAATCTTCCACAGATGAAAGTTGCTGGAACTGGTTATACTGAGGACCAGTTCCTGCAAAGTCTGACATGCTTCCGCAAGTTAAATACCGATGATTTGACGGTTCTCAACTATTTTGATGAACTTGAAATACATCCTCAGTTAATTGGTATGGAATAATAAAACTAGTAGGTATAACATGAATAAAAAAATTTGTTCTTACAAATTTAACACTTGCAAAAATCAAATAGAAATGCCCATAAATAAATGATATTAACATTGCAGAATATATATACAACAAACACTTAATTATATAGCTGCAAAAAATGTTCTTTTACAGTTAATCTGTTTCTAAAATTTGGGGTGTTAAGTGTTCATTTTTGTAAGGTTAATTATTAAAATAATTTTATGAACTTAGGTTACAAATCTCTGCACTGGGATCCTTTCAGATAGGTGTGTGAGAGAGTACATTTTCATGGACATAAATATTATGGTTCCTTATATTTTTTTTCTTTAGTCTTATCCTCAGATGCTGTTGTTGTCCACAAAAATCAGATTTGTTACCTGGTGGGCAACAAGTTAATAATTACACCCTGAAGAGAGGCATTGATTTTTTATTTCAGAGTTGAGCTACTCCACAAATCATACACCACTACTATCAAAACTTTTCAGTATTTATACATCTTACCAAACAAAAGGATTAGTGTTTATTGGCTAAATAATACATAGTTCTCTTACTAATTAGTATTCCACGTTTTATTGGATAATTATTCTCTTGCTTCCCATGCTTAGTGTTTGTCTTCTTTTGGATCAGTGGGTTTCTTGAGTTGTTGGTCCTTGGTTGTGGTTGTGATTTCCTCACTGCTGGCATCAATTTTTACCCAGCTAGAGCTGATTTCAGCACAGCTTCTGAGTTGACTTTATTAGTTTCCTCCTTATCTTGGGTGTTCTGCCAAATGTCCTTATGACCTGTAAATTCTGCACTCTTTGTGTCGGCTATCAGTGGTACATCCTTCTTCCTGAGCTTTGTTAACGGCCCATTTTGGTCTGAGATCACTGAGTCTTGTCCAGGCCTAAACCTAACAAGGTAATTCTATCAACAAGTAATTTGTTTTTCTAACATCTGGACATCATTTAGAGCTTGCTGTCTGCTTCATGGTTTAAATCCTGCCTTCTTGTTGATCAAGCTTGAAAGTATACAAAGATAAAACATCAAAGAACATAATTTCTTAAGAAAATGTTTACATTTTCCATGTTTTGCAATACCATGACAATATGTGGATTATCTCTATATTGAGAAGCATTTAAGAAAATTATTAGAAATTGGAAGTGGAAATGCTGGGACTGAATCTGTTTTATATCTGTACGTGAGAAAATTTGTCTTCCCTACATACTATCTGGAAAATTGTGATCACTATAATCTGATTATTCAATGCCAGTGAGATCAGAGTGACAGGATTCTAAAGAAAAGGTGGATTTTTGGGGGAAGAGGAGAGGAAAGAAAGAAAGAAAGAAGGGTGACACTCTGCAACTAAAATCAAACTGCTGATATTTAAAATGCCTGTTTGAGATGAATTATGAAAAGTTAATTGTTCAAACTCCCTAGCCATAACTGACTTTCCAAGTTTTTTATTTATTGCCAGTCATGGAGATTATTTTGAAAATAATAAGATATATGTGTTGTTAGGAAGTGTAGTAGTGGGAAAAAACAGTGAGGTAGTATAATTATTTTAGAATTGAAGAAATTCTACTATGGAAAGAAAACGTGTAAAATGGTAAATATTAAGGTCTGATGTCATCATTTGGTCACATTCTTAGCTTATACATTTCTAGATATGCAAGTAGAGGCACAGTCAAAGAATTATGCCTAAAGATAATCCTTAAACTCTGGCCCATTCCAAATACAGAAACTCATTTGTCTAGTGATCTTAATTATTGCAGTATCACAACTATGATGTTGCAGATGATTTTCACATTGAGTGTATATCACTGATTCTCATGTTCAAATGAGCATCATCTTTAGGTCCTCTTTGTCTCAGAACTGTCTCTTTACCCATGTTCACATTCCTGATTGTTACCACAGAAGTATGCAGGTGTGTTGCTTCTGCTGTAAAATGGTAGGAACAGATTGCAAAGATAACCACTGAGGATCCTTCAGCTCAGCCAATACCCCTCCATTCTAGTTGATGTTCCAGCTGGAATTTTAGATGCATAGAATTAAATAGCAATGAATTTAATCAACTGCTTTCTCAGTCATATTTAGAAGAATGGGCTAAAAATTAAATATTGTTTCAAAATAATAAAGGTTTTCTTTGACCTTAATTATCCTATGGTTTTGTTATCAATTTATAGCTATTATTTCTTCTGAGTCTGAAATGCAATTAGTACAAAGGACTGGGCTTCCCGATTCTGGAAACTCTGCTTTGATGACTCATTGTATGAGGACTGCAAGTTGGTTATCTTGTGTCTCATTTTTCTCGTTTGCAAATTGGGAATGGAGACAGGCATGTTAGATCTTATAAGGCATGTTAAAATTACAACAGAAATTTCCTTTGAAGACCTTAATTTAATAATTCCTTCTGGAGTGATTTTTCCTCTCAGCTAGCATCAGTGATAACTTCATTTTTTCATTTAAAAGGCATTAGTTTTTGAGGATAAATGTAGTTAATGATGACTGCTGTAAAATATACATTGTACTCTTCTGTGGCCATCTAAGAAAAAAATGCAGTCTTTAAGATCTGAAATTCAACATTGATACCATTCTTAGAAATACTTTAAATTACTAGAAAAGTGATTTTCACTGTAACTTTTATGTCTTGGTGCAGCTAAAATGGCAGAAATTATGGGCCACTTGCCATAGCAAATGTATTGCTTTAATTTGGAATACTTCAGAAATGTAATTCCTTTTTTGAAAAGAAGAAGCTGTAAAATAAGTTTTATCACATAGAATTATTAGTTCCCTCCTCAATTCATGATCAGAATTTGGATTTGAGGTCCAAAATGCAAACACTTTAACTCTTGGAAAAATAGTGTTGGTATTTGTGTTGATTCTGCCTGAATTAGTGATTAGAAAGGTCTGGGAAAAAAAGCTTTGCCAATGACTTTCAAAATAACTTCCTAAAGAACTGTGAAGCAGAGGCTATTGGATTCTCATCGAAATTCTGTATTCTACTTATTTATTTTCCCTTCATCTGCTTGCTCTCAGTACCCATTTCTGTGCTTTCACACCTGCCATTTCATGCCCCTGAAGAAGCCCTTTACCTCAATATTCTCTACCTCAAACACCCACTTTTCCTCTTTTCCATGTCCATTCCTGTACTGTTCCTGCCTCCCCACACTGAATGCATACAGAACCTAGACAGCCCTGGAGTAAGTCCATTCTTCTGTATTTTTTATTTTTCTTCTTTCTTGTCAAGTTTAATGTGCAAGTAACTTCAAGCAATTAAAAGGAGAGAAGGAATACAATGAAAGAGAAGATCTTGTTCAGTCTTTGTGTTACCACATGAAGCTACAAATTTGTTTTATAAATACAGCACAGTAAGAGATTGTCTATAGAAAAGGTCTGTGTATTTATAAATCTATATGAGTGAAAACATTGGAGATTGTGCCACATTCTAACAACCTACTGTGTAGCATTTGGGGGGAGAGAAGGACAAAACTGATGATTTTGTGCAGCTAGGTAAGTTGACACAAGATTGGTGTCAGGAATGTCTCAGAGAGTTGGTAGTTGGCCTCTTTTTTGGATTTCAAAATCTGGGCAAGCTGCAACTGGTAAACAATAGTTGCAAAATTTATTTTAGTATGTTTCTTTCTTACATCAGCTTAAAAAGCAATCTGTTTTAGCTGAAACTGGTGAAGAAAACTAGATTTAGATAACTTCACTGTATGTAACAAAAAAATTATATAAGCAATTGAAAACAACATCTTTTATTTGAAAATTCAAACAACATGAACACAATATATTTTTGGGTCTTGCATAGTAATTGATGATAGTTGACAAAAGCCCTGAAATGGTTCTCTCTTGTATCATTTAAAAGATATAGCCGTGTATGAAGATCCTGAGAACAGCCTTACTGTACCAAAGATCATCAAAGAAATTGGAGAACCTCGGAATTATGGTTTGACAGATGAAGAAAAGGAGGCTTTGGAACGCCAAGCAGCTGAGGAACGCCTTGTCAAAGAAGCTCAAGAAAAAGCTGACCAAGAGTATAAAGAAGCTAAGGAAAGGGAAGAAAGAATGGCAAGATGGGAAGACTGGGTAGGTGATACATGTTTTTGGGAAAACATTATTATTTATGTGTTTCAGATGGCTTCGAGTAATCTGTTATGTAAATACACTTGGGAAGTATAGCATAAATTCTCTCATTCCCTTATATTGTACTTTAGGTCTGGGTTAGGCTATCTTCATAGAGCATTTTGAAGCCCATCTTACAGAATATAATGTCTTTTTTGTTACATTTGTTTGCATTTTGGTATCAGCATGTCTTTAGAATAATTTTATGGTTCTCTTGTTGCTGCTATATTGTAGCTCTTCTATTTTACCATTTAGAAATATCTAGTACTATCAATGGAGATTTTTCTTACTAAGTCTAATAGGACTTTTGCATTTTGCTCAGCTTACTTCTAAGCACCTAAATCTTAATTATCAAACTAGATTTTTAACTCAACACTGACCCAATCTTCCAGCCTACATTGCAGAAAGGTTTCTGAGCCTGCAAGAACAAGAACATATGTAAGAACTGAGTACTGGGTTCAGTAAGGACTACCTGATGCAGTCTGAAGGATGGTTTTTATTTGTTGATAATCTAATAAGTACTTGGTATTTAGGTTACCTGACCCCAGAAGACTTGCACGTGGTGCTTTTTCCTTATTTGCTTTGCCACACCCGAGAACATTTTAGTTAAATGACCTGAAATGCATATTGTAAGAACGTTCCTGTGCACACCCAAAGTCAGGTCGTTTCACCAGAAGGCAAGCCTATTGTCTTCTTTCAGAGCTATTTAAAAACAAACTGATCATTCCACAGAGAAGTCCTTTTCTTATATCTGAATGCCCATACACACCTATGGGGTAATAATATGCTGAAATTACTGACTTTTAAAGTAGCATTTATATTCCTCTGATGTTGGCTTGAAATAAGGGGTTTTTAATCTCTGAGTATTTACAGCTTCATTCAACATTAAACAGCATTTTGTACCCTGTAAAATTCGTAAGAATAGCTAACACATTTTAGCTAGATTCAATCCAAGCCATCTACCTTTAAAAGTGCAAACTGCATATTAATCAAAGCTGAAGTAGGTTCTTAAATAAAAAGTATGTTTAAGGTTATCCTTTAAAATAGGCAGATGATCAGGAAATCTAAGCAACTGTTCATTTCTTCTTGACACTGAAGATTAACTGCTGTCTCTGAGTAGTGGGAAAAGAACCACTTGCAAGATTTATTCAACAGCAATCCTGGATGGAGTGAAGAAGGTTAAAATTGGTCTATCTGTTCCATCTGAACATTGCTTTTGCATTATGCCTTGAGTATAGAAAAGCAGTCTTCAGAGTATCATCTGTTTGCTGTATCTATATATGACTCAGGCTACTGATGAATTAAATGAGTGAAGAGAGGACAATGGAAATTAATTTGAGTTATCTACTGGGTAAAGGTGCTGCAAGTTTTCATGCTACTGAGAGCTATTGAAAGGAAGTAAGAAAAGCTTGCAGCAGTTTTATTTCCTCATCCCTCTTTTTGAGTGTAAAAAATGCATTCGATTTAGTCTGAATTCAGAAATAAATTTAGCTGGTGGAAACAGATATCATTCGCTGTGGTTTTAGTCTATTTGACTCTCAAGCCCCTCAAAAACATCAATGAAATAAGAATAAAACAAACCAAGGAAACCAAAGAAAAACCCAACACAATTAACAAATGAAAAATGTAGAAAGCCAGGGCTCTCTTCTGAGTAAAAACACTCTCCCTCCAGTTCAAAGAAGCTCAAGAAACCACCTGCATTTGAAATAGAACTAATTTTTGAAGTACTACAGTCTATTCCAACCATTTTGCCAAATACTTTATGGAAACAGGACCACAGGAAGACTTGAGAATAAAACTCCTTTTAGGTGCTAAAGAGGAAAAAGAAAATTGTTTTAGTAAGGAGATTGTCAGTCCTTATTATGTTCAATTCTTTGTTCTCAGTGTGTTGTGTGATCTAAATTTAATAAGCAGTTAATATTTGTTGCTGTCAACTTGTTCTTTAAAGTTCTGTCCACAGCTTCTAACACTATTTTTTAACTCTAGGTGAGCACTACTTTTTAGCCAAATGCTATTTAATAGATGATATAAACATTTTTTTTTTTCTTTATCACTTGTAGAATAAACAGCAAGAGGAAGTGAAAAAACAAGAACTAGAGTTATTGGAGGCTCAGTCTGCTCCACTACGAAACTATTTAATGAAGAATGTCATGCCAACGCTTATGCAAGGGATAAATGAGTGTTGTAGAATCAGGCCAGATGATCCAGTCAATTTTTTGGTAAGGTGATTATGTTATGTTTCTTAAATACTTTTGAATACTCATACAGACCAAAAGAATCCCTGATAATGAAAGGACTTAAATTTCCACCCCACTTTCAGGATAGCAACTAATTAATTATTGGAATCTGCAGTTCTTGTGATCAGCAATTATAGTGAAAATTAAAACCCAGAAGCTGCTCTTTATGGTATCAGTTGATACTGTGTATCAAAGGAAGTATCCAGTGTAGTTCAACAGTAGTAGTTCAAAAATCTCGACGGGAATCTGTTTCCCTTTAGTGTGTGCACTCTGCACATTTAATGTACCCTGACAATTCTGCCGTTCCTTAGAGGACTACAAGCTAAAGAACTTTTATACATTAGGCTTTCATTTCCATTTGATTGATTTGTGCCAATGAACCTATTATGATATCTGATAGCTGGAATTAGGTGCCTCAAAAGAGGGTCCACAAACAAAGAAGTCCCTGGGAGATTACACCCTTCTAATCTAGACTCCCCATCCCTCACAGGACATCCCTCATGGGACCAGGAGCTCTATGAGTCTATCTGGTTGCTCTTCATTGGTTTGCTGTCTGCTACCAAGGTTTTGCTAAAGGGTCACCTCCACACCCCCTTAGGTCTGTTCCCATGGGCTTGTGGCTGGTTCTGGTTGTTACAATAATGTGGTTGTTACGGTTCATGTACCATGATCTATAGGCTGTCCATTCCAGCTATTAATTTTTAAGTAATGTTTAAGCTGCAGCTTTGTCTATTCTATTATTAATGTTCAGATTAACATTAGGGCCAGGTTTCACTGTAATCCATCTTTGACTTAAAAACATAACCAAATGGTTCAGATAAAGTTCAACCTGTGGCCTAAAAATTCTAGCTACTTATGTCTACTTTCAAATGGTTTAAAATTTATAACTCTTCAGGAGGCATGACATCACTCAGGCACAACTGAACACATTGCCATAATGATAAATGTAAGCTCTTTGGTAATTCCCTTCACAATACAGACATAAATAAAGGAGAAAATCCTGTAGGACATTCACAGACTAATTCCAGTTACAAATGTTATCCAGCTCAACTTTTGGCTGCAAGCAGGGTCAGCATTGCATTCAGACAGGAATCCAGGTGCTGTAACACTATTGTTGTGCTGCTGTTCTGCCTGCACATCCTAACCAAGCTGCTTACAAGCTCAAATAGAGCATTTTATTAATCAAGCAAAAGCTTGAAATGAAGGCAATGGTGTTACAATCCCACTTCAGACACTAAGGAGTGTTTTCTTGGTTTACCTTTTTTGCCTACTGGTGAGTGACAACTGCTTGTAGCTGTAGGAGTATGAGACCTTCTCTAATAACTGTATGGCTTTTAAAGATCAGCATCAGTGGGTCCAGAAACCAGGTTCTAGGGTACTCCCTAGACATTTCCATGGAGTGATAAAAACTGTAGGAAGTGGCTCACTTTCTTCTGGTGTCCATGATAGAAACAGGCTAACAGCTACGAAGAGGGAGAGTGAGGTTGATGGTATTTTGGATAGTATTTGAGGGAAAGAGATTACACTGACATAGACACATTTTCTGCCATAAATTACATTTTAGGGCCATTTAACACGTTCTGCACTTTTGTTTAAAGCAATGTTATCTACTGTATCTTTTTTATTTTGCATGTATTTCAATGTTGGAGATGTAAAAATAATTGTAATTTTGAAACTCTTCTGTTTATAGGCAGAATATATCTTCAAGAACAGTCCTGATATCGACTGGAATAAATAATGTTAAATCCTAGAAGCAATAGGAATTGTGAAACAAAAAGGGAGAAAATTCCAATACATTTCAGATGAAAAATACTAAGTTTCTGATGTTATTTTTGTTGAGGCTTACTACGAAATCTTCATTTTTATTTCTCATACTTCATTACTATTTTGTACTGAGTTTTAATACTCTTTTCCATCATCTCCATTTGTTGCATGTACTGATTGACACACTTCCACGTCAGTGTATTATTTTCCTAATCCTTAGTGAATGTAGGCTAGCCTGAGAAAATCTATTATTAAAAAAAAAAGTGTTTCTACCGAAAAAGGAAATAAATAGAAGCAGCAAGCTCTCTTCTTTCCCCTCCCAGCTACAAAGATGCAAAAAGTCACACAGTACAGGCATCTTACGCTGCACTGAAGATTGACTAGTAAACAGTTTCCCAGCACAGGTATGTCATAAAACCTGTGTTTCACTTTGGTGTTAAACACATGGCTGTAGAACTCATTTAATAATCTTCAGCATTCAACACTAGATACATTTTTTTTTAAGATTCTTGAAGAATCTAGACTTTTCAGTACATGGCTGTCCTTCTCAATTTTGTTGACTTCATCCAGCTGTCACAGGAACTGTATCTATACCGACTGATACTTGGTGTACAACTTGGAGTAAAATACAGGATTTTGTCAAAATAGAAGGCAAGGACCCTTTGTGCAAAAGAAGGGGGACAAAAAGTGGAAGAGCTGATATAGATATAATGATACAGAAACATTTTACAGCTATTTTGTCTGTAAATTTGAGTATCAGAATTTTGGATGTGTTAGTGACCAAAGTTTTCATTCAGATATATTAATGTTTTTTATAGAATATCTTATTTCTTCTGTTTTCATAGTCACAGGGACAAGTAAGGACTAGAGCTCAGAACTACCTCCTACTCTAAAGAAACATATTTTTGTGATCTGTATGTCCTATATGCTGTCAGCCCAAGTTACTATTTGTACTGTGAGGCAGTTGAAGGTGAAATAATTGGTAGCTTTAGACAATTTTTTGGTTTGAAAGTGCTATTTTTCAGAATAAAGATGAAACCTGGACACTTGAAAAGGGAGGGTAAACCAGGTTTTCTCTACAGTTACTGTAATGCATTTACTTTTCTAAGAATAAAGTTTTGAGCTAGTCTGTAAAGAGTAGGACTTTTTTATTTTTTTCAATATTCTGAAAGTTTATGCAACCTACTCCAGGAAGGTGTTTCAAGAAGAACTTTTGGGAAAGGATCCCGCTTGCTTTCCCCAGGGCACGGTGAGCCCGACGCGGGCAGCCAGAGCCACGCACGGCGCTCCGTGTGAACGAGTCCCTTCCGCGCCCGGGGCGCCCGGGCGGCTCCCGGGGACTGCGGGGCGCCGGGGCCAGCGCTGCCCCGAGCCGAGCCGAGCCGAGCCGAGCCGAGCCGAGCCGAGCCGAGCCGAGCCCCGTCCCGCCCGGCCCCGCGCACGCGTCGCCCCGCGGCCGTTGGCGCTTTGTTTTCAAACCCCGGCCGGCGCCGCTGCCGCGGCCGGGACTACATTCCCCAGCGTGCTCCGCGGCCCCGCCTCCGCTTGCGCACGCGCGGCCGGACGAGCGTGCGCGCCGTGCGGGGGTGTCCTCCGCGCTGCGTCAGGCTCCCCCCGCCCCGGGACGTTGCTGTGGTAGCGTCCGGGCGCCATGTTAGAAGGCCGGAGGGGAAGAGGCGAGTGAAGCGGCAGCGGCGGCGGCCGGGCCCGGCACAGCCGCTCCCTCCTCTCCCGGGGCCTGGCCCCGGCCCGTGCCATGGTCGCGGCTCCCGCCGCTCCGCGGGACGAGTGACCGGTCCGCAGGCGGCAGCGGTGGGGGAGGAGGAAGAAGAGGAGGGAGAAGGGAACGACGCGGCGGCGGTGGTGGTGGCGGCGGCGGCGGAGGAGGAGGAGGAGGGGCCGGAGAGACGATGCCGTTGTAAGTCCGGGAGCTCGCGGGGCGCGCTCGGGGCTCGCGTTGTGCCGGCCCGGCGCCCCCCGCATGCTCGGGCCTTTCTTGCCGGGGCCCGGGCCCTTCCCCCTTCGCGCTCCTCTTGGCCCGGGCGCTTCCGCTGCCGCAGTGTGCGGCCCTGGCGCCGCTGCCCGCGCCGCCGGCAGCCCCACGCTGTTTTCTCGCCCTCCATCGCCGCGAGCCCCGGAGCTGATGGTGATGTGGCTTTTGCGTTGTTGTCGCCGCCTCTGCGATCTCGCAGCGGCAACGTGCGGGACGGGGCGGACGCGTGCGGCGGCCTCCGCTCCCGCCGCTGGGTCAGGGCGCACGGAGGGGCGCGACCCGCGTGTTTGTCCCTTCTGGCGCCGGCCGCGCAGGGCGAAGCGCTTTCTCCCCCTGGAGCCCCGGCGAAGGCTCTGCCTCTGTGACCACGGGGCAGTTTTCCCCGTTCCGGGGGCGGGAGGCCCGCGGCCGCTGGGTGCGGGGGGCGCCCCGGGGCGGCGCGCTGCCCTTGGAGCCCCCGGTGGCGGCGCCGCGGGCAGCGCCCCCGGCCGGCAGCGCGGGCCGCGTGTCCGGGAGCCCGGCCGCCGGGGCACGGGACGTGCCGCGCCGTGACCCTGCTGGCGCTCAGCAATAACCAAGTGTGACCTTATCCATCACAGTTTGTTCGCTGGTTTCTTTCACCCCACCCCAGTTTGCTTTTTTTTTCGCTTTTTTTTTTTTTCTTTCGCTGTTGTTTTTCTGTATTCTGATTGAGACACAAAACTTGCAGCCCCTTTGAAGTTCATAATCTTAGTATTTTCTTTCGTTATACAAATCGAGGGAAACAGTGACGTGTAGATATTCAAGTGACTTTTCAGAATAAGGCGTGTTTATATATTTTGATCGGTTGCTCTTTTTTTTTTTTGTTTATGTGTTTTTTCTTTAATTGAAGAAGAAATATAAATAATTTGTGAATTTTTTTTCTTACTTTTATAATTTGGGATTACTCATTGTGGTTTTAAATATGTCAACTTTTAAGTGAAGAATGGCCATCGTTGTCTGTTGTTGTTCTTAATTCAGTCTAAAGTACTGCGAAGTTAGTCATGGGGTGGATAACATGATAGAAACTTATCTGAAAGGGTTTATGGCAGGGAGAGGACCAGTGGGTGAATCCAGGAAGGAAAATGGTTGTGCCAAGTAGGTTCTAATGCTTGTATAACGAGGCGCCAATATCTTTATAGCTAAGTTTTGCACAGGTTCATTATGGCAATGAAAAGTTACCAGCAGTCAGCTTTGAAGTTGGCTAGGCTTTTCAGCCTCAGAAAAATGGGAGGGTGTTTATCCTGCTTGCTTTCATTCTTAGTTTGTTGTGTTGTGACTACATAAATTCCAAAGGCTTAGTAACAACATTTAAAAGTATGGGCTACTTTCGTGACTTATAGTAGTAGTGAGCTTCAACTTGGAAAAGTTTGGAATGATTTGATAATTTCTCTTGATGTAGGTTCTATGATGCTTCAACTATAAACACTTAAATAATAATACATAGTTACAATATCACCAATATATTGCTATTTTCTGTATAAATATTAATTGACAACTTAACTAGTACAGGTGATTTACTGTAGTTAGCAAAAATGAAGCTTTCTCAGGTTATGCATTTTTTCTGTCATTTGTATGTTTGGCACTGTTGACATGGTATCATGCAGTGCAAGACTTCAAAGTATTATAGTGCCAGTAAGTAGTAATGCTACTTCTTGAGTTTGTGATATGATACCTCTGACTTTAGAGAAAGAAAGAGGTACTTGGGAAGTTCCTGGTGCTCTTGGACGATAATCTTTTTTGAGTGAAAGTGGAACAACCCGATGTTACTGCCAAACTTTAATGGTGATAGAACGTTTTTGGCTATTTTTTTTGGCTTTTCAATATGTTGTTCAAACTTCATTTTCAACCTTGGTGTTTACAACTGACAGGCCTTGTCAAAACTGATTTCCCATACAACCAGAGATTGTTGTTGTTCTTGACTTGGGAGTTCCAGGTTCTCCAGAGCTGTCCACCAGTGTTCATGTTGTGCTTACTGAGAGTATGGTACAAAAGTATAAAACCAAACATATTCTTTCTGTACATGCTACATCAGTGGTAAGACTGCTGATGCTGATATCTGGCATTTACAGAAACTTCTATTATTTTTTTTTTAATATTAAAATTTATCCTAGAAACTTACATGATTCTTTTTAAAAATTCTCTTGTGGGAAGCACTAGCAGCTATATAAGGAAGAAGTCTCTAAAAAAAAGCTGATTAGGAACAAAGATGACTACTTCCCCTATCATAAAGATATATTTCAGTGCATGGTGAGGTATAGAATGTTCCTGTGCATTATCTGAAACATAAGATGCCAGGGAAGAATGAAGCTCACTAAGCTGTTCATATGTTTTGGTTGGATCTGGGGCTTATACAGAAAGGCTGCTGATTCAGTGAAGCTGGAGCTATGTTTATGGGCGTGATGATTTAGTCTTTTTCATGTTACCTGGGGTTTTCTAATCCTCCAAATAGCAAAAACATGAATCTGTTTCTTAGTAGGCTACTGAACATCTGTGTCTGCTGAATTAATGACAAAACACTTTTGAAATGTTTTATTTTGTAAGCATGAAATGGAAAAGTGCACTGAGTCATATACATAAACATTTAAAAGTGTTACAAGATCTATAACTTTTAAGTATTGCTAGTGTTGGTATCTTCTATATTAGAGTATGGAATGTCATTAAAAATTACTCTTTCCAGTGGACAGTCAAGCTGATTCTCACTTTTGAAATAAGACTTTTGGTTTTTTCTTTCACTGAACTTTGCTGTAGACATAGGCAAAGTCATTGTTTTCTTCACTTCTCATTAGACACTGTCAGCTTAGTGCCAGAAATGCAGCATTGTATTTAAATGGCTTGTGCTGTTTGGGAGTGGATAAACTAGTGTGTTTCTGAACAGAGTGAGATGAGAATTTTGTGGGCTGTTGGGAAAGGAATTAAATTATTCCCAACTTTGCAGAGCAGTGGACTGGCTTTTGAAGAATAGTTGCTGTAAACATAAAGTGATAACTTTCTTAGTTAAGAGAAGCAATTCATATAAAAATCTGTGCTGAGGATTAGCTTGTTAAATGGCAAGGATATGTGGTTTTGCAACAGTTTTCAGTTTTCCAGTATCACTCAAAAAAAGAACTGAGTTTATACCTCTTAATGTAAAGGTACTGCTCAGAACTTGGAAACCCACTTATTTTGGGCTGAGCAGATTTCACCACTGAGGCAACCTCTTAGCAGTGAAACGCTTTAGGGGATTCCTAGTTCTTTCTTTATAGTCTGTTATTTTTTGATTCAGCCTTACTGAATTTCTTAAATTGCTCTTCAATTTTTTTGTTTCCCACATAGCAAGAAAAATAATTTTTGATTCAACTGCTGCCTGTGCAGTTGATTAGCCCTTTCTCTTCTTTAAACTTGAGAAACTTTTTCTTCAGCTGTGTTAGTAACACTATTGTGGATGGGTTTTTGTTTGCACATGCTGCCTTCCCTATTCTTCTGTGTGAACAGAAGAGCCAGAGAGCTCAGGAGAGTCTCCAAGGTTAGCAGGATTTGTATGAATGACCTTCATTTTGCCATAGGTGAGACTTTTCTGTAGCCCTGTTGCCTGCTGTTGCTCCAATACCTGTGTTCAAATCAGTTTTGTGTATCTTGAACACCTCAGTTGAAGACTTAATTCATGGCTTGAATGGTCCAGTGATACTCTGCTTGATACTCAAACTTTCATACCAGGAGGGACAGCTGTATTGTCTTAACCATTTAAAACATATGTTCTCCCAGTAACTAATTTGCACAGAATTCATTGATGTTTCCTGTCTAGGTTTTTGAAGCTTCATGTGGAATAATGGCATTAGTGTAAAGCTAGACTCTTCAGTCTAAATTGCCAGTCACTGCTTGCTGAAGGAAATGTAAAAAGAAGCAAAACCTCTCTGTGGAGTTTCTCTGAATCTGGACAAAAGTGGAGCTTGAGCTCCATGACTTTAGCTCCATCTGGTTAACCAGATGGTGTGATGACCAGTATTGTTTCAGGAATCTGACTTGGGTGTCTTACATCAGCAAATAAAAAGGAATAAATTTTGCTGAGGTAATCAGTAGAGGCAAATAGAGAAGTGAGGCTAATCATTGAGAGAATCCTTAAGTTGTGTATTTTGTCTTAGTATCTGGATGAGTTTGAGACTTAGGGGGATTTAAATTGTTAGGATTTGTTCTGTATTATGCTATGTATTTTTAATATATCAGTTTTTATATTATCTGTTATTTTTGCGATGTTTCCCGAATTTCAGGAGCATGATATTTAGATAGTGTGGTGCTGGTGTCAACTGTATTTTGTTTATGATAAAAAAATCTAAAATCTTAACACAAATAGCACTAAAAATAGTACTCTTAGGATGGAATGGAATACTGGGAGAGAAGAGGAACAAGTGTTTTGAATGACAGGTTGTTGTGTACGGGTAGGAATTGGTTTAAATACAAAGCATATCTGAAAAGAAGTTCATGACAGGATTGTAGGTTTTTCTGAGGATGGAGAAAAAGGCTTTAGTGTTGTAAAAGCAAATAATACAGAACTTGGAATTAGTATCCAAGTCTTGTAAGTTATGTATGAGACAGCATTATATAGGTGTATTTTCTCTAAGTTCAGTTTAAATGGATGTGTTGGGGCTGATCACCTGATCTTCAAAAGATGCACTGTAATCCCTCCTCTACCTTAAAAGAAGATTTAGTCATTTCCATACAAAGGAGTTTAGAGGTGTATGCTCTGGAAACTATAAAGCTTCTTACAAACTTTGTTTTTTCTTTTTTTTTCTTCCACTTCTGCACTCTGTTTAAAATGGGTTTTAGCAATGACTGTATTCTGTTCTTTTAGTTTGGTTGTTACTGGTAACAGTGTAAAAAGATACTGCCTACCAAAACTTAAGGTTCTGAGGAAGAAGTTGTTGGGCTACACTGCCTTCAGTTTAGCACAGACACAAAGCTGTAGTCTGTGTTCTTATGTAGGGGAAAAGCACATGTGCATTTCTTACTGATTAAATTAATATTTGAATGTGAAGTACTGCATCATAACACTTTAGAATAAATCCACTGTAGCTGTTGTCTGATTTGCACATGCTAAATAGTCAGTATGTGCTCTTCAAAATTTCAGGTTAAACCATAGCTGCAATAATAGCATGTTAAATTTAACTCTACATCATTTTCTGTGACTTTATTTTATATTTGTGCAATTGGCAGATAGCTCATGGTCATCTCAGAGTGATAAGATGATCTTCATGTTTATATGTGAGTGACAAGAAACAAACCCAAAAGCCTCAAACCGTATCTTAGTTTTCTTAGTGATCTTAAAAAGAAAAACTTAGGTTTTGTGGTTGTTGGTTGGTTGGTTTGTATATTTGGGTATTTTAGTTTTTTTCCTTTTTTTATAAAAAACAAAACAAAAAAACCCCCAAGAACAACAAAACCCCACAACCCAGCAAGCCCTAAACATGCTTTCAGTTGTGTCAGATATGATCTGCCAGATCTGTGTCTGCTGTTTTCAAGGGTGTGTAGCTGAGATGGAACTTTCAGTTGCTGTTTACTATTCTGCTTTTTGTTAATGTTTAACTTCAGTGAGTCTCAGATGTGACATACCATCAGCAAGACCAGTCTCTAATCCATTTGGGTAGAAGGTAGCACTTATACTTTCCTGGCTTTTTGCTTTTCTCTTTGAATAAATTTGGTAGTTTAATCTCTTCTCTGGACATGCCACAAGTAAAAGGTAGAATGTCCATATGCCCATATGTGACAAAGGGAAGATGGTAGAGTGTGAGTATGATCCTCATGATTTTAGAAAAAAAGTAAAGTATAGGAGCATTTATCATTGGCATTTTCTGACTAAAATGGAACATGTAAATACAATATAAAAGTTGGGCTAATGAGCACCTAAAGTTTATTTCTCAGAGGTAGTTTACTTTTACTTTAAAAGGCAGGTAGCAAATGCTTTACCTGGTGTTTCTTGGTTTTATGCAAGGTGGGAGGCAGTGAGAGGATATACCTTTACTTGTTTCTTTGTATTAACAATAATGCTGCCTTTTAAATGAATAGATGAACAGAATAAGTTACTTTATTCTGTCCTTTATTATGTTTAACAAACCTTTTTGCCATACCACTTTTTCTTTAATTTTCCAAAGGAATTCTTTTTGTATTCTTTGTTGTGCTATAGAAACCTTAGACTAGAGTTAACGTAGCAGGAGTAAACGGCAGACCTTCAATTTAAATGTTTTTATCTAGATAAAATAACCTATATTCTCTTTTAGGGTTAATATATATTAGCTATCTGCTGCAGCTGTAAAAGTCTTGAAGACAGTTGTGCTGAGGATGGTTACACACTAACCCAGTGAAAGGGTACTTACTAACTCTTCAGTGCTCAAAAAGATGTGAAACACTTGTGTTGGGGAGGTCCTGTGCTGTTGATACTATCGTTATTTCGTTTATTATAAAAGTTAATGTAAGAACTGTAGCTAGTTTATGTATAAGATGTATATCTGGTGATCGATTTAATTGGTTGTTTGAAGCTGTTTTAGTGAGCAGTTTCAAAGCTTGTTTGTGCCCTGTGGCCATGCTCTGGTGGTCCTGTACTGGCTGGAGGAGCACTGGTTTAGGTCATTGCAATGTGGTGTTTTGAAGGCAGAGTTACACATTGCGAGTGCCAGGGCTGTGTGTAAACCAGACTAGGGAAGAGATCTGATGTTTGGCTGGGGTATGTGCTGTAATTTTATAGGCAGTGTAAAGGATTATGTTTAAGTTGTTAGTTCTTGAATTTGTGAATCGTGGCCCTTACAAGTAGGGGGAGTACAGAGGCGTCTGTCAGCACTTCTGACTTCAGGAATTAGCTCAGCAGAATCTGATTTTTTAGTGACATTGAGTCTTTTTTGAAGTCTTGTAATAGCATGTGCCAGGCTGTTTTGCCAGCCCTTTAAATGAAGTCTAATATCTGTTGAATTGGATTCAGTTTCTTGTTATGAATGGGTGAAAAGTATGGTTAAACCATCAGGAAATTGTTACAGAAAGCTAAAATATAGATTACTTTTGTATTGCTGCTTTAAAAAACGTGCAAAAGTAAGCTGAAAGAATCTCAAATTAAAAAAACATGCATTTATTTTCAAATTAACAGTTGGCAAAGGTTGGGAAAATGTAGTTCAAACAACTTGTTTTGTGGTATAAGTTAAAATATTCCGAGAATGTTTATATATTGACACTTTTTGTTTTCTGGTTGCTTTTTTGAGGCAGTTAAGTGGCTGAAGCTACTATTTGAGTTGACATTCCTTAAGTGTTTTTTTTTAGGAGAAGGAAAAAAAAGTTTCAGGCACTTCTTTGTCCTTAATTTGAATTACTGTTTTATGTAATTTATCTGAACAGCTGTTTTTAAAAAAGTTTTCATTGACATCTAAGGTCCTAAGATCTATATGATTTATGGAACTGCTATCAGATTCTTCATTAGTTGATTAAAATCTCATAGCTGAAGGAAACAGTATAAAATAATTTTCCCAGATACTGCCTCAGTCCCCACAGTTACTTGAAGGTAAATTTTTTTGAATGTACACTTCTTAATATATTTTTCCTGATTTTTCCTGATTTCCTTATTTTTTTTTTTCTGATGAGCAAAGGGACAGATGTGCTCACGCTTGCATGGTGACTAAATTCTTGATTGTAAACAAAGTATAGTAGATAGAATTGTTATAAAATGGGTTTAACTTGTAGAAGACTATATCATGTTTTGTGGATTCTTGTCAATTTTCAATTTAGGTGTTCCTTTTTTTAGTAGTTTTTATGGCAATGAGGAATGAAATCTTAAGGGGATGATGAAATAATGGAAGTAAAATTGAAGTAATGCTGTAGTTTTTTCCACATGTAATAGGCAGTTAGCCTTATGAAAATATTTCTCATTTTGTATTAGAGAAATAGTATATAATAAGTATGAACATGCAGGATTGCTATTACAGCAGTATACCAAGGAATGTTATGTCTGCCAAGAGTAGGACTTTGACTTTTGTTATCAGCTTGACTTTTTGACATGAAGAGTTCTCTCTGCTTTAGACTTTATGAAAGTGAAGGAGCCTAAACTGATATAGCTTTTGCCCTAGTAGGAATGAAAAAAATAATTAAGGGGGAAAAACGTTAATGCATATTAAGAGTTGGTGAAAGGTAATTCTATTTCTGTCCTTAATAGGACAGATTTAACACAGTGATTTGGGATGAAAATGCTAACACTAGGCTTAACTTTTCTTTTCTTGGGATGTATCTTGTCTGTTACTATGATGAGAGAAAAGAATTTTTTTGGTTTTGTTTTGTTTTGTTTCTGTCAGTAACTTTATCTAATTGCCTTTATTAGTCCCGTTACAACCCAGGGATCACAAACACAGCAACTACAGAAGCATTATGGCATTACCTCACCTATCAGTTTAGCTGCCCCCAAGGAGATTGACTGCATGCTTACCCAGAAATTAATTGAAACCCTAAAACCTTATGGTGTATTTGAAGAGGAAGAAGAGCTGCAACGCAGGTGAGTGAATAATCTGTTTTATGACCTGTCATGAGGTTCATGTGTGACTATTGAAAACCAAGTGTGTTTGTGTTCTTACAATGCTTTCCCAAAAGCCTAGTGAAATTGTAAACTTAATTTTTCTCAGTTAAGAGTAATATCTCAAAATACAGAGGTATTAAAATGGACTTTAAATTTCAGAGGCTGGCTTGCATTTTTTCCCCTTCATTTCTACTTTATTGTAATGGACCTTAAATTTTTTTTTCCATATTAACCCTTATAGAGGTTTTTTTTTTCTCTCAGCACTACTTATCACTGTTCTTTTAGATGCATGTGCCAAATGAATTAAAGTTTCATATTGAAAATTAGTTGAATTGATGTGTGTATGCCTTGCATGCTTTTATTTTTTTTGGAAATTAAATCTCTAAGGGGGTGAAAAATAGTGGGCATGTTGTAGGAGTAACTTATCTTTCAGTATATGTGTATATGTAACAAAGTCTAATTAGATCTGTAATATTACTCTAGTTGACTTGCTGTGTAATGATGATCACAATCTTAAAAAAACTAGTTTTGTCTAAGTTTGTAACCTTATCATTCTGCTGTTTTATTACTAGGATTCTAATTTTGGGAAAATTAAATAACTTGGTAAAGGAATGGATACGGGAAATCAGTGAAAGCAAGGTATGGATGTACTTAACATAGTGTCACCAATATTGAGATTCTAAGAGTGCTGTACGACGATTGTTCCATAATGCATTCCTGTACCAAATGGGATGAACCTTAGACGTGGGGACCAAAGCAAATACCATCCTTGTGTAGTTTCTTTTGTTTTAAGCAGCACTGCCCCTTTGTAGCAGAACCTTGTCAAAGAAACTGATATATGTAACTTGACTTTTTCTCAAAATTCCTGCATATATTACTGTATTAGTTGTAGACTTGAATTATTTGCCTTTGTGAAACAGTGCTAGACCTTAAAAGGTACTTCCTGCATCTTTGTGGTCTGTGGTCTTCTTTAAGGTTATAGTAATCCCTGCCCCCACACATCTTTGAAACTTGCATGATTATATATATATATTTTTATTTTTTTTTAGAGGACACCCCTAATATTTTAAGCTATTTTGCTTTGTGTATTTGGGATTGTATGTTTACTGCACGCTTTTCTTATGCAATGAGAATATATATGAACAAGATTATGGGCAGGGACAGCCCTGCTATATGTCTTGATCCTTGAAAACAAAATAGTGAGAATATCGTGACCGGTGTAGGATTGAAAGCTGCTTAAGTTAATCTCATGTACATTGCAAAATAGTTTTGTTTACACAGCAGAAGACAAAATAAATCAAACATTCATGTAAGGTTTCAGATTGTAGCATTACATCCTGTTAGGAAAGGGTAGCCCTCTTTGCCTACAGTACTGTGGATTCAACAGTTTTTTTAGAGACTAGGAACTTCAGTAGATGTACTTGAACAATTTGAACATAAAATAAATACCTTTCCCTATACCCAAACTTTTATTTAGAGGCTGTGGTATGAGTGTCTCTGAAAGTAATGTAATAAACACTAATACAGTAGACTGTGTTTTGTGTTGCTCTAAATTTGAATCCATCATCTATTTTGTATATGTCAGTCTAAAATGCCTGAGTGGTAAGCAAAGTGTGTTTGATCTCTGTAATATTATAAAACTGTTGCACCTAAAATGTAGAATTACTGCAACAATTACCAGGCTTGAGGTGGTAATGTAGTTGAAATGTTACAAATAATCCAAGTGGCAAATGTATCTCAGTCTTTTCTGTAAATGCTGAGATTATTTCAGTAGTTCAGCAGCATAAATTTTGTGCTATATTTTTCCTCTCGTTTGAAAATAAATGGCTGTGTTGTTATAAGTTGTTAAGGTAAAATAACTAATTTTTTTCTCTCCATTTAGAATCTTCCACAATCGGTAATAGAAAATGTTGGAGGAAAAATTTTTACATTTGGATCCTATAGATTAGGCGTTCATACAAAAGGTAACATTTCCCTGTGTTATAAAAATCCATGTGTTTGAGCTAATGATTAATCTTGCTGTATTTGGAGTGGGTTTAGATGTCTTAATTTTTTTGGTCTGTCTTCATTCTAAATAAAAGAAATGTATTCCTATATTATATTTTCATCATGGATTGGAAACAGACAAAAAAGTTGAAAATTATTGAAAGAAAAATTTGTATACTTAAATTTCATGTTTTGTTCTTTGAAAGTTAGTGTTCCACAACTGATGCAAGAGTATATGTGTGTGTTCTGTATGTTTAATGACCATGAATATTTTTATTTGGTTTGACTTAGTATTTCAAAAAAGCACCATTCCACGATAAGAAACTAAATTTTCCTGCTTAATTATTAATAAAAATGTCCATTGCTGACATTCCATACATGTGAAATATTGAATAATTTACTTCTGCTAATTAACAATTTCAGGTGCTGATATTGATGCCCTGTGTGTTGCACCAAGACATGTTGAAAGAAGTGATTTTTTCACATCATTTTATGAAAAGTTAAAACAACAAGAAGAAGTGAAAGATCTGAGGGTATGTGAAACACCTGATAACAGCTTACTGACATGAGGATTAGGAAAAATCAGTAGTGAAAGATGATGCATTAAATAAGTAACTATAACTTTACTGTTAAGAATTGCAAAGGATTTTTTGTTAATCTGCAGCCAAGCCTGTTGTAAGAGTTGAAATAAATTGAGATTCTTCCAAATTTTCTCTGCTCTCACTTAACAGGTACACTCAAAAATTTGGATGGCAGAATGATCTCCTAGCATGTATGTTAGTATGGCAAAATTTCTGGTTACTCACTAGAAGCAGGCAGGTGCAAATGTAATGTTAGCTTGATAGGCTTCAGGACCAAGCTTGTTTGGTTTTAATGAAGCTTTTATGCTGCTGTTTTTATAACCATATGCTTATATAAACAATAATGGTGGTTGATATTAACTGAACTTTTTATATTGTCTGTCAACTGTGCATTTGGAAAGGGAAAACAGTATTTTTAGTGTGTCCTGTTACTAAATGCTTGTGCATGATTTTTAGCTTCTAAAGATGAAGATTTCCCTTATAGTAGTGGAAGACTGTACTGGTGCAGTATTTTGTTTCTGTTGCCTCCCTCAGTCAACTGGTGGGAGTTTTAATCTTGATATTGGCTCAGAGTAAATTTTCTCTGCTCCAGTTATTGTTTTCTTTTATTGGTGGTTTGTTGTTTTTTTTTTTTTTTTTTTTTTAGATAGTTGGTAGCAAGTCTTTATTTGGTTTAGTCCTGCTTTCATAAAATAAATGGAGCTGTCTCTGCAGTATTCTTCCAGTCTATGCACCCTGTAGTTGGTAACTACCAGGGTAGTGCAGACATCTGGTGGTAACACTATATGCACTGAAACAGCTGTTATCAATGCTTTGTCTGAACACATTTAGTAATATTTAAATTGACATGCTGTATTTGTGAGGATTCAAATTTTCAGTATTCCATTCTACTTTGCTGTAAACTCTAAGGTAATGTAGCTCATTTAGCAGCAAAGTATTTATGTTATTCAGTGTTGCTCTGCAGTGAAATAACTAACTTTTATGTCAGGGTGTCATAATACTTTTAAATTCCAGCTAATATTAGGGGTTTGTACACCTCCATCTCTAGGGAAACATAGACTTTTTTAGTGGCTGCTATAGTGAGTATGAGACTCGTGTGAATTTGATTTTTGCTTAAGTTTGGTCCATCCTGCCAACCAGTAATGTTATGGTAATCTTAATTAAGGTTTGAGTACAGACAGTAGTGTTGTCTCCTCCTCCTGGTAAGAACTGAAACGCTCTTGGAACAATTTATCATCCAACAATTCAGAGTATTTTTTTATTTGGAAGTAAGCAGCGTTCTTTGCTTTTGCTAAAACAATGTGCTGCAGATTTGCATTTAGTTCAGATGCTCAGTTCAGGAAAATGATATTCATAGCTGATTCCAGAGTACAACTTCCATAGTTGCACTGGACATTGTTCATCAAAACACTGTAATATTGACCACATATTAAAAACATGCTCAACCTTTGGAGACTGGTGTCTTGCAACTGCAAGGTGATGTCAGGCTACATAGTTACAGTCTTCTCCTCATTTCTTGTGCCAACTGTAGAAGCAGAAATGATAGGCCTTTTAGAGCAAGAATCCCCATAGCTTGGGCTTGGAATACTTACAGGTATTTGTGAGGAGTAAAAGATGCTTGATCATGTCTTGTATCTAGGGAGAAAGAGAGTTGGACCTTGAGGTAACACCATCACAGCAGGTTGGTACACGTTTGGATCATAATTGACACCTAGACAGCTGCAGCACATGGTAGATCACTGCTTACTACATAAATTCTCAGTGGTGGAGAAAGACATTGCTGACAAGAATGAGCCTGAAAACAGAAAAGCATTGATATCAATAACATTTCATTATGATTGTCTAGACATGGTAGCTATTGTTTATGAATGTTCTCTATACTGAAAATAAAATGCAATTTTTTTCCCCCCAGGCTGTTGAAGAAGCATTTGTCCCAGTTATTAAACTTTGTTTTGATGGAATAGAGGTAAAGATCCTATTTTAATCTGTTTTTGGTAAAATGTGGTTGAAACAAAATTTTTAAGATCTTAATAAGTCACTATTCATCAGTGGGAATGCTATTAAAGTGACTCTCCAGAGTTTGTACCTAAGATTTTTTTCAACAGTCCTAAGTCATATAATTTAAGGTGGAGAATTTAAGATTGAAATGTTTTTCTTTAGGGACTTAAAGCTGTATGCAGAATATCTCCCTGTTATTTTTTGGTTTTTTTATTGCTCTGCTACCCACTTGTACCAATTAGTTTACTGACCTGTAGAGTACCAGTATAGGCATTATTTAGGCTTACCATTTAATAGAAGTTATATTTGTAAATAATGCAGCTTCAGAATTTTTTTGACTGCTAGTGATTAACTGTCCAAGCATGAAAGATTTGCTTTGTTGTCATACATTATAGAAAGTTGTGTCTTTAACTAGTTCTCAGAAGTGAGCTGCTGAAGGCAAGCTGGGTATTCCTTTTGTCCTGATCTCTTAGCATATCTGTAAACATGTGACAAAACAATGGTTTTGGTGGCTGTAGCCTGATGGATCACCTGTCTTGAGCACTGAACTTGTTTAATTTGATTTTTGCTAAGGAAACAGGAATGGTGATTTCAAAAGATACT
This sequence comes from Luscinia megarhynchos, assembly GCA_034336665.1. Lineage (NCBI taxonomy): Eukaryota > Metazoa > Chordata > Aves > Passeriformes > Muscicapidae > Luscinia > Luscinia megarhynchos. Next base: position 47,410,942 of record CM067568.1, read on the forward strand.
CTGTTTATTCTTCTCAGACTGTTACATAGTCAAACTGTCATCTCTTGGTGACAAGACAAAACCATTAACTGTTTATACACACAGTTAATGAGACTTATAGTTGGATTATGTCAACCAGTAACTGTCGGGGAGAGAATTGCCGTGCTAATCTTCTGGCAAATGATATGGTGTAGTATTGTACACAAGACTGGCAATTTCTTCTCTTCCAGTCTGTGAATTTGTATCTCTTAGCCATTTTATACTGTCCGTATGCAGTTGGGTATTAAGGAACATTTTTCTGGAGAATCTGTTTGCTGTTTACATAGCTTAGTTTTTCGTTCTAGATGTTGAAATTTGCCATAGCTGTCCTCTGGTCAGTTTGACTTTTGTATATTGTTGTTTTTTTGTTTTTCCTCAGTCATTGAAGCATTTTAAAAAATGAAATTTGAAATATAAGACCAAATAGGGGGAAAAAATGACTGCTCTAAAAGAAGTAACATCTTGTTCCATATAGTAATTTATGATGGGCTTTGATGGGCTTAGGTTTATTACAGAGACTTAACTCATGCTACTGACAGTGCATGAGAGTTCTTTTTCTTATATCATAAGCACACTCTTTGTATATACCAGTGTTGTTGGGCCACAGTTTCTGATAGTTGTGTTTGTGCCCAGGTATGTCAGTATCAAAAGATTTTAATTTAATTTTCCTTTTGCTAACCCAGGCAAAACATGCCAGAAGGTAGAACTGAGGATAAGGACTTGAGTTTTGTGGTGATCCTGTTATTAAAACTTTAAAAATTTCTGACAATAAGATTTTACATGGCCATTTTATTTTTTTGATTAAAATAAACAACTTTTGCTTCATTTTTTTGCTCTTTGGGTAGAGTGCTTCATATTTGATTGCCAGCTACCTCTCCCAGAGTTACATAAGACAGACTTTAATTTCTTTATTTGAAAATAAATGTCAATGAGCTTTGAATCTTTAGAGGTGCTAGACCTTCTAGAGATCAGAGCAGAATTTCAAGCTGAAGTTAATTTTGAACTTGTTTTACACTGAGAAGTAGTACTTTTGACTCAAGTAGGAACTTCTATATGTAATCCAGACTGTTGATAAGATCAGCTATTAAGGACTTTGAAATACAAAATGCACTGAATACTTTGGAAATACTTTTCTGTGGAGAAGAGCTTCATAGTTTAAAAACAAATGGATGCAAAGTTTTAAGTACCTACAAAAAGTCTTTAAGTTGTCTTCAGCTTTGCTTTATCTGAAATAATTTTAATGTAACTAAACCAGTTTTGTTCTTGGTGCAGCAGTACTTGGTATTTCATCGTCTTGTAGGTCAAGTGATAACCACTCATTTGGTGAAGTGCCTTTGTTGCCTTGCAGACAGTCTGCTGATATGCACTTGATATTCTCATCAACTGACTGATGGAAAGGCAAACTGACTTCTGCACTCTGCAGTGTCCTTGTGTGGGCAGTGTAAAGCTAACTCAGTGCTGAATAGTATTTTAGATTTCTTGGCCTAGAAAAGCTGTTATGTTTAAGTATTGCAAAAGTAATAGCAAAGAAATTTTACGTGATTTCAAAATGTAAATGCTTGCTCAGCAGCTTGAATTTTCAGAACATTTTCTGTAATCAGGTATGTAGACTCTTCAGAGGTAGACACTGGTGTTCCATAGAGTCAACTGATTACACTTATGCTTTACAGGGGATGGGGAAAGGTATCCTACTCTTCCTAATTTCATGGTCATGTTCATGGAATCATAGGATATGCTGGGTTGGAAGGGACCCATCAGGATCATTGAAGTCCATCTCCTGCCTTGTGTGGGACATCCTAAGGGTCACATCATGAGCCTGAGAGGGTTTTCCAAATGCTTCTTGAACTCTGTCAGGCTTGGGGCTGTGATCACTGACCTGGGGAGCCTGTTTCAGTATCCAACCACCCTCTGGGTGAAAAAGCTTTCCTTTGTATGTAATATAAGCCTCCCCTGGCTCAGCTTTATGCTGTTTCCTTGAGTTCTGTCACTGGTTACGAGAGTGAAGGAATCCATACCTGCCCCTTTACATCCCCTCATGAGGAAGTTGAAGATGATAATGAGGACTCCCCTCAGTTGTTGCTAGAATTCTTCTCTAGAATATTTAGGTTAAAACCAGGATTTATGTTTTCATGGCATGTTCTCATGTTGGTAGGATTTTGTATTATGGACCTAGAAGTGATGCTTTTTGCTAAAAGATTTTATTTATATTGGCAGTCAGCATAGCTTTTGCGTATGTGCTGGTTGGTATTATAAATGTGTATTTTGTCCTCTTGGAAAAGGAGCTGTAAGATAGATGAAGCACCTGAAAGTGTTTCCTTAAGTGTCTGTGAAGGATGTTAGTATGTATTTTTTTCAAGGGATTCTTTATGCTAGTAAGACTCCTATTAGTAAACTTGATGAAAATGACTTACAGAAGACTACAGAAGAAATAACAGTTTTGTAATGTTTTACCTCTTTTTTTTTTTTTTTTTTTTTTTAAGATTGATATTTTGTTTGCAAGATTAGCACTGCAAACTATTCCTGAGGACTTAGATCTACGAGATGACAGCCTACTTAAAAATTTAGACATTAGATGCATACGAAGTCTTAATGGTATGTATATACTGCTTTGTATATCAACTTGTCTAATCTTTAAATAACTGTCCTGGGTTCTTTTATACAGTAGTTGTGGATTTGACTGAAAATACATCAACTTCATATCTGGAAATAATCATTGCAGTTTTGTATATCCTTCTGGAGAGAAGGATTGTTGCTTGCTGGCCAGACTGTTTGATTTTTATTTTTCTTATGTTTGGCTGGTACATTGTTGTAGAAATTAATGGGAGTTGCAAGACTTTTGTGTGGAACATTACCTGTTTCTGTAAATAAAGATGTGTTTGTTTTTAAATTTGTGTTTGGATAAACATACATGAAATTGCTTCAGTGATAAATTGGAGATATCAAAATGGTGTCAATTTGAGGTCAGTTCTTTAGTAGCTTACTAGCTTGCATAACTCTTAACTTCTCTATAATACCTTTGCTTAAAAATGGTTATTTACATACAGGTTGGTAGGGCCTTCAGCCTGGCTGCATCTTGATGGAGAGTAGGTCCATGTTTGCATGAGGAGCAGTGATTGTTGTTACAAGCTGAAAACTTGATAATTTGAGATCATCACAGCTACTTAAACTGTTCTGAGAATTTCCCATCTGTGCAATCTCTAGAATTTGTAGTTGCCTCTTACTTCAAAAGTAGTCTTAGATAATACTGTTTTCTTGCAAACAGCTCTCCACAACTACTTAGTAACAATGAAATGCTACTTATTCTTTATTATGAACATCCTAAAGTCAAGCAGTTAATATTGCCATCTATAATGTTACAGTCTGAAATATGCCATCAAAGTAGCAGTACAGCTAGTATCTTTAAAAACTATTCTTTTTAGTCTGTTCTTAAAAGCTTTGACCTATGGCTGGCAGGTTTTCTGTAGGTTCATGAAGACTCATACTTTTTTTAGTTTGCCTGCTCATTCCATGATGCACTGCATGTATTCATATAACAGCAGAACTTGTTTGTTTCTTCAGGAGCTTATAGTAACAAAAATATTAAGTGGTTGTCCAAAACTATAATGTTATCATTAATTGGTTACCTGATTGTTGCCCTAGAACACTAAAAATGAAAAAAGGCACGTGAAAACATGTTAAACTTTCTAATCCAAAACAAAAGTGATCAGAATATGAAATGAGTTTCCAGCATGCTTATCTAAAAAGTTTAGTATTGTTGATGCTAGGGGAGGATAAGCAAGCAAAAAACTTTGGAAACAGCAACTGTAATTAATTCTTTCTTTTGCAGGTTGCCGGGTAACCGATGAAATTCTGCATCTAGTACCAAACATTGACAACTTCAGGTTAACACTGAGAGCTATCAAATTGTGGGCAAAACGTAAGCAGTTTTATTCCAAAATTGGTGAAGTTCTCACTACCTCTTTCAGTTACTGACATTTCTCTCCTTTTGTCTCTTTCCTTCTCGATCCACAGGCCACAACATCTATTCCAATATACTAGGTTTCCTTGGCGGTGTGTCCTGGGCTATGCTAGTAGCAAGAACTTGCCAGCTTTATCCAAATGCAATAGCATCAACTCTTGTACATAAATTTTTCTTGGTATTTTCTAAATGGTATGTTTTTTTGTTTGTTTTTTTTTTTTGTTTGTTTTTAATTTAGATTAAACTAAAATAAAATTGTTTGTAGACACTAAATTTTAGTCCTGTTTTTATGGTACCATTTTCAGCTGTTACCAGATTAAGATAAATTAGAAGCATTGTTCTTGCCACCAGAAATTGTCAGTTTAGTTTTTCAGTAAGTCATCCAACATGTCTTGTTTTTAAAATATCCAAACCAAAACCACACAGTTTTTAATTAAAATTTTCGCAAGTATTTTTTGTAATTCAACAATACTCTCCAGATAAAATACTTACATAGTACAATATAATAGCATATACCCCAAAGTTCAAAGTCTTTTAATATTCAGATAATGGGATAATGAATAAAAAAGGTGTGCCAGTATCTGGTTTTGCCACATAGCTTAAATGCATTTTAAGAGAACCAATGGCAAAAATCTGTGTTTTCATCTTGTCAGTGTGGAGTGGTAGATGTTTCTGAAATTACATGCCATTTCATACTCTTGATTGAGCTAGTTAGCTCAGAAAGATGGTTTGAATAACTCTAATGGGAACATTCCAGCTAGATTTCAAAGAAATGGGACAAAAGTGAACTTTGCAGATTACAAATGAATACAGTTTTTCTTGGAAATCCATATTTGGATACCTATATTCATCATTAAGAATCATTTACCATGGTGTTGCTTTACTCCAAATATAGTGTCTTAATGTGAAGATAATTTGCACAATTTCACTGTCTTGTATTCATAGGCTTTATAGCCTCCTTGAGATATGTGGTGTTTAGTAATACTCTGCCACACTAAGGTAGTAGAGAGGAATTGGTTGCAATCTCTGTTTAATGTGTTTCTTGGGCTTCTCTCCAGTTTGTACATGTATAGCATAGGAGCATAATTTACAAATTCCAAGAGATTAACTGGCTTCTGCTCTTTATTGGAATGTGACTTACTCAGGGGGAAGGATGGCTTGAAGAACAAGTGTTACTTTTTAGTGTTCAATTCAACAAGGTTTCTTTCTCTCTTGATTATAATTTTCTTTTAATATGTGTGGTTTTTAATGATGCTATATGCTGTAATTGTGCTGGCTGTTTGTTCTGTAGTTTGTCCATGAAACAGCTAGCTTGAAGATGGACCGAATGTCAATCTTCACAGAGGAATTTCTCTTTGACTGGTATATTTCAGGAAGAATTTAGAGGAGTTTAAATTAGTTACCTAAACTAGTGGTTATAAACCTTCAAGACTACAGAAAATTCTGTGTTCTGATGCCCTGGAGAAGCTAATTGCAGTTGTCTTGTAGTTCAGCAACACAGCTTATTTAAACAACCCCGGTTAGACCAGCATAGTCATGAGGAAATGGTGCTTTATTTTGAGAGCAGATTTAAGAAGGATCACATTCAAAAGTATTGTTTGTGTAACATACATGGTTGTATCCAATAGTCTTATGCAGTGCTACAATCTTTTTGAACAGGGAATGGCCAAATCCAGTGCTATTGAAACAGCCAGAAGAATGCAATCTTAATTTGCCTGTATGGGACCCAAGGGTTAGTGTGTTATTTTTTCCCCTCTAAGTCACACTGTACAATAAATTTGGTTGCTTAAAAAATTCTAGGTGAACTTCATTTTGGGTTTATTGAACTTAATGTTGTGGTGTTATATCTTCATAAATAACCTCTGATTCTCCTGAGTATAGAACAAAGTTACTCTAATTTTCTGCATTGACCTCTTGAAGCACACTTGCTAAACAATGTAGTTTTTCTCTCTGCTTTTGCAATAAGCGAGCTTAATAAAAATACAGCATAAATAGTTATATTTAAGTCTTAAAGTGATGCATTTTTGGAAAATTGCTAATCTTAAAATACTTTGCTTATTATTTAAAGCTCGTTACTTTTGCAAGTATCTTGAATTCACTTCAGTGCAAGTTACAGCTGGATAGGCTTGGATGCAGTTGTAGTTAAATGTCTTTTCATCTTGCACCTAAGAAGATCATAACTTGAAGTATTTTAGTTGTTTTGTGTATTGTTTATAATACTTAATCTCCATCTTTGTAGCACTTACATTAAGGACATTGGACATGATTGTCCTTCAGGCAGTCAGTGAAACAGTTTGCAGCAGATGCATGTCTCCCACTGTGAGCTTTCAATTTGATGTAGCATGAGTGTGCTCAATGCTGTTTTGACAATCACAGAACAGTTGATATTCAACTGATCTTTATTTTGATGAATACTGTAAGCATCAGAGATTGAGATGTATTCCCATTTGTACTTCAGAGCTGTTTTTTCTGATTGACAAAAGTTAACATTTTAGTATGTGAAACAGTTGAAAACACATTCTTGAGTCTGTTATTCCTGAGATAGGAGGCTTGAGGTCAATGTGTGACAGGAACTGTTGTAGTAGCTAATTGAAGTGGGCTAAGATAATGGCAGGGATTTATCCTTCTACAGGGTTGTTACCCTAATAGTATTTTAATGTAATTTGTGTGTGTATGTTGTGTCCTTTCTTTTTTGTTGCCCTGTCTGCTGTTAAATAAAAGTATGTTATTGCAAGTGATGCTTGTCAGGTTGCACAGAGCCTCTTTTCATAAAATGGCTCTTAGTTTTCAGTAGTGTTACAGAATAAAGTATAAAATACCTTTCGCAAGGTCTGAAGACAGTCATTCTGCAGAAGGTGCTCGTATTGTGATGAGGTGTCCTTGGTTTCATGTGATCACAAACCAATTTCTATTAAAGAGGGAAATTGTTCTGTTTGGTTAGCATTTCTGGATATAGAAATGCCTGCAAGTTGAGCTTGATGTGCTGATAGGTTACAGCCCTCCCACATCAGTGTTGTTCAGAAGGATGTCCATTGTAAAAGCATTATTCTTGTTTTGTAAGCTTTCTCTGTACTCTCGGTCCGCAAACTAAGGTCTCTTAGAACTTAAGACTTGGTTGTAGTAAAGGGAGAAATCCAAATTTGTTAACTGATGTGTATGCTTGAAGAAAACTGATTGGCTGTTGTTATATGTAGGTAAACCCCAGTGATAGGTACCATCTTATGCCTATAATTACACCAGCATACCCACAGCAGAACTCTACGTACAATGTGTCCGTTTCCACACGGATGGTCATGGTTGAGGAATTTAAACAAGGTAAGTTTCATCTTACACTCTCTATATAGATGTTTTCAGACAAATTTGAAATAGTTTCATTGGGTACACTTTGAAAGGGGGAGGTGGGTGGATGTTAAGAAGCTTATTGACACGAGACTGTTTTGAGGGAGGTAGAACTTGGCCTATTACACTTAATGTTGCTTAACACTGCAGACTTAGTAGATCCTTCTATGAGTAAAGCGCAGATCTGTAGAAACTGAGGGTAATGGAAGAGAATGCCTTGTGCTCTGAAAATTAGAACTGATGCTATAATAACTTTATTTAATGGCATGGATTGAGTCATGTTACATGAAGGATTAGCAATAGTAGTTCTGCCTGATGCCAGTTTCTAGACCTAATATAAGGCAGTATCATCTCTTGAAGATGAGTTCCCTGGATTTATCCAAGTAATGTACTTGAATAATTATAGCAGATAAGAGAAGATGTTTTCAAAGCAAGAAGTGGATTTGATTCAGGGACCAACTACAAGTAGCTTTCTCAGACAGAGCAATACCTTATTGTCTCACTGTTTCTTTGCCTTGTAAAATGCCTTGTACAAGAACAAGAGGTGATTCAAATACTGTAAGGAAAAAGATCTGTTGTCTTTGAACTGAATAGTTAGTGTGGCATATGCAAAAAACTAAATGAGCTGTGTTATACCACAGAGCAAAAATATTTGAAATAATCAGTCTGATAAATCAGGATACATTTCTAGACAGGTTATGAGGGTTTTTTTAATATTGTTTGTTTAACTAATGACCAATGAAAGTATGACTGAATTATAAATCTTGTTGATAAATTGCTGTGAATTTGTAGGGAGGAAATAATTCGTAGTAGTTTTTGCTAAGTTAATAAACTGTCTTTACTCTGGGTACTAAACTGTATTAAAAAAAAAGTTTAAATTTTTTTTTTTTTTTATAATTTAGGTCTTGCTATCACAGATGAAATTTTGCTGAGTAAGGCAGAGTGGTCCAAACTTTTTGAAGCTCCAAACTTCTTTCAAAAGTACAAGTATGTATTTTATGGCATGGCAGAATATTTTAAGTTTATCAGTTGAACTACCTCATAATGCTCTGTAGCATATGTAGGATCATAAATATACATACATTAGAGGTCCAGAAAGTGTTTTGTAAGGATTTTTCTATAGTGTGGGAAAAATACACTACTGTCCCCTCTTTTGGAAAGTATATTATCTCCTCAGGTACTTTTTTGTGTCTTAAACCTGTATTTTAGAAACCAGTTAGTTCCTGACCAGGTATTTAGGATGTAACCAGTTAACTCTAGAATTGCTATGCTACCAGTAACATTGAAGAAGTGCAGTCTGGTTTCACTAATAGAAATGTTCTTTAGTCCTGTCGTAAGCATTCTAAAAATGGGTCTTCCCAAGAAAAGAGATGTTAAAAGAACTTATTTTGAAGGTCAGTACTTCAGATGAATAAGTACTTGAAACTGTGTATTTTCTTCTGTCAATATAGTCAACAGTTTACTCTGATAATAAAGATATTTTTGCAATTGTGTTGACTAACTACCAGTTGTACTAGTTATTACCAGATTTTTTTTTCATTAAAGCTTAAGGCTCTTGGATCTTTATTAACTCACACCTAGCTTTTCTAATTTTGTAATGTCTCTGAGGGAAATACTGAAATTCACACTTCACACTTTTAGGGTTTCTAGTAATATACTTGTGGGGCAGAAGCTTGTTAAATGTATATGGACTTGCTGAAAGCTGTATTTTTATAATAAATATGGATTATTAAAATATGGACTACATCTTCTTTGCCCTCAGTTGAAATTGGAGACCCATTTTTCTTGAGTCAAGATCAAATATACTTTACACTTGTTTGTGTTGGGTGGTTGGTTGGTTTTGTACTAATCTAAACAAGATTGAAATATACAGTTCCCCCATTAAAAGAGACTGATGACCTTCATAATGTGTCTGTGTTTTGTTTCTATACCTTTTGCATGTTAAAAGCTTTAAGACATTTGGATGGCTTTTATGTTGTTCTTTTGAGTTTAATAATGAAAACATTTTAAAAAACACTGTTAAATTATATTATTTTTTGAAGTAAAAAATGGGCTTCAGATAAATCAGTTTTTATTCAAGAGGTTCCTACTAAGTTCCCTAGTACCTTTTGTTTGTTTCTTTCAAAAGTAAATGCTTCCTATTTTTTTTTCTAATGTCATTTGAAATAATCTCCATTTTAATGCAGGTTTTTTGTGTACCAGCTTAAGCCATTTTACTGGGTGTAGCAATAAAAGGTTCTCTTGCTCAACATTATATATCCAGGTTTTCTGTTTTGCACAAGATGTCTTCATTCTAATTTTATTTTTTAAGTGTGGAATGGTATTATGGAGCCTGCTTTAATTGAAATTACTCAGGATTTTCTCTGTTTTCCCTTAGTAGGTTACTTTTACTCTTTTGGTTAGTAGCCTTTACAAAGTAAATAATTATATGCAGTACATGTGGCTCTCTTGGCCAGATCTCCCTCTAAAACTGTATTTTGAAAAACTTCTTTCCCCTCTTCACACTCTTCTCCTGTTTAAGTTGTAGATGCCTTGGCATGTTCTGCTGAAGTTCATAGCAATGTGTAATGCTCTGCCAGATATAAGAACATCTGATCCTTGCTCTGAGACAAACATTTTTTATAATCTCTGAAAGCATAGCTTCAGTAATCTATCACTCTCAATGGCTGTTAGTTGCTGAATATCTGTAGTTCATAAGAACTTCTGACTTGCAGTTTGTGTTTAAAATAAACCTCCGTGGTGTGTGCTAAGGAAATCTGGAGGTTACTGCATACCTGCATAGTAGGAGCAGGTTGGAAATCAGGAAAATTAGGAGATCTGCTTTTAGTTACTTTTGTTTTTCTTTCTTTTTAAATGTCAGCAATTACTTGGAATTAGAGAGTTACAATATGTATTACCTGCCCTTTGTCTAGATTTAAATTTTTAGAAAGGGAAAGCAGCAACAAAGAACGTGTAGATACAGTGTTTTACAGGGAAGTGACAAGAATTTCAAATGGATATAAGTTTGAAGTGTTGCATGAGAAGTGAAATCGTTATAGAACAGTGTTTTGAGAGAAATAGCACATTTAATGTGCTCTAGCATATTCTTCCTGTGTTGTTAAAAGAAAGAATTCTGCTAAATAAGTGGAATATAGATACACGTTTTAAAACCCTGGTTTAAATTCTTGGCTTCATAGGACTTGAAAGTACTGAATTCAAGTATAATTCCCAGACAGGTAATAAAGAAAAATTCAAATGAACATTCAGCACATTCAGGTGCTCTCGGTGTTTTTGGTGTTTTGGGTTGGGTTTTATTTTGTTTTGTTTGTTTTGTTTTGTTTGTTTGTTTGCTTTGGTTTTTTTTTAGTTTTGTTTTGTTTTTTTGGCCTTTTTCCCCTAAAAAGTAATATGACTCTTGCTATTTTTGTTCAGAAGTACTTGTGTTAGTGGTGTATTACAATTCCGTAGTATCTACATTAGGTTTTTATGAAAAGAATGCTGAAAGGAAAACAGTGAGAAAACATCCAAGTCCCTGAACAAACAAAACCCCTAATTTTCTGATATACTTCTGAATAATACCCACAATCTAAAAGTCACCATTGAGAGGCAGAAGCTTAAGCTAAGCCCACTTTTTCTTTATAATGTAGTGATAGATACTTCTCAATTGCACATGTGCTTTGTGATTAAAATTACGAATGAGGCACTGATTTAAAAAAAAAATCACGTTGTAGCAAAATTTGGCAGTGAGACCATGGACTCTTAAAACTAAGGGAACCATAGTTTTTAACATAAATTATTCAATTTTATTGAAAATGGTAGAAATTTCTAGAGAATAATTTCCTCTCAGCACTAACAGCTGGTAGGTGAGTGAGGAGAAATTGGACCCTTTTTTTCAGCGAACACTGCCTGAGTAAAAATAATTAGTCAGCACTTACTTTTTTCATAAATAAGGCTTAGAGGTTTCTTTCTAGGTGGTTACCAGCTAGTTGAGGCTTTTAGACATAGCCAAATTACTTTTTTTAAATTATTTTCCAGCTAGTTATTAAAAGCATCCCTGTCAAACAAGCTTCTGAAAAACTAATTTCTTCAAATATTTGCAGGTTTGAAATTTGCCTTTTTTGATTCAGACATGGTTAAAAATGTCAAGAAGCTTAAACATTGTCTTGCCTAGTGAATGAAAAGTTCTGCAAGTGTGCAATGTGTGTCGTGTAGGAATCTTACTGAAAGTGTAGTGCTCCTTTGAATAAACCAGTATTAGTAGTAACTTCTCATATAGAATTAAAGGGTTAATACTGGTGGTTAATACTGCCAAAATGCAAAGTGAATAGATTATTTTATTTCTTTATTGTTTAGAACAGGAAAAAAGTTTCTCCAGTTTTCTCCCTTGAGGTTCTCTTGTTTCATTGACATTCTCTGACTGAAATCAGAGGACTGTAGCTTGTAGCAGGATTTTGGCAATTGCCACCTAAAGATAAGTAGAGAAATATGTAGTTGCTAATTTGATCTGTTGATTTGGATTTGCTGTTGTGATTTGATGGCCTCTGGCGCCAGAGCACTCTTACCATAGTTTTCCAGTGTCACTGACTTTGTTTTTGTCTCTGTGAGCTCTATGCTCGGGACTAGTCTCTTGTATTACTACTGTTCTTTAAATCCTGCTGTGAAGGCATACCATACCTGTTCAGAATAGTGTGGCATTGGGTGACTTAGGATGTTAAAGACTTCCCAGCTAAGCTTCTGAAAAACCTGGCTGTAAGCATGTGAGATTGCCTTGGCATCCTCATTGAAACTCAAGTTAAAAGTAATCTTTTCCCATTCTGCTGTCCTTGGGCTTCTTTGTTTAAAATACCGTTTCTGTTTTGTATACTGTCTCTTTGAAATCTACTTACAGTGAGTATACACTGAATATCCTGGAAAATAATAATTGAAATATATAAATTGAATAATAAATAATTGAGACTTTAAGAATTATCATCCGAGGAAACATTCTTTTGAAGTGTCAGATAAGTGTATTCAGAGAATTCTAAAATGCAGATACAAATTTTTAAGCCACATTTCATAGCGTTATTTCAGATTTTGACCAAATGTGCATGTGCTAACCACTCTTCTCACTATTCAGAAATAATGTTGCAACTAAGGCAGCTGACACGTAAAGATAGTTGTGCATAACTTTTCTCCTGATTTGTAATCAGTTAAATCCCTGATCTCGTCAGGTGTTGAAATATTTCAGCTGATGCTACATTCCTAACCTTTTATTAAGGTTACTGGTATTACAGTGGAATTGCAAATGGCCCTGAACTCAAATGTTTTGAAGTCTGTTAGTCAGACACTTGGGACATAGCCTCTTTTTCTAATTAGCAAAGCTTAATTTAATATAAGGTATATATTTAAGCTAATAATCTGTATTTTACAATGTAGAGTTTACTGCAAAGTTTTAATATTAAGGTTTGAATGTCTAGTTTTAGAAATACATATAGAATAGCATATTGTCTTTATCTCCAAAGGCATTATATTGTACTTCTAGCAAGTGCACCGACAGAAAAACAGCGGCTAGAGTGGTGAGTAATCCTTGAGATTTCAAAAAACCAAAACAAACCCCTCCCCCACCACCAAAGAACAAAAACACCACCTTCCCCCCTTTGCCCCCCCTCCCCCCATCTATCTTGGACACAAGGGAGTATCTAGTGCATCAGGTGTCGTCTTAATGAATGGAATTGGAGCTTCAGCGTTTCAAAATTAAATGAATAAAGATTGTAGAGTTCTGAAAAAAACATTAAAAGTGAAAAACTGGAGAGTGAAGGTTGTTGCTTGAATTTTTCCTTAACATCGGTCTCAGATTTTCTTTACAAATGCCTTGTGCACTTTTTGTAGTAAGCAGTGTGAGGAGGTATGTTTTCAGTCACATTTCTCCAAACTAAGATTCCCCTTTCCCATGTTTCTGCTCTCTTATTAGTGAAACTTTAAGATTGGCAGGTATTGGGAATTTCTTCATCTCTAAAATTCATCATCTGAAGCCAAAAGTATATTGGATAAATATATGGTGGTTCTTTCGACTGCCTTTTACTTGATGTGTAATGTCTTGTATTTAATTCCATTTGTAAAATCAGACTGCAGAGAGAGCTGCAGGGCATTCTTAAGCTTCCCTTGTTAGCTTTTGTAACGCCTTAACTGAATTTATTGATCTGAATTAATCTGGCATGCACTAATTCATTAGTAGTCTCAAGTATTAGTATAAGGAGAATGTTGAGAATTTTATCCTGATGCGTGATGTTAGATACTTCTATTATTTCCAGTTAATGAGATCTTGCTAATAAATGACATTTATACAGGGTGGGCTTGGTGGAATCAAAAATCCGTATTCTAGTTGGAAACCTGGAGAAGAACGAATTCATTACACTGGCTCATGTGAATCCACAGTCATTCCCAGCACCCAAGGAGAATCCTGACAAGTAAGCAAACCCATTTTCTTCATTTAGTAGGGAGAATCTAATTCAACTAAAATACAATCTCATTAATAAATAAATGGACGTTTTTATAGAATCTTAAAAGAATTAATTTTTAATGACAGCACCTAAAGGCAAGCAAATGATGCTCAGCTCTTCTTAAATACTATTTGTTAAATTAGATACCCTTTAATTCTATACAGGAATGTCTGTAAATCAGAAAATAAGGGGAAAAGTATTTTTGTTAATAACTATTAACTGCATAATTTCCTTCCAACCTGTGCAAGTTACTGCTACTTAGTTGATGCTGTTTTAATTGTGAGAAAGCACTGAGAATCTGGGAGGACATCAGGCACTGTAGAACAGATCTCTTGAGTAACTAAGTTTATTTAATTTTACAAAATCTAGCAGTTGGGATGAGTATCATTGAAATCATAATGACTGTGGTTAGAATTTGTCAGGTTGTGGAAACAGTGGAGAGAATATCAAATACTTCAGATGGTTGAGGATTTGAAATGTTTTCTGACTTTTTCCTCCCCCATTCAAAACAGCGATTGCAGGTGTGTGGGGGCTAAAAACTCTTTTAAGACTCTATTCCAAGATAACAGTGTAATTAATTTGTAAGGAATCATATTTTTGTGTGAGGTGTGAGAATGGGAGAGAAGTTTGTCCTTACTGGGATACATGAAAAGCCTTTTAGACTTACACAGGGTCTTTTCCACAGATGAACTGCTTCAAAGTACAGTATGGAGCTACTTTGTTTTTTTTAAGAGGTTGTATAATCCTTACTTGCATGTTCCTGAATAAAACTGGACAAAAGCAGGCACTACCTCCTCAGCATCATTTTGCTGTATAGCTACAACTGCCTGCATAATCAGAGGCTCCAATTAGCTCTTATTTCAGAGGACTTGATGCAGGCAATACTTCCAGTAAAGGTTGTCTTCCCAGTGTATACAAAGGACATTCTTTTACCATCCCATGTGAAGGGGAGCTGTCAAAAGGGAGGATTTTAACTGAAAACTGCAGTTTGTGATCAGTTACAACTAAGAAAATTGAGCATTGAGGACACATTTATGTTGCAAAATGGAAATAGCTTAATTGGGTAATAGATTCTAATTACTTTCAGTGCCTTTATACTTGCTATGGTTGGTTGAGAGCTGCTTACTCTCATGCTAGTAGCTACGTGAGAGAATCTATATGGCAGCACAGTTGAAACTAATCTTAGTTCATTTACTGGAGGTAAATGTGTAATGTTTAATGACCTTTATATTGTTAATGAAAAAGGAATATTGTTAGTCAGCTTTGGCTTTTGTCTTTCTATGTCCAGTTTCCTGTTGCTGCCGGAGCTGAAAAGTACAACTGTTGTCTATTGCAACAAATAAATTACTAAGCTGTTTAATTCTGTCAGTATTACATGACTGTTTTGCATAAAATTTTCCAGGGAAGAATATCGTACAATGTGGGTGATTGGGTTGGTGTTTAAGAAAACTGAAAACTCTGAAAATTTAAGTGTTGATCTTACCTACGACATTCAGTCTTTTACAGACACAGGTGAGTTTTGCTTTCTAGGTATTCTGGTATCAATAAACTTGTTGAAGTTACTGACTTTGCTCAAAATGTAGTCTTTATTACTAATGCTCATAATACTAGCAGAATTGTGTCAACATGGATGGTTTCAGCTGAGGAGTTAGGGTGAAACACATTTTCAATGAGTTTTAATGTTCCTAAACACTTCAGACTAATCACTTTCTTTGTTCTCATTAAAAGTTGGTAAAAATTATACACACATGTTGCAGATCTCACTAAAAGTGTGGTACATTATTTTGTAATCTTTATTAAACAGATGAGTTAGTTATCATACATGAGCTAGCAAGCTTAACCTTAGTTTTGAGCATAGTTGAAATATTTTTGTTACTTGGTGTAACTAAATTTATCAGTGAGTTAACCAAAATGTCTTTTACTCTGTGGTGTTTCATACTAGATAATTGATTCAGTAACCTTTTACTTTCATGTCCCACACTCAGTGAAGGAGAGCTTTTTGGTTTTCTGGTGTTTACTTTTTGATTCACAAAAATATCTTAGCATACACATAGGAAATTTTGTAAGCCAAGAATTGGTTATGGTTATGGAGTGTGACACCCGAGTATCAGGAACAGTAGCTTTGACAGATTTATCTAATAAATTTACAGGTTGTTATTTTTTTAAACAAACAACTGTTGAGGCTTAAATATTCTGTGTTTACAGGCTTGAAGGAATAGGTTCAGGTGTTACCTAATGCAGTCGTGGTCTCTAAATTTCTAAGACTCAGTCTGAGGAAGCAAGGGAATTGAATGCCTTGACCCCCCCTTCCACCTCACACCTGTGAATGCAATAAATACATAGGCCTATTTATGAATCATGCCAAGGTTTCAAAGTTGTTTATTGTCATGTATAGCTGAAGAGGGGCATCTCTTTCTTGAGAATTGAAATATTTCTTGTAATTATTAATGATGAAGGAGAAACTATAGGAAAATCATTCTAATTTTTGAGAATTTAGAAAAGACAATGCTGCTTTGAAAGAGTGAAGGAATTCAGAAGTTAGTTTCTCAAGTCTTTCATTGTTTATAAACAGGTATTTCAATAGTATGCTTGTCAGAAATTTTTCATATGAAAAGACTAAAACTTGGATTTACAATTTTTGATGTGGTTTATTTGCACTACATTCCTGAAGTTTGTCTAAATATATGCACTTATAAGTGAAGTAGCATTTCATCAAGATCCTTACAAACTGTGATGTAGAGTTTCTGATTTGTGAGTATGCTTCCAGAAGTAACAATCTAGTAAAAAATTTCTGTTTGTGTGTCACGGGGTTTTTTGTTTATCTGAAATTAGTGTGGGTCTGTCTTCATTGTTCTTTAATGCATCCTAAGGACTTCTTTGCCCTGTCTTTTGGAATAGATCCTAAGATTTTTATCATAAAATTAACTAACTATTTTCCAGGATGAAATTTAAAATAGCTTGCTTTTTAGTGGGAGCGAGGGGAGGAAGAGACATGAAGAGTGATCTAGGTTTTCAATGTATGAAAACTTTGATAAGACCTAATGTCAGGAATATGGAATGCTTGAATGATGTCTGGTTTCACTGAGCATGCTTCTGCTTTAGCTGCAGCCTGTATAGTTTTTTACAGTGAGGCTTTATGAGGTTCTTCAATATCAAGAAGTAGTGTGGTACTCACTTTAATACTCAGTATTCATTTGGCTCTGTGTTCCTCTCTCTTAACACCTTTTTAATTGCGTTTTCTGAGCTTATTCAGAGAGATTCCTTCGTGTTTGTAGAGTAGACAGTGAATAAGAGAGATACCTCTTGAGTTTTTGTATTTAAGAGCTACAGAACCATTTTTTTTTCATACATCTCTCCCAGCTTTTGTTCAGTGTTGTGGAGACAGTCAATGTGAAAGAATTTCATTTTTACCTGGCTTTAATTGAACCCAGCGTCCTGGGTTCCAGTGCAATTCTTGTGCTAGCACTTACTATGCTGACTTACCAGAGGCAGATGTTCTGAGGTGAAGAGAAATCACTTGTTATACTAGACAAAATTAAAAGAAACAAAAACCAACCAAACAAAACCACCAAAACGACCATACAAAATTTAAAAATAAGAACAAAACAAACAAAAACCAAAGCAACAAAAAAAACCCCCACCAAAATAAAAAATCCAAACATAAATTACTTTTGTATAAAAAGGCAGTGATGTGTGAGTTGCCAGAATAATTTTAATACATTAGATGGCACAAGACCACTTAGCTCCTGAATTAAAACCCATTTGTTTCAGGAGCTGCATAAATAAAACTGCAAATAAAATAATTTTATGTAAATTCTGTAATTCTTATGAGGAACTTTTATCTCTATCTGTAGTCCCTTCGAGATGAAAGGAAGAGTTTGCTTCAGAGCTCTTGCAGTTAAAAGTGGTTAAAATACAGAGAACTGTGTAGATTGAAGACATTTTTCTTGAAAAATAGGTCACCTGTTTCCAAACTAATGTTTGTGTTTGTACTATCAGTGCTGGCATGGTAGGCAGTTCCCTTTCTTCCTCCAGAACAAGGAAACATTATTCTTGTTCTTGAGGGTAGTAAGTGCTCTGAAATGCAAATTGTTTCTCCCTGAGCAGGTAAGTGGACTTTGCCAAATGCTTCAGTATGTCTTAATGTTATTCTAATTGTGTAGTTTATAGGCAAGCAATAAACAGCAAGATGTTTGAGATGGATATGAAGATTGCTGCAAGGCATGTGAAACGTAGGCAACTTCACCAACTGCTACCTAATCACGTGCTTCAGAAAAAGAAAAAGGTAAGCTTCACTAATATTTGACAGCAATGAAAATGCCATTGCTCTTAAGTTTTAGATTTTTTGGTGTACTAATTTAGGTTTACTTATGTTTTTAGGTCTAGTAATCAAAGAATTATAATCACATTTTGAGATCTTAATTTTATCTGCAAGTGATCTCGTTTGAGTGTAGCAGTATTATTAGGTGCACTAAATCTAATATATTTCTCAGAACAATCTCTCAATTATGTGGATAGTATGCTGTCTGAGTGGCTAGTTTACCTGTGGCCATATATGAGAATGGTAGCGTTAGATTTTAATTAAGATGCTGCATTGGATTATTGTTTCATTTTAATGGAGGAAAAAGGGGTGGAACTTAGAATTGAACAATTCAGTCTGTTTCAAAATCCCTGCTGCTTTGTATTAGCTTAATCTGAGAGCAATACAAGTTTTCTTGGATGTTTTCATAGCAAAACTACTGCTACATATTCTGTTTTAAGTATAGCTGAACAACATTTTTTATTTCTATAGCTGTTTTATGTTGAATGCTGTTTTAAGGAATAGGAAGTATAGAGTGTAGATCTGAGTGTAGATCTGTTTGAGAACAATGTAAATATACATCTCTAAGTAGTAGTACTGTGTCAAAAAAGGGTTTTTCTTCTCCACAGACTAAGTTAAATTCTTTTTACGTACATCGGTTTGTTTTGATGTACATCAGTTACTTTAAAGTTAATGAAAATATTTCTAAGTCCACAACACCAAAGAAATTTTAAATAAAACTGAAAATATAGTCATTACATACAGTAACAGTTTGAACAGTTTAGTTTTTGAACATGATTGATTCAGACAAATCTGAGTTGTGAACATGAAAATATAAATGCTTGTAGTGAGAGGATAGTGGATTATTTACATGTAAAAGCATGTGAAAATTGTCCATTTTAGTTTGCATTTTGAAATAACTTGGATTTCTGTTGCTTTTTAAACCTTTAATTAGACTAACAGAATTTTCCTTTGCCTTGTGGCTTGCAGCACTCGACAGAAGGGATCAGGTTGACAGCTCTGAATGACAGCAGCCTAGACTTGTCCATGGACAGTGATAACAGCACGTCTGTGCCTTCGCCTACCAGTGCTATGAAGACAAGTCCATTGAACAGTTCTGGAAGTTCTCAGGGGTAATGAAGACTTTCAGTCTTGTTGCTTTTCTCTCTTCCTGAATTACTCATGTTAAACACATGGCAAATACTGCACACATGTGATACCACCGTTACCAAGGTGGGAATGTTGCAAATTGGATGGAGATTGTAAACACTCTTACTTCAGTTTGAGCACTAGAGCAAAATTTGGGCGATAGGGAGCATGGCGCTGGACTTGAGATGAGGAATTATAAAGTAGGGTAAAATGCTTAGAAGAACACAATGATAGAAAAACTTGGGCCGTGCAGTAGGAAACTATGAGAAGTAGTGAGCGGATAGTTGTGAGGGTGAGTAAGTATTTTGTGAGTTTTAGATCCAAGTGTGAGACAGTAGAGAGGTTTAGATTTTCTCTCTGGGAAATCAGTAGTGCTACTGCTGTTACTGATGATACCTATGCAAATTAAGTTTAGGAACATAATTTCCCTCTGTAGTTTCAAAGTGTGCATATTAAATTTCTTAATATGAGCTTTCTGTATTGTCTTTTCCTACCTTAACTCAAGGTTAACTTAAGTTTGTCCCAATAAATGAGTGCACTCTCTTCTTTCAAGAGTCTTATATTGGTCTCTTTGATATACACACAGAAGTTATCATCAAGTCTCCTACAGTAAAGCAGTATTGCACATATATTATATGATGTTGTGTAGGGTGAAATACTCAACTTAAAAAATGGATTTAGTTAGTTCTCCTTGGGAAATGGTTAACAGTAGTTGATAACGCTATCCGTGCTATTGAAATAAGTCTGTTACCTAGGATATCACAGGGAAAGTGGAAATTGCCCTTGATTGATTTTAGACACACAGTGCTTCCCAATGTCTTGAAGATGGAAAAAGAATAATTTTTGCGGTTGGTCACTTGAAGCCCCAGGACTTTGTTTGGGATGATTTTAGGCTGAAATCATCATTGTAGTAGTGTGTGTAAATTAAAAACAAACTTTTTTGTTCTAGTCCTTCTATGCTGGTTTTGTTTCACCCTTCAGTAAATAGTTGCTGTATTTTCCTGTGCACATTATTTGGGTGGACACTGCCTTAATTTTTTCCTGTCTTTGATATACAGCCTTTTTCTGGTCTCAAAGCTGTCATTGAGTGATTTAAATATTTGAAATAGCTTCCATTGCTTGAGTTTGATAGTAGATTGCCAACGCTCACTTTTGCCATTTTACTGACATAAGTTCTGCTCTGTCATGTAGGGAAAATTCCAGCTATGATTACTGATAACACATATGATATGATGAAAGGCAGATCATGTAACACCATAGCTTTACTACTGTCTTCATAGCATTTAATAATTTTTCTCTTTTTAGCAGAAGCAGTCCTGCGCCAGCTGTAACAGCAGCATCTGTGACCAACACACAGGCTTCTGAAGTCACTGTGCCACAAATAAATTCCAGTGAAAGCTCAGGGGGTAAGGAAAATGGCATAACATATTGTTTCTATTGAATTTTTGGTTATGTTTACATGGCAGTTTTTCTTCCAGCTTGAGTCTTCTAGTCTTTACTTAACTCATGCTGTAATGTGTTCTCCTTCATACACATAGTTCAATAGTGTCTTAAGGATTCAGAAAATCACAGAGGAGTATTTTCTGTGATGTTTATTTCTTTTATTCTTAGAGATTTATGTTTGCCATTCACAATAGCAGCAGTGTTACAATGACCTAATGTAGGTCTGTAGTTTGGTTAGCTAAGTGAGGAAAAAACTATCTAAAGCTGGAAGAACAATTTTTATATTTATTTTAAATTTATTTTGTAATTAAACTTAAGGTGGTTCTGTACTGTATGTAGTCTGTGCTCCCTTGTGATTCATGAGAATGCAAAAGACTCAGATGTAAGCAGAAACACATGTTTGTTATGTCTGTTCAGATATGTCCCACTGTATGTGCTGACTTTATCCTCCATCTTCTGCAAGAAGAGGTACACTTTTCTTAAAAATAATTTTAAAATTTGACTCTTTAGTCAAAGAATAAAAGCATCTTGTGAAACTATTGTCTTAGAATCATCTACTCTTCTTTTTTGATGGAGATCTAGCTGTGTACAAGGAGCAAGTCAGAAGTAGATGGAAAGGGGAGTGACTGGTTAGCCTTTCAAAATGAAATCTCTCATTTCACTCTTGATGTGTGGCATGGTTTAGTCTTACTTCTCTCTGATTTTTATCGTGTCACAGGTGCATCAATATGAGTAAGTTTGTCCATGAGCACTAAGTGGAGCTTAAGTGGCGTGACTGGTTTTTGGATTTGGAAGCATATCAGAAGTTGTTCATTCTTATATTTTGGTTAATCAAAATGTTAATCACCCGATAGTTGTTAATGAAAAATTTCCTCAGTGTATTTTTTCTCATCCTGGAGCATCTCCCTATGTGCGCTTATTGGTTTGAGGTAGGCAATTGATGAGATAGAGCTTTGTCATATGGAGCATTTTTCAGAAGGCTGTATATAATATCAATTCTATATTTGATGCTCTGTGACGACTTTATATTTGTTGCTGGGTAATCTAAGCCTGAGAAGTGATAAACTTCATTTTTGAGTGAAAAAGGGAGTATCAGATTGCTCTTGGATTTGATTTAATACAGTCTTGGCAATGCATGTACGTGGCTGAGTACAGAAGCAGTAAAATTTCTTCAGGTCTCACAAATACTACAGCTGTATTATACAGAGCTGTGTCTGGGCTCATATAGCCTGCCTTAAGCAGAGTTAATTAGGCTAAGTAGAGTGTCATTGCCATGGCTACCCTGTGTCTGGTACAGGAATTCTTTCTCAGAATCATGTGTAAAGGGCTTGAAATGGACCTAAAAGATCATCTAACCCCAACCCTCCTGTCATGGGCAGGGACGCTTACCACTAGACCAGTTTGTTCAAGGCCTTAACTGACCTGGCTTTGAATACTGCCAGGGTCAGAGCATCCAAAACCTCCCTGGACAACCTGTTACAGTATCTCACTGCCTCACACTAAAAAATTTCTTCTTAATATTTAATCTAAACATCCCCTCTTTTAGTTTGTACCCATTGGTCTTTGTCCTATCATTACAGTTTCTGACAAAGAGCCCCTCTTTGGCTTCCCTGTAGTCCCCCTTCAGGTATTGGAAGGTTGTTGTGAGTTCTCCATGCAACCCTCTCTTCTCCAGGCTGACCAGCCCAAATTTTCTCAGCCTGTCTTTGTAGGGGAGGTGCTCCAGTCCTCTTATCAACCTCATGGTTTCCTCTAGACTTGCTCCAACAGTTCCATGCCCTTCTTATGTTGGGGACACCAGAACTGTACACAGCACTCCAGGTGGGGTCTCACAAGAACAGAGTAGAGGGGGAACATCCCCTCCCTCGACCTGCTGCCCACACTCCTTTGGCTGCAGCCCAGGACATGTTTGGCTTTCTGGGCTGTGAGCACATTTGCCAGCTCATGTTGAGTTTTTTATCAACCACTGCCCCCAAGTCTTTCTCCTCAGGGCTGCTCCCAGTCACTTCTCTGCCCAGTCTCTGGGTGTGTCTGGGAGTGCCACAGCCGAGCCACAGGACCTTGCACTCACTCTACTGACCTTCAAGAGGTTTGCAGTGACCCACCTGTCCAGCCTGTGCAGGTCCCTCTGGATGGCATCCTGTCCCCAGTTTGTCAGCTGCACCACACAGCCTGGTGTCATCAGTGAACTTGCTGAGGGTGCACTCAAGCTCAGGAATGAGCTTGAAGCTAAACTCTGCAGTTGTATGCACGCTTGCTGTTCCAAACATGATGCTTACACCATTAACTGTACCACTTCCTTGATGCCTGCTTGATGTCAGGGGTTTTGATTAGAGATGAAAAATACCAGTTATTGAACTGAAAATGATTGTGTCAACTCCTCTTGTTGAAGATCTTTAAATTATTTGTTCATAGGTACTTCAAATGAAAGCATTCCTCAAACTGCCACACAACCAGCCATTTCTCCACCACCAAAGCCTACCATCTCTAGAATTGTTCCCTCAGCGTATCTATTAAATCCATCACCAAGAAGTTCAGGAAATGTTGCAACAAAAATGCCTAGCCCTGTCGCAGCAGTGAAAAGGACATCTTCTCCCCATAAAGAAGAATCTCCTAAGAAAATTAAAATTGAAGAGGTATTTGAGATTTTGAGATCATACCATAGCAATGTTCAAAACTTTGAATATTCATTTCAGCCAGAGTGCTGATTCTCATATTCCAAGTTTCAGATCTCTCCTATTCTGATTGCATTGCTGCTTGATGTTTTCAGCTTGCCAAGGTGTTAGTATTTTTATGTTGTTGATACTGATCACGTGACACAGGAACTGCATTAGCACAAATGCTTGAATCTAAATTCTTATCTTAAAAGTAATTATTTTGGTAAGCCTGTAGTATTCTAAGTCTTACAACTAATTCTGTCCTTTTAAACACTTAGACCTTATTTTTTTGTTGATTTTTTAAAAATGATTTTATGATTTGTGATAGTTTCTGTGTTTGTTTTTCAGCAGGATGAAATAAGTGAAGATACTAGCTGTATAGATTTGAATGAACATGAAAAAATGGAAACTAAGGTATCTATGCCTAGACTATTTTTGTCTATATTAATTGGGAAAATTACTGTGTTTCTCTCTAGGAATGACTAAGAGTGTGTCTAGATACAGACTCTCCAGTAAATATATCAAAATGATACCTTATTTTTTTAATGTTTATGTCAGTATTGATGAATTGGAGCCCACTGCCTGCTGCCATGCTAAGTTGAGCCTGAATCCACAGTCATACAGGACTGTCATTTCTTTGCTGGTCATTCACATCATATTATGCATGGTGAAAAAATTAGTCATGATATTTATATTTCAGTTTATTAAATTAGATTAAGAATGTGTCAATATGCCATGTTTTTCCTGCATCCCAAATCTGATGTGTTAATTAGTGAAAGAACAATTGTCCTATGTATTCTATTTGGAGTTTGCACTTTGGGCTGAGAATCCTAAAGCAAGCCACCATCTTCACTTTTTAGATAAAGAAATTTCAAATGATAGTAAGTAAATCTTCTCTGGCAGTGAAATTACTGTGTGAAGTTACAGCATACTATTAGGGAACTTTGGAGATTAAATGTGCCCCTTCAGTATCTTGTAATTAACAGACAATTTTTCTGCTTAGTGGTGAACAGAAAGGATGACAGACTCTTTTTAGCCTTACGATAGCAGCTCTCCGGTGGCATTTTGCAGTTTTTATGGGGTACATTCTGTTGTCTCTGGAATACACTGGAAATTATGCTTATGCTTAAAGTTAAATGTAAGTTCTTTGGTTTATGGCTTCAACGCCCTTAAGCAAGGAATTGTATCTTGTTAGGCAGTCACCTTGCAGTGTCTCTGAACTTAAGATAGGTAGGGCAGAAATAGATGTAAGCACTTAATCCACACTTCAGAAATAGATCCACTGGATACAGATCGTTAAAAAAGACATAGGTAATCTTGTTAGTTTTTATTGACAGTCTCCTCTAAGACTTTGTCCTTAATATTTATGGAAGGAAATAGTGGAATTAAATTTTTTCAATTTGCATAAACATAGGTTTTCATCCACTGAAATGCATTGCTTTTTTTTAGGGTGTGTTTACTACATGGTACACTTTGAATAAGCAGACTGCTTTTAGTAAAACAAGAACGTGCCATTGTCCTGCATTGTCCTGTAGTCTCACTGTTCACCTGAAAATCAGTCTCTTGACACTCATTCATTCAGAAAGCTGATTCATCCTGTTAAAGCAGCAGGAAAACTTGCCTGGCAAAATGGCAAAAGCTGTGGAAAACCTGTTGAATTTTTAAACAAATTCTGTAGCTTTTCACATGATCTTCCTTGATGATAATACACTTTTTGACTTTAGTGAGTTGAATGATATGTAATGTTTTGCTATAGGATTCTGTATAAAAGCTGTTAATTGGTTAAACAAGAGACAACTGATAAGTGATGTATCTTGTGTTGATGTCAAATCCCTAGTAAGTGAATCTTCTTCAGTGTGGTGATTCCTGAATCATAAAAGGAAGGGTGTCAATGCAGCAAGCACTGATGATTGCTTTTTTCTTCTGCTGTATGTGCACAATGTAAAACATTCTGGAGTTCAAGGTGTTCTATATAAGTAGTTCATTTGGAGGTGGTGTAACTGGTGATGCTTTTGGTTTCTTTTCAGGAGCAAATTGAGACAGAAGTGAATGTTAATTCTCAAACAGAAACTCTTCAGACAACTTCTCTTCAAGCTCCTCAGGTACTGTTCTTAAAAGCAATACTTCCATGTGGTGAGTTCGTGTGCTACTCTGCAGTGAAAGAATTGAAACTGAAATGAGTCCAGATGTTAAAAATAAATGTGTAATTTTAAATATATATCCATTATATGGAAAGCTACTTGTTGTTACTGTCACAATTTTTGTGTTTTAGATGGTCATTGATCTTATTGAATGTGCATTGTAGCTAAACATGTATGGCTTGCCATACAAACTGACCGAAGCTGGATTCGCTCTTCTGAATTGTGCCTTCAAAGTAAGGGGCTCAGTTTATTCCTTTGTGCTTTGCACATCACCGAATAATCCTTTCCTAACAAGGAAACAAATGCTTTAAATAGTGGCTGCTCAGAGATATTCAGGCAGAGGTTGAGGATGTCTGAAATGCAGCTTCAGATTCTAATATTTTGTGTGAAAGTCAAGTTGTAAGCTTGTCACTCCTTAGCCAGCTGGTGTTAGCAGTGTAAGGTTCTTTGGAAAACAGTAAGAATTCTGTTCCGTTCACTTAAATTTTTTTTCTAGTATTGTAACAACTTTTAGAGAGCACATCTGTTTCTTACTAGCATTTTTAACCATCTCTTAGTGCTCTACTGATTAAAATATCACTGTCAAGCACTTTATGCACACTTGAATCGTTAAAGTATGTGTAGTGAATGTGTTGGTTGAAAATTGAGATTGTTGCAATAGTAATAACGGTATTTCTTACTGGACATTTTGAACTGTATGAGCAGTACTGAATAAAGATAGCAAAATTGTTTGGCCAAAACTGCAGACACTACATGGACTTCCTAAACTGCTTCAGGAAAGTTTTTAGATAATTTAATAAGTGCATCAATTTTATTTTGTCTGTTGTGAGGGATTGTATAAAGCTTTGTAGCTTTTTTACAGATTGTGTGGTTGTTACTTTGGCAAAAGTAATCTGGAAGCTACAAAGGATGGTGAGCCTCCTCTGTCATTTTTCAGTGTTCTTGTTGGCTTTAACACACTGCCATGTTGCAGAAAATAGAAACGTGTCCAACTGCAGATCAGCACTAACCAGGTTACTCAGGGCAGAGGTGATGAAATATACCTTATATCCATTTTGAACATTTACAATGTAAGAAAACATTTTATGAGAAAATATGTGAAGTATTGCACAATAACTAGGTTATTTGGATGGCAAATAATGTGCCAAAGTGGAAGTGAAAATACTTGAAAAAAACAAAAAAAATTCCACTCCTACCTTAGAGGCATGTATGACAAGTAAGAAATTAATAAATCTCACATAAATCTTGAGAGTGTTTCTTTTTTCTGTGTTTTCCTTGTTTATTTTAGATATAATTTTGCTGAACGGTATTTAAGTGAGAAAAAAATTGTTCAGATTATTGTTAAGGTGGAATTCTTAACACATTTATACAGCACCTTTTTAGAGTTTCTTATACTTTGTTTTCATGTAAATCTGAACCAATATGAAAACTTGGAAATTTGACTGTAGAGTTTTTCAACAGTCTGGAATGTGAATGTATGAAGACACACACTTTGGATTGGGAACTGGTTTTCATCACTTTTCTGTAAGGACAGACTTAACACTGAATTGTTAAGAGACATTTTTAAATACTAAACATGTAGATCAGATAGTAGATGTGACTGATCAAGCACCTGTATTATGTGGGTGTTTTACTATAATACAGTTATTAGTAGGTCCAGCTTTATCTGCAGCACTTGCTAATTTCTTGCAGTTGTCAGAAAAGGAAAAGCACACAAAGATTCTAGCAGAAATTTCCTTAGTAAAGACTGTGTAGGCAACGGAAATGCCTGTTTCTCTCTTTATAATCTGCAATTATCTTCATATATTCCTAAAAAGTCTTCTAAAGATCTTTGTTTTGAAAGTTAATTCCAATGACTACAATATTTTTCTTTTAATATTTTATGACGTCAAAATGCAAGCAAACTTTTTTTTCTTTTCAGAAAACACCCAGTACAGACCTTTCAGATATCCCTGCTCTTCCTGCAAATCCTATTCCTGTTATCAAGAATTCAATAAAATTGAGATTGAACCGGTAAAAACCACCTCAGGGGTCCATAAACAGTATCTGCCAACTCAACCTGTTGTCTTCTAATGCTAGAAAAAAAAGGAGAACGGAGGGTGCAAGACTAGAACATAATCGCAAATGGATTTAGGTATATGTTGTGCACTTCCCTTTCTGGACTAAAGTCGCCGCTTGATTGGAAGTCCAGGTTAGTATGTGAAGCCAGGAGTACAATTAATGTGTTAGCAACAGTTACATTAAATATTTCAAAGGATTACTGCCTTTAAAAACATGAACACTATTTGTAGCCATATTTGACATTCTGATTGAATTTGTTTGATGCATTGTTTCAAAATTGAGATAAAACTGGCATAAGAATCCCTTAAATGCACTTTTATGTACTTTTTTTATTGGAGTATGACTAATTTTAGATCTTTAGCTGATAAATTTCATTTTATTGAAGAGTCTCTTCAATAGTAGTAATTTGCAAATTGGATGACATTCTATGATATGCTATACACTGAAAACCAAGTGTATAGTATGTTTAGTTCAACTGCCATCAAGCAGCAGTAAGTCTTTAAAATGAAATGTCAATCTTGGGGTCATAAGATGCAAGTTGAGGAAGTAATTGGGAAGTTTTGGTATTGGTGGGACATGATTAAGATGTGGTCTACTTTTATTTATAGGATTGTTTTAAGGTGCATACAAATCAGCAATCAAACAGTAAATTTTCTTTTGAGCTAACTGAACTCCTTGTTCCCTTTTTTTTTATCCCTTCATGTCTTGGGGAAAGCTTTTGCATTTAATGTTGGGTGGGTTTTTTTGTTTGTTTTAAAGTTATTTTTTCAGCTTGTATGCACCATATAGAACAGTAGTTATTTATACAAAGTAAGAACAAGCCATGTACTCATTTGGATTCCCCCCTGCCCCTTATCTAGTTGTAATACCTTGTGGCCTCTAGGCACAAATTCAAAATTTGTCCCGTGACTAAAGTGTTTAGGTCAATATTGTGTGCCTGTGAAATACACCACCTGTCTTGATGGCCTTTGAATCACTAAATATGATTTTTGTACACTCCATAAAAGTCCCTTATGCATTAAAAAGCTTAAAGTTTTAAATAAAGGCAAAAAGATTTTTCCCTAAAATTTTAACCTTTTTATTTTTAGATAGTTCATCACAAGCAGTTTTACATACTGAACAACACCAAATTTTTAAAAATCATATTTCTAGTAAGCACTTGACATCTAGTAAGCTCTCTTACTCCTATTTTTTGTTCTTGTAGTCCTATTAAAAAAATAACATTTTCTTTTGAAAGAACTGAAGCTCTCATGGCAAAGAACAGCAGTATTTGAGGAACATGAGGGATACCAACAGTAATATCAGATGTAGATAACAAACTTCATGTTACTATTACTTAAGTCTGAAATATGTGGGATGTCAAATCATACTTCCCATACTTTGATTAGCATGTTTTATGAACTCCCTTCTCCCATTGTGCTCCATCCTATTACACATGCATCTTTCATGTTACAAGTTAAATTACTTACACTCTTCCCCTTATCCTTCTAAATTAATTCTCCAAAGTCAGAGTGTAGCTTATCTTTTACTTAGGCTGTGCAGTAACTGAAGGTTTTTTTTTTTGCCATTTGTCTAAGATGTCTAGTATACAATATTTCTCTTTTCCTTGCCCTGTGCAGCCTGCTGTCGTCCACCCCCCAAAGAAGGTTATATCTTAACAGTTGAAGTGTACAAGCTGTCTGTGTATTTTGTGTAGCTATGGAGTTTAGATCGAAATTGCCAGGCACAAATTTAGTCTTGTCATTTTGTTTACACATCGGAAAATCTTTTTCATTTTATTAAACGTTTCATGTAACTGCACCCAAGTTTTGCCAAGCTGGAAACTTGGAACCTTTCTGTATAGTGACTTTTTAATTCTAGTTTTCATAACCTGGAGATCAGACTGTTGCTTTCGCATGATGTACGTAGTGTCTCATGACTGGAGTTTGCTTTGTTTTATAGTATCTGTACTCCTTGTATTTTTCAAGAGCTATTTTGTAAACAGATGATGTATTTCTCCATTGAAAACACAATAAAAAACAGCACAATCCCATGGTTGTCTGATTTTTCTGAATGTACTAAATTAGTTTTACTTTCTTAATTCTTACTCAGCTCTTAAATTTTCTGCTAAGGCAAAATACAGCATTGCCTAAAGGAAATATAGTAGATAATGCTTTTTTAGGGAGCATTCATTTATGTTTGCTATAGGAAGTGGAAATAACACTCAGAAGGATGTTGGGTTCTAGGTAAAGTTTGTTAATTGTCAAGTGTTTTGCCAGGGGTAGAGTTGCCAAAAAACACATGATACATTTTAAGGGCATCCATTCCACTTCTCCATCCTAAATTCTTAAATTGGACAAAACTAGAAGCAACGTGCCTAAACAATTTGGGGGTACACTATATTCTGCAAAAGTTTGAACTTTATTTTTTAAAAACACTGGCTGTAAGAGTTTTGGCACCTCAGGCTTTTCTTGCAAGTGCCTATTCCTTATGTCAGCAGATGGCACTATTTCTCTTCTTGTTAAGTAGTTTAAGCTGTCCTGAAATAAAAGTAAAAATTGCAAGTAGCTGTGCATCACTTGATTGATCTTTGTATCAGCATGAGCCCAATCCTCCAAATGCTTGATGTGAGTAACTTTAATAAGTAGTCTCCTTTTGACTAAAATTTCTTTAACTGATAAAATCACTGATTATGGTCTTCATATTATAATTGCCCTGCCTAAAACAATAAACCTTTCTGTTGTATGTATTTTTCACAGCATGCAATTGCTTGTCTTATTTAAATCAGATTCGTCATTTTTATATCCTGCCCCCTACATCTCCCTTTCATCACAGCTGATGATATTTATGGCTTTAATTCGTCTTTTATTTTTCTCTGACCAATAAAAATCTGCTAGTAGATACACAGATTTCTGTTCAATGTTTTTCAGGCTACTGGCAATAGGTTTCAATAGCTTGTTTTTCTGAGTTGTCCATCATCAACCTCCTGAATTAAGTTCACTGACTCATAAGGATCTGCAAACAAGAAGCTGAAAATTACTGTTGTAGCCAAAATAATTAACATTAATAAGCCATGGTTTAACAGATGGCTTTAGACATACTGATTGGAATCAGACATTTGAGTTGATGAGTTCTAGCTGAAGTTGTGCATCCTTGTAGGTAGTATGTGTACATGCCACTTTTATTAAATGCAGTACTTGGTGCATTTCTTAATTTTTGGTGGGGGTTTTCTTTGTTTTGGGTTTTTCTTAGACCGCAATTTTTTAAAACTTGTAACTGCAAGTATATGGTAACTGAATAGTAATGAATGCCAATTGTTGGTAAATGTACCTTAATGGGAGAAGGAATTTTATCAACAGTAAAATATGAAACAATTCTTCAGCATCTAGAATAATCAGAAGTAATTCATCATAGCAAGAACACATAATATTGATTGTGAGCCAGAACCTATACTTAAGTGCATAAAAAACTACTGTGATGCTTACTGAGGAAGTAGAATATGTTTATCCTCATAATAGATATTATTTGGAAGTTGTGTGCATTTCTACCAAAGGTATTTTGTGTGTTGTAGTGATGCTGGCATCATTTATGCAAGTTTATGAACACATTAGTTAAGTATTTTGCTATGATTAATCTCTCCACCTTCATTGTGGCTGAACAATACTTAGCAAATTTCATCACTTAGGCAGGTCTTGATGGTACAGTCAGCATGTCTGAATGCACATGTATTAGCTGAATGCTTAGTGGATTCTCTTTTTTTCACAGATCCAGTATTCATATTGGAAAAATGTCAGTAATCCATACAGATCAGTAAAGTGATTTTAGTTTTAATAATCATAGTAACATGTCTGTTCAGTAGAAACAAACCATCTTGGTTTTGTTGGTAGAGGCAGATGCAGTTTGATGCATCTACAAAGTTCAAACTAATAATTTGAAATATCTACAAGCATCGGCTAGTACTGTCAGCAAAAGAGAGCAAACTTTAATATTAAACTTCAGAGGGCACGTTTTATGAAAAAGATAATATGGTGAACCACTGATGGATATTCCATCTGTGGTTTGGATATTTAAAGTAAGGATTTTTAAAAATAAAGTTTAGGTTTATTTTTGTTGTTCTAACTAAATTCTGGAATGCTATCTTTAGGTAACTTTTTTCTGCCTTCCACACTTCATTATGAATTATATTAATGAATTAACTAGATCACAGGTCTTATCAGCAAGTCTGGACAACTTAATTGCCTTGGTATTTTTATGGTCTGTATTCTAGTGCAATGCTTAAAGTAAATGAAGAATGACAAATGCCCTACACACTATATTAAAGTCTAATTTAAGGGTATAGTAATGGTTGGGGAAAAATATTTTAAGGTATATGTAGATATTATTAAGCTTTGGTTTTTGTGATAAGTTACTGTCTCTAAATAAGAGCTAGAATCCATGAAAGTAATAGGAAAGGATAAAGAGGACAACTATTGTTGATGTAAGGTGATAAAAGCCCCAGCTTATTAAGTAAGAAAAGCTGCATTTATTTATTTAAGAAACTAGCTAATGCATTTAAACTGCCCCATGATGACTGTGGCCCAAACAGATACTGGACAGCATACAAGTGCAGATGCCCTTTTTGCTCTCCTATCTAAAATACAGCATTCCTGTTTTCTGTTTGTAGAAGTTAATCGCCTGAATAAGGTTACTTCAGTAAATTTTTGCATGCCTAAAGTCTACACTTTAGAGGTTATTTCTGTGGCACTTGCTTCAGTGAGGGTAAAACACAGACCTAAAGCAGATAGAATTATTGAATTTGAATGGAATGTTGGGTCAAGTACCTTTTATTGATTGGGCTTCAAATGGCATAAAGATAAAATTGCTGACAAGGTGGGCAATCCTTGATGTTTGAGAAGCAACTTCCCTGTCTCCCCATCTCTCCTCAAACAGAAATTTGGTTCTGGGTAAACATAATAAATATGCTACTTCTTGAAAGAGCACGGGGGAGATTTCTGCCCTGGCTTTCCCCGCCCCGTGCCCTGAGCCGTGCCGTGTGCCTCCAGAAATCTGGCACGCGCGCTGTCCTTGTTTGCGCGCTCAGTCTGCAGCGGAGCTGTTAATAAGGAGATTGATGATAAAGTTGTCGGGAAGAGACAGTTGGACAGGACTGCTCGCCATGAGTGACAGAGGGCACGCTCTGCCTTCGCAGCCGAGAACGCTGCCCCCAGCCGAGAGCCGGCCATGCCTGCACGCTGTGCCAAGCCTGTTCAGCGCGTGGGGAGAGGAGCTGCAGCTTGTACCAAGGATTTCAATTAGCTTTTGAGCTTGTGCTCTTAAAGTGAGATTTCTCTTGTTTAGGATCAGCATGCAAGTTTTAAAAAACTTGATGTCCTCTTGAGAATAAACACAGTTTTAGCAGTGATATAAAGGCTGAAATTTTTAAGGATGATCTCCTAAGCCTTTTAAGATACTTCATTGTGACCTGGTTCAATTAAGTGAAATGGAGATTCTTAAAATTGACATTTTTTGCATTTATGGGGAATAAATGAATTATACATGTACTCAGTCTGGATATTAGCTTCCATAGGAATCTCCTGCCAAGATATCATAAACTTGACTCAACTCAGTCACATGGTTGGAATAAGAGAAGCCCAGGATGATGGATGGAAGCATTCATTGTCTCAGCCACAGTTTATTATCTGTAAGTTTTATCCCTTACAATGTAAAAAACAGAGAGACTGATAAAATGTTTGATAGTTTAGGCCATCTGCTCACACAGTATATTAGAGTTATTAGTGATTGTTCCTACTGTTTGTTACCATCACCAGAACAGTGTGTGGATTTTCTGTTCACTTATTACTAAATGCAGTATCTCAACTGAAAGATTTTTTTTTTTTTTTTTCTTGTAGCATCTAGTCCTTGTAGGTAGTGAGATAAGATCCTCAGAATCTGGGTCAAGAAAAATGCCTTAAAAATCAGTTTCAGTGTTTTTCTTTTCAACATTTTTATGGAAGGAAGATCAATCTTTTTGGTCTGGTGGCAGTTAAAGAGGTGGTAGATCATTTTCTGTGGACAAATTTTACAAATATACTAGTATGAACTTTTTGCAGGATAGTTCCTACAGGACATAGTTTTTATTTTTTTTTAGTAGTTTACTAATTAATTCATTATGTATTCTTTCTCAAACAGCAGAACACTAAGAAAAGAGCTGCTTCTGTTCAATGAGCCTTTGACTTCAATAGGGATGAAATAGTATTTATAGTAATTGCTGTGAATAAAAAGTTCAATTATTTAGTAGCGTTTTTCTAGTGCCTGGTATAGGCATAAGGCTTTTTCCCCACTTTTTAAATTTTGCATCTTGACTTAGGCTACTTAAAGGCGCAAATTTAGTTCCGTGAAAATGCAGGCTTAATATTGGAGAATCTCAAGTCTGGAAATAAATTGACCTAAGAAGACTTTTTTAGGGTTGGTTGTTTTTTGTGTGTGGTTTTTTGGAGTTGTTGTTGTTGTTTTCGGGGCAGGGGGCGGGGTTTGGCTGGTTTTTTTAAATGTAGGGATATAAGCTAACACCCCTGCATTTGTTTGTTCAAAGGTATAGGAATTGGTTGATAGCCTCAACTGGTTGCTCTGAATAGGAGCTATCTAGCCAGAAGCACACCAGATGTTGCATCTTTGCCGATAAAGTCAAAATACAAGTTTGATCTAGCACCATTAGGATTTAAAAAAAAAAAAAAAAGCTTAAAGAGTGCTTTTATGTTTGATTTACTATAAGTAGTATTTTTAAAAATGCATGGAAGCCACACTTTGCGTTGTTACAATCACCCCTAGTGTGTTGACTTTTCCTTTCTGGCTTGTTAGATTTTCAGGGGTAATCTGAGCATTCATTAGAGAAATAGGCTTCTAGGTTTGTTTAAAATAGAGATGTCTTTAGCTTTTATTATTATTTAGTGTTCTAGTATCATTAACTTTTGTTTGCAGCACCCACTGTTACGTGAAAAACTGAATGAAACATGCCGTACCTGACACTTCAAAAACTTTTGAAGAACTGTGGGAATTAATTGTCCATTCTTGTGCATTTCATCAATGTCACGTGTCATCGGTGTGTTTGTTTTTCATCTGTATCACCTCATTTTGATGCTTCTTCTTATGAAATAATTCTAGTGGTTTATTTCCTTCAAAATTAAAAGGGGCATGTGCATATTGTTTTAAAGGTGAAACAATTGTTACTGTATAAGTAGTATTATATAATGTGCCAGCAAATACACAAATCACAAAAATAACTCATTGCTACAGTAGTTCAAAGCAGTTTATTCGAAGGGCTGGCTCGCAGCAAAGCCAAACCTAAATTCTGACCCTGACTTGAGTGTGTGAGACCTTGGAAGGGCTAGTGACTCTTTGCTCCAACCTTTTTATATAAGAAATAAGATTAGTGGTTATCAGAAATTTCAGGGACTGTCTGTTACTATTTGAGAATGTCTTGGGATTTTTGTATAGTAGATACTTTGTTCCACTGGATTCTCCTGTAGGCGTGAATCATACACTGCTTGAAGCTCGTACACTAGTTTTCCAATCTTTGTTTTGTAGTGGATATATCATCTTTATATCCTGCTGTAAATTAGTTCTAACAAACATGAAGGAGAAAGGGTTCCTGTGCATGCTATTAGAACAGTCTTCCAATACAGGAAAACAGCAAAATTTGGCGACTGGGTGCTGTTTTTATTTGAAGACACACTGCATCCTATTTTGCCTTAAAAAAAAAAAAAAAAAAAAAAAAGTATTTTAATATAAACACACCCACATTTAGTGGTTTTTCCCCAGGAAAAATAGAGGTTTAGATCATAAAAGCTCTGTGTTTTCCATTCTGATCGTCAGCTACTTGATCTTATCCTCTTCTTTCCATTTGCATGTGTATGGTCTGAAGGCTCTCTGGCTAACTGATACATTGGTGTGATATGTATTGAGTATAACTTGTGTGAAAATAAATTTTAGCTACTTCCTTTTTCAGCTTCTGATAATACAAACTGAAGATGTTACTGTGATGTTAAAGTCCTCTGCCCAAATTAAGGAGCAGATGAGACTAAATACCAGCTTTACGATACCGACTTTATTTGTAACGATGGGTGTGTAGGGAGAAGAGAGAGCAAGAGAGAGCAAGCAGGAAATGGTCAGCTCCGTGCATCCAGCAGTGTCCTGTTGGCCCTTCAGTGCCCTGGTGTCCCTTTGTGGTGGTGGGTCCGGCCCAGTTCACCCCACAAGTTGCTTTTCTGTGTTCCCTCATTAGCACGAGGTGAAGGTAGGACAGGGTCTCTCTCTCATGTCCCCGGTTCTGGTCTTGGTTCGGTGGTACCGGGGCTCTGCCCTGGGGGTCAGACAAGGCAAATTCCCCCAAAGTCGTGTCCTGCTTGTGACCGTCTGTTAGAGTTTGCACTTGTCTGATGACACACCGCAGTGGAAGGTTGCTGCAAGAAGTATCAAGGCCAAAGCTGAAACTTTGTTTCTTTGTTTCTGCAACAAGTTTCCCCATAAAGTTCAATGTTTTCTGCAACAACTTTCACCAGGGAATGGGTGTTTGAGGCAGTACTCCAAATGTTATTAACCCTTTCCTTACAGAGGAAATCTGTGTTGTATTTCATTTTGTAAACCAAACCAATGAAGTTGAGGATGTCTTGGAAGACTGGCTTCTCATGTTCAACTTATGAATTTTTTTGGTTGTCCAAGCTCTAGTTTTTTTTCATATGGAAGCATATGTCTGAAAATTGGAGAAGGCATTATTGTATGAGTCTGTTCACTGTTTGCATTTAGGTACTTCACAATGGTAATGTAAAGGGTTTTATTTTTTAAGGCCTGCTTAAATTTGAAATGCAGTTTACATAGCAAATAGAAAAAGAACCTTCCATTTCTATTTTTCTATTGATTAAAAAGAAGGAAAACCCAAGCCCATATGTTTTCTAATGTAGTATGTCAGAGCAGCAGAAGGCAGTGCTTTGATCCTCACCACTGTGCCACTGCACTACCTTGGTTTGTGTAGATGTTGGCCCAAGCAAAGATTGGAAGTTCAAATCCACCACCTTTTGAGGGTTAGCCTGCACAACACTGTGGAAGAAAATCTGGAAGTGACACAGGGATTCCTCTGTCATTTTGACAACGAGGTGTAGGCTGGCTGACTTAATCCAGAAACAAGTGTCAGTACTCCTATACTCGCAAATAAGATGTGCCCTATGGTGATCTCATTTTCCCTCAGATCTTCTGAGGACCTTCCAATTTTTTGTTGCTTTCAGCACTCTTCTAAGTAGTCCTTTTGACATAACTCCTCCTACCTTATTATACCTGGGGAACTGAACTGAGGCTGCAAAAACTAAACCTAGAGGGAGTTATGTTAATGTGTGCTATATTGAAATTTATCAGCAATGCTTTGCTTGCTATCCATGTCTTTTATCTTATTATCCTAGCTTGTCTCAGTAAGATGCAGCACAAAATGTCCAAAGCTTGGCCTCTTTAGGTGTATTTTTGTGAGAGAGGCTAACACAGCACTTGCCCTTCCCACATGAGTGTGTGTAAAACCTTTGTTTCTGGGAGGCAGGTTGCAGTTAAAACCTATGAATACAAAAGATGGGCTTGGCTTCAGACTGAGTGGGAGGGGATATGCCACGAATACAGCAAGTCCATCTTCCTCTGGCCTGGTCCTCCTGGAATAGGACAGTCTTGCAATATCTTAGATCTCTTCTGTGAGCAATTCTAAGCTAAAACTGCTTATCATCAGGTTAGGAGAAAAATTATGAAAACAGTGTCATCTGGTGGGAATGCAGTCAGCTGAGGAATATAGTTTACTTGGGATCTTGGATTTATTTCTAAATCCTTAGGGAAGAGGTTAATAGCAGTGCCCTAGATGCTATAGCATTAGGATCCTTGGGGAAAGGGGTGTTTCTTATTTCTTTAAGCACTGGTTATATGTCTGCAGATACTAAATTCAAGCTCTACTTCATAAAACAGTCAAGGGAAGATGCTTCTCAGTGTCCATTGATCAAAAAAGTATATAAAAATATTAAATCAAACTCCATGTATGTGCTGCTAACTGCCACTGGGAATTTTTCTACAGAGTACAGAAACACTCTGGAGAAAGGACTTCTTTTGTGTTGGAGTTGAAATATATCTCTTCCCAAGCATTCTTTTACAGCTTTCTAACTGTCTTCGGATCTATGAGCTGTGGAGGCTGGTTCTGTACACAGTAAAACATGGGTGAGACTTTATTTATACAGCCGTGTATATTCCACTGATAAACTGGAAACTGAAATATGGACTATACTGATAGGAGAAGCCGTTTGTCCAATTGACTCTCCTGGCACCTATCCATTTTTTTCTCATTGACTTTAAAATATTTTGGACCTTTCATCTGATGATCTCAAAGCTTTGTGCAAACATTAATTAAGCCTGTTGATGCCCCTGTGAGCTAAATAAATACAATAGGTGTGATTTAGGTGGGTAAACGAAGGTACAGAGTAGTTGTTTTGTGCAAGGTCGCCTGCTAATTCAGCAGTGGAGCTAAGGGGTGGGAAGCTGTCTGCCTGACTCCCCTTTGCTATTGCTAGGGTTAAATCAGATTCTCTAGATAAATGCAAACAACAACCAGACTTTCACACAGAGAAAGACACATACAGCACCCTAATTGTAATTTGTATTCTGACAATGACCAGAGCTTTTCTACAATACTAAATTGTTCCTAGTCTTTGCAAAAACAATTATCTGCCTTGTGCAAGTAGCCCAGTGAAAGAATTAAATAGCAATAAAAAAAAAGTCATGACTCAAAACTGTAGTTCTCTGTGTTTAATATTTCCTGTTTTTACCTAATATCTCTTAAGGCATGTAAAACATGTCTCTTCATGACTTGCTCATCTGCATCCAAGAGGAGGCTATCCAATCCTTTAAGAACATTTCATATCAAGAATGGGACTAGCAGGAATATGAAAGAGGGATGAGGAAATAAACAAAAATGCAGATAGAACTCGGAGGACCTTAAGCTTAGTACTTGCAGAGAGTTTGTTTCTCATCAGAACGTTATTGGAACTACCTTGTCACCTGAATACAGAAAGCAGGTATCTACTTTTGCTGTTAGTTTGAAAAATGCAGAAATCTGGCTTGCAGTTTACAGTATGTGCAAACTCTGTATGTACAAAGTGGTGCAGCAGGTGACAGCGTTACCTTCACACAGGACACTGCTCTTGCCTTTATTTCTTATAGTTTTTTCAGTGCATGAAATGTCCTTTTGGGATGTGTCAGACTTGTAGCCTCTGGTTTGATTCTTCTTGTTACTAGAAGGATAGTTAATGCTGCTAGTTAATTCTGTGATAACTTAATTCATCAATAAATGGTTGCTTTCTGCATCAGTAAGAACAAGTGAACAGTGTCCTAGCTGTGCTGCTGTGTTTCTGAAGAGGTTGCTGTAGGTGCTGTGCTGCTAAACTCGCACCTTGCAGTGCAGACTGCAGAGGGAGATCTCCAAGCAGTTACAAATTAGCTTCTGCAGGAAGATTCGTACTTGGTATGCAGTGTACCAGTCCAGGAATAAACACCTCCAATTGTTCTGATACTTGCTGAAAATGGCAAAGCATTTGGTGACAAGCATTTTGTAGGCTGCAGCGGGACCTTGGGAGACAAAGGTAAATGTGTGAACACAGCTCAATTTAACAAGTTTTGTTCTCCAGTCAGTGATTCTCTTGCATTTTGGTTCTGCCTATTCCTGGTGCAGGAATAGGGACATAGCTTAAGTCTGGTGTTGGGAAGTGGAAGAAAGACTACTTTCTATCACAGATATGCTTCTGTCCTCATATCATTTTCTTGAAGGTTTGGTTAAGGAATAGTAATTGGTCCCTGGGGCTTTCCCTGCCCTGCTTATCCCATGTACTTTAGCCTGGACCCTCCGAGCTCCGGGGCCTTTGTTCCCTGAAACCCAAACCGTGCGTGGCTGAAATAAACATCTTTAAACCCTGCAAAGGCCTTCCTGCTCTTTCACCCCAAGCAACATCATAAAAGCAACAGTATTATACACATACTTGTTTTATAAGTGCATTGTGTCCGTTGTTACTTTTCAGTTTCTTTTAACACTTGGCAAAGTTGATATGTGGCAAAACACAGCTATTTCTGGTCTGGCAATCAAACAGTATATCAAGTGCAGTGCAGTAATGATGGAAAGCTATTAGGTCAATTACATCCTGTGCAAACTCAGGCTGATTTGACCTTACAGTACCTTTCTTCACTCAGAAGTGCACATGAAAGTTATTGTGGTGGCCTTGTTTAGTCAGGAAAAAGAATTAATTCTAATCAGACCCAGAAAGCATGTGGTAGGAATAATCTTGCAGAGTATAGTACAAGAAATAAAGATTTTAATATGTTTTTAACCAACTCAAGTTTGTAAGCTAGAATTAAATATCTAGCTTTTTCTTAACATGACCATATAATGAGTATACATCAATCTAATTTTAAAAAATCTGATTTGAAGTTCTAATTACCTGCTGAAATATCTGTGAAATTTATGTTATGTTTGTTGTCCATGTCTCATTTAGAAACTTATTTTTTCTGAAATGCATGTTTAATCAACTGTACATTAAAGAAAAATCTTTATCAAGCTGTCTCATATATCTCATTCTGATTTGGGGACAGAATCCTGAGAGATGAGTTTTGCATCATGATCTGAAGTTCAAAGCATACAGATCCTGTCAGATTTGGATGGCAGACAAAGCAACTTCCTAAGATGAGGAGTAGTTTCAACAGGCTTCCTTCTAAAACCACAGAGACGTGATACATCTATTTGAAAAGAGAGAAATGCCAACACCTGCTACTGGCCAGGGTGCATTTTATTAGTTTGCTGAATGCTCTGGCACTTACTGAGCCTGAGCCTTGAGAGCCACCGGAATGGGAACGTGTTTGGCTACCGAGTCTGCAGCAATGCTACAGGGGCTGGATGCTGCATGTAAGATACTGGGGCTGGCACTGTGGAGAGGACCAGGATGCAGCACATCTGAGAGCTCATGGACTTGTTTGTGAGAGCTCCCTGCAGTCAGTGCTGCCGTGTGCTCCCTCCTTCAGTCCATTGCATCTCATTAGCAGTCTCTTTCCGTGGAGTGTAAGAAACTCCTTTTGACCGGGGCATGTTGTTTACTTCCAAACCTGTGTACAGCTGGCATAAATCCCTCCAGGCTGTGGTCAGAGCTGGAAGCTGGCCATTTATACAGGCTGCTTCTTTGTCATGATATAGACTTAAAGAAAAGAAAGCAGGTGCCCTCCTGGCATTTTATAAAGAGTCATTCATGAATATAAGATACTGCATTTTGCATATTAGTGTGAGTGCCAATATAAACCCAGCTGTGTGCAAAATAAAGTGAAATATGTATTTCCAAAACTAGGCCACAGCTTTTCTATGGCGCAATCTGAAAGCATTTGAATCAACTTTGCATATGCATAGCCTTTTCTTTTAAAATCATATTTTTCCTTGGTTTTTTTCCCCTGTTTTTTTCACCCCTCTCCTTTCTTTCTTTCATTCTTTTTCTTTTCTATTTTTTTTTAATGCGGTGATTTTGTAACACTTCTCCCAAGGTAATAAGACAATAACATGAACAAAAGTGGAGGAAAACATAGGCAGATGCCACAAAATGCATCTTGAATGTGCACCTCTGTGACAACTTTCCATCCATTTCTCTGATACCAAACCAGAACTCTCTTCTTTTACTGACATGGGATTCTGTTCTTCCAGGTGCAACTTTTTCTGAGAAGACAGTCAACCATTTTGCTTAGCATTTTGTTGTACTTTAGACTAAACTCTGCAAACCTAAAAGTTCCTGTGCTCCTTTTCAGTCCCAGAGGTTGAAAAAGTGGATTTTTAAGGTCCATTGTATACTGGTCCAGCTGATACTGGGTACCCTTCATGCTGAGAGAAGGAGAAATAATAGGAAATAAGGGAGTGCAGGGAAAGTAGAAGACAGCCCTGTGGACTGTCATGTAGTTATCCACCACAGCATATAACATCCAACAGGCAGAAAACACCAGGAGTCATCTCCTTTGTGGGCCTGAGTGCAACTTGCCCCTTCTTGCTTCATGTGTACTTTCTTGTTTTTGTTGCCTTCACAGATAGAGATCTATTTTAAGAAACCTTGTGTGGTGTAAAATAGATATGTCCATGTTTTTTGGGGTCAGGGACATCAGAAGTATGAATGGGAATTTTCCCCTTTTGTCCCAAGCATCGCCTGCCTTCCCTTCTGCACAGTCCAGGGACAGGAGGGGCTATGGCTGAGGAGCTGGTGGGCCAGGCTGGAGTGTCTGGATGTGAATGAAGGTGAAAATGCTGTAGTTTCATCAATGAAGGTATCCAGGTGCTGTATCAACCTGTGTCCCAGGGTCACAAAGGGAATTGGTGATGCAATGCTTCCAGATGCTGTAATCCAATCAGCAGATGACAGGTGGTTTTTTTTGGTTTGGTTTGGTTTTTTTTGGTTTGGTGCACTTCTCTTAAATCCCATAATGGATCCATCTGCATTTGTATGCAGTTAAAAAGTCTGATCTGATGACAACTCATTTCTCTGCAGTAAATTGTGACTGACAGAGTGTGGTACTAGCAAAATGAGAGGCTTTTAAAACTGGGTGTATGCACTTGTAAAATGAAGATGTCGGGGTTCAAGATGCAGGTAGGATGTGGTAGGAGAAATTAATCTGTGTCTGGTTGATTTTGATCTATGGTTAGCCATGTTTTGTTTCATGAGGATTCTTTGGTTTTTTGCTAACAGACACTCGGCTTTAGCAATATTTTTTCACTATTTGGTTCTGGTAGATTTAATAGTGTAGTTGCTAAATTGAGTTTAGATAGCTTATCCTGTATATATTTAGAGATAAGAAGTTCATTTAGGGATTAGGGAATGCTTCTTGTATATGCACCATTAAGCATAGCACATCTGGTACTGAAATAGCAATCAGCAGAATATTGACAAAAGTTATAAAGAATTTTTTTTTTTTTCAAGTGAACACATGTTTATATCTGAGGTCTAAAAACTTATATGACAAAAGAAGTATCTCCAAGAGTTGTAAGTTAAAAACCAAATTCATACTTCACTTTCATGAAATACCAGTACTGATCTTGGTTAGAAACTGTTGTAGTGGGTCAAAAGATCTGGTGATACAAAAAACTGTCTTACAGCAAAGAAGAACTTACAGTTGTAGTTTCTGCTAATAAGAGAGAGAGAAAGAGGAGTTTGTTTTCTAGTATATTGAAGGAAGCTGAAGAAGTGGTAAATTATGAGAATAGTGAAAAGGAAAATATTATAGACCTTTACATATTATTTCTTTTGACTGGAGTGTCAGGCCTCTCAAAGTAGCTTTCAGAGCAGCAATCAAAGTACAACACTGCTTCTCTTAAAGCAAACAAACAAACAAACTGAACAAAACAAAGTGCTTTAAATAATGGTGAAACTGGAAACTCATTATCTGGATTATCTGGAACTGAAGGGAGACAGAATGACCATTTTGCAGATGCTCACAGGCTGGTAACCAAAGTCAAGGAGGGAGCAGTGACAACAAAGGGATTCATCCAAATCACCAGGTTATCTGGTATTTATTCATATCAAACGTAAAATTTTGTATTGCAATTAACATAAAAGTGATTAGATCTTTGAAACATGGAGGTGAGCTTCTCACACTTGCTGATGGTTCTTCTGAAACGCCTGTTTGTGGAGGAGAGATCTGCGTGTGTGTATTTGCATGGGCAGCTCTAGGAAGATTTCGTGGGCTATTTATGTACTTTGTGGCAGGCTGCTTGCTCTCGCAGTGGAAAAGCTGATTCATGCTGGTGTGGA
Organism: Luscinia megarhynchos; assembly: GCA_034336665.1. Lineage (NCBI taxonomy): Eukaryota > Metazoa > Chordata > Aves > Passeriformes > Muscicapidae > Luscinia > Luscinia megarhynchos. The sequence continues at coordinate 47,454,257 of CM067568.1, forward strand.
AGCTGATTGTGCTGCCAGTGGGAGAGGCGAATTTGAGGTACACGGGGATAATGAAGCAGGAGATGTGCTGGGTTCAAAGCCAGTTTCTCTAAGGGAGATGCTGGTGTCAGTGCACAGGGCTCGGCTGCAGGTGTCACTGTTAGATCTCGAATAATGGGCTGCTCATGGCTGCGGCTGCAGTCACAATGGGCTCTTCTTTCTTACCGGAGTCGCGCGTGTGCCAGTGATGTAAAATCCGGGGGTGAGTAGCGAGTGACGGGCTCCGGCCGTGCGGTGTCGGTGCGGAGCGGCCGCCGCGCACCGGCCCTGGCGGGGCACCCCCAGGAGCCCTCCCAGCGGCAACGAGCGCAAACACCCCCCAAATTCGTCTCACAACTTTTGTTCTGAATGTTCTGAATTCCTTTCATGCTTAGGAATGGGTATTTAGCTTTTCTGACCCTTAGCAAAGTGATGATGAAATCTTTAATATAGCCAGCAGCTGAAATTGTTTACTGTGATTTGCAGTAACTAAATACTTCTGATTTTTTTGTCTGTTTATTTATTATTCTTTTTTGTTTTTGAGTGAACAGGTCTGATTCTTCCAGCTTTTTTATTCAGATAATGAATAAAGTGCTGCAAGTTTACTCTCTCTTTTTTTATTACTTTTCCTTTTTTTCCCCTTCAGTCTTCTTTGAAGAGAAAAGGAGGGAGTGAGAAAGAACTGAAGAAAGGGAATTATAAACTTAGCAAACTCTTCTTTGGTGCCTAATTTGAAGCTACTGTATTGTTTTGAAAGCAGCAAAAACAATTCTGAGTGTATTTTGGAGTAGATCCTCAATTTTTTTAAACGAAATTTTAAGAGAAATGCAATATTCTCATTAAGTACCAATCTCCACAGCCTGTTCTTCCCCACCTGGATACCATGCCTTCACCACTGGTAGTCTGGTGCATGACACTGATTGCTCCCTGTATTAATGTTTATGATGCTTTGTTCTTTCTTTCTTGTTGGTAGCTTTCCTGAAGTATTTATACAATTTATTGTATTGTTGTCTAGATCACTTTATTTCTATTACCTTATTCCCACTTTTCACTTTTCTAAAATGTTGTTTTACGCACCTATGTGGGATTTTTTTTTCATTTCTTCTCAAATCCTGCCAAAATCTTTTGCTAAAGCAAAAGATTTGTGAGACTGAAAAATACTCCTTCCTCAAAGCAGACAATGGAGCTTTTCAGTTGCACGAATAAATGTATATATCACTGAGTAAGCTCACTCTAATTGAATCCTGACCATTCTGGAGGGATTTAGCCCTCCCTTTTTAATTTTTCTCTAAACAAAACCTAGAAATGAAAAAATATTTTGAGGTGGGCAGGAAAGGGAGGGGGAATCGAAAAATAAAGCAAATAAATTTTTGAATAAGAATGACCCATGTACTGTGACCAGAGGGCAAATGCAAATGTCTGTTTTCAAACACAGACTCGTGCATTCTTATTAGGGGTTCGTGACTGTGCCTCCAAGCACATCATTACATATTCATAAGTGTGAGGAAAATAGACTCCTTCCACATTTCAGGTGTGTTCAACTAAATGCTACCCCTTTAATCTTAAAGAACAGCTCATTTGGTCTATTTTCTTCAGTTCACAAAGTGTTAAGGGAATATGAGATAAAAGATGCACACACACAAAAAGAAAAAGAAGCAGCAATATTCCACAAAGATCTTTTTAGTGTCAACTTAAATGCACACAAATAGCAGATGATGATCTCTTTTATTGGACTAACATTTATCCACTAATATCCACACACTTTTAAAACCATTGAGACCTCCTCTTCAGGTGTTCATTTGAATAGAAATAGCTGAATGAGTGTTTTTATAATTGATCCCCTGAGTACTGAATGTCTAGTGCTGCATAACCAACATTTTCCCATTGCTGATTTTTTTTTCCAAATTGCTACTCTGCAAAATTAGGATTTTGTATAGTTTTGATAAGAAAATTAACCTTCCAAATGCCAGATCCCCTTAATGTTAGTTAGGAATTGGTGCTAAGGTACGCTTGAAATGCTTGTTCTGAAATGGATTTTTTTTATGTATGTGAAGAAAAAAAAATCATTTTTTTCTGTGAAATTGCAAAGAAACTAGAGGTCCCCCCCTAAAAATAGTTTGAAACTTGTTTGTTTGGGTTTGGTTTCTTATCACTGTCCCATAGATAAGCAGTTGTCATCTTTACACTGTGCTTAATGAAATGCCTTTGCTTTCAACAGAAATGCAGAAACTTCGTAGTACTTAGTTGCTATTGTTTCACTTTGAATGAAAAGTCTGACATATTTTTAACATTTTATTTTTAAAGTCACTTTAGATTTTTCTTGCAACATATATTGAGTGTCCTAAGAACTAAATTTTCTGGAGAAAGTGTAATTTTTTTCATTTTCTTTTTAATAGGAAAAATATTCTGCTAATGCTTGCATTTTGTAACGTGGATTTTAAAATCACTGATCTTGATGTAAGGAAAGAGAGCACCTGAAGTCTAACAGCATGCATTACAGGTGCTGTTCCTTCAGTAGCCCCTTGAAGGAAATGCAATTCCTAATTGATATGAAATCATTTTGTAGCAGCAGCACCTGAAGAGTAGAGAGAAAGGGAAGAAGATATGATAATGACTGGGTGATAAAACCGGTTAGCATTTGTGTGCCATAGTAAACACTCATGAGTATAAAGGAAATACTAGCTAACCACTAGAGATATCCACTTATGCTCATGATACAACCACTACAAACTCTAGTTCTATCAAACTAGCATCAAGCACAAGATCCATCTTTAATTAATTTAATCCTATAGAGCTGTGACTCATTTTATTTGTGACTGTGCAGAGAGAAATTACTTTCCATACTTGCCTTGAACTTCAACCTTATCCTTCTCTATCAGTCATATTGAATAACACAAAAGCACATGCTCTGAAATTCATGTCCTGTTTTTTTTCCCTCTCCAAAGATTATTCAGATCTTTTACATGTGGCTTACTCAATAAAAAGCACAGAAATGTCTCCCCCCACTCCTTCTTCTTTAGGAGAAAGATTTCTGTTGCAGAGCAAAAGAGCTTATTAAATGAAAAGTCATTCTCATAATGAGTAAGAAACATGGAAATTCTGGAATAAAGCAGAAAGATTTCTTTGCCATCCTTGGTTCAGGAATAAACAAACCATGTCCCATAGAGGGCCAAAGCACACAGGATAGTGAATTTTAATTTTTTTTCTCCACTCTTTAAAAGCATGCTTTGTGGAAATTACATATTCTGTGAGTGGTTGCACAGCTTCTTACTCTAGCAGAAACTTATTCCAGCTGCTCTGCAGGTGTCATGGCACAGCAAGGATACAACTGCACAGTGCTGGGATCAGCCCTGTAGTGAGGGTGCCAAAGTGTTCCTAAAGACAAATTCACTTCCAAAGTCTGGCTCTTGCAAGGAAAAACACAAACGTTCTTTTAAGCATTTTTTATTTTTCAGGGAAACAAGAGCAGAACAACGACACCCCTGGGAGAAGCAGACAGTGGTGAGAGTTCCATGAACCTTTAAAACAGCTCCATTTCGAGGGCAGGAGGGCTGCTTCTCACCCTGGGTGACCACACGGTGTGAAGTTGTGACATTGCTGCATAACTCACGTGTCAGGGTTTATAACATCTCTGACAGAGCCACAAAAACACGTGGATTGAAAAAGCACTCTGGGCATCTTGGTGGCACACCTTTGCCCTGCAAAAGGCTCCAGCTTTCCTGGAGACCTCTAACTGCTGCCCCAGCTGTGATTCTTCTCGTGTACAGGGAGGAACTTCCTCCCCTGCCACTTCAAAACAAATCAGTACTCAGTTTTTCCTTCCCCAAAAAAACCCAAAAGCAAACCAACAAAAACTAAACCAACCAAACAAACAAAAACCAAAAACAAGCCCCACAAAACCCAAAAAGCTAGAGGAGTTCAGGAGCTAGATTTTAACATCTAAAGGAGAAAATTGCTAGTGTTCCTTTTTCCAGCAGGCTGCTGCAAGGCTCTATGTTATATATGCCTTTGGTCCAAAGCAGGCCTTTTGCTTTGGGTACATCCCAGGGAAAGGTTTGCTTTCTTAAAAATTCTTAGGTGACTCCCTCTGTGCATGAAGCAGAGTGACAAGGAATAAGTTCTGCATGTGAATAAAATATGCATAGGATTTTCTGTGGAAAAAAAAGTGCAAATTTTCTTTCTTTTCTTGTTAACCACATTATCAGAAAAACATATATAGGGCTTCAACTAGGTTTAAGATGGAAAATGTATAAAAAGGATATTGAAAAATCCAGTAGTGATGTCAATGTGAAGGAGAACCTGCAGTCTCCCAAGTCTCTCCCCTAACTATCTCTATAAGTAATTGTGGAATTCCTCATCACACTCTTTTCCTGCTTTGATAGAAAAATTTAAGGAATCACACAGTTTGCTTTGACCTATGGACTAAATACTGCCAAACTTTCTAGAGAGATCCTATTATCTCATTAGATTTCCTCTTATCCTTATGGTCATTTGTCAGTCTTTATGCTCTCTGGTTTGTAACAGAAATCCTGGCCTCAGCAAATACCCATTTGTAAATTTGAGAATCTCTGTGTTTTAAAATAATATGACTGGTAATTTCTAGGCACACAGGAACACCGTGGTAACACATCAAGTTAAACTTCAAGTCAGATTTGGATCTGTATCCATTTTACTGACAGAAAAGTGCAGAGAACTAATAAGAAGAACTTCTTCAAATTGATCATACAATTTAGTGACTTTTTAATTTTGTTTTTCTAACTGCCAAAATTCGGCAGATGTCTACAGCAAAATTTCTACGCATTGCACATTTTTGTTTTTTCCAACAGTATCTGTGCTTGCTCTAACTTCTAAAATACAAGGCCCTCAGCACACAAAAACCAAGACAAATCTCAGTTTGATCCAGGGCTCTTCCAATCTTGTCCACACAAGCTCCTACCTTCTTTGGGAGATTACTGTTATGCCTGCTTCCTATTTTTTTTCCTTTAATATTTTTGTTTTCTCTCACACAGAAAAGGAGAGAATAAGAATTAAATGTCAAGAATTATCTCATTTTAATATGTGGTATTTCTGTGGTTGGAGCCTACTGCCAGCCTGCCATTCATCACAGCCAAGTTCCTGTGTTTTATCACTAGCTTTATCAACAAGGCCTTTGCTAATTCTTCAGCGTCTACCAACACAGTCCTTGTTGTTATTTTTCCTACTCAAATACTGTCCAATAGCTCAGTTCCAGCATGAAATAGCACTGCTTTGGCATTAGGTTTCAAAGTTTCTTGTTGCCTTTTGCCATTCTTGGCTTGCATTCTCATTCTGCTGCCTTTGGACTCACCTTACTTTCCTTTTATGAATTTTATTTCACTGATTGAGCTCCTGCCTCATTTTTTCTGCCTTTTACTCTGGTGTGGAATAAAGGATGGTTCTCCTATATGAATATTTCCTGTGCCAGGCCACCTTCCTCTGGTAATGGAATTGCCCCTTGCTGTGACTGAGCAAGGGAGTTATTTTCCACCCTCCTTCTCCCTTACAAAGTCACTTCTAGCTCTTAATTCTACCTTCCTCTGCTTCTGTTGTGGATTTATCTTTCCTTATGGTCTAATAATAATAATACTTACCTGCCTCTCAGGGGATGTTGTGAAGATTAATTAGTTAATGAGCTCTAAAGATGAAAAGTGCTGCATCATTGCTAAATATTATTGTTGTTCTTATCCTGTACAGATTGAACTCATCAATATCAGTACTTCAATTATAAATCTCACCCTGCCATTTTTCAATTAATTTGACTAGATCATTTTATCCATCACTCACTCTTCCCTCTTGTTCCTCTGGCTTATTTCTGCCTTTCTGCTTTTGAGGATACACACATAAACACCATATATTTCTATAAATAAAGGATTCACTTTTTGTTTGAGAATGTTTTCTTCTTTTTTAATATTAAAATTTAGAGTACACAACAGTCTCTGAGCAAGGTGACAGTTCCTGATTCTTTAGCTGAAGTAAAATCTGCTTTAAAGTCTGTGGCTTTACCTGCTGAACACAGCAGAACCCTCAGCAGAAGTTACCTGACCACCTGGCCTCCAATACCCCTCTCTTGTTGGATCACCATCATGAACTATATTTTTTGCCTTCTTTTAGCAGTTTTCTTTGATTCTATGAAACTTTCCTTTGCTTCTATGGATGGCAGTGGATTGGCTGAATGAAACAAGAAGTAGGAATTCCCCAGAATGTTTCAGCTCATCCAGAAACTCTTCCTGCAGTGCTGCTATCATGCAAGTCAGGAAGTACCATGCCTTGTTATTCCTTTCAACTGAATTGACAGTGTGTCTAATGTAGTCTTTGAGCACAGTTTCCAGTCAGTTCCACTGCTTTTTTTTCTTGTTTATCTTTTCCCCTTTCAGCCATGGTTCTCATTCTGGTTTTGGGTGCTGCTCAGTCTCATATGCCCTAAAATGTACTGGGAGCATGTCTTGGGAATGTAGATTTGTCTGTGACTCTGTGTCAGCTACTCCATCATTTCATCTGTTCCTGTCTCTTAATCTACACTGTCCTGTGGCAGAAAACATGACTGTTCAATAAAAACTGATCCTTAACCCTGACTCCTACAAGTTCCCTGGGTACATGTAGCAGAACCCTTAAAATGAGGGCTGGTGTGCCATAAGCATGACAGGGAGGCCAGCAGTGCTCTGGTTTGGGCTCAGGATTTCCCTTTGCTATGGTGTGTAGTTTCTGGTGCAGCAGGCAAGGATTGCTTGGGACCAATGCCAACATTTTAATTTCTGTGATGAGACAAGTCTGCAACTCCCTTGAAAAAGCAAAATTATACCCATCACCCTGAATACACGTGTGGGAGGGGATAAAAACTTGGACCAGAGGCAGACTGCCTGCTTACATCCCAGGCAAGCGCCCTCAGCCCCAGACTAAAGTCAGGCTCATCCACCCTCTCTTGCTCTCCTCAGAGCTGTTCTGCTTGGTACAAATAATTAAATAGTCATTGGGCCTGGGAGAGGGAGGCATCTACAACACCACTTGCATGAAGGGAAGGATGTGATTAGCCCAAAGTGCTGGCAGAAGAGCTTCTAAACTCATCAAACTCTCTCAGACATCTCAACTCTGCTGTGTCATGGCTAGACGTTGGGAAGAGCAATCTTCCTTTGGAGAGGCATTGTCAGATCAACTAGAAATAGTGCTGGCTGAGCTTAAACAACAACCATGTTTGATATTTTCTGCTGATTGAGCTGTCCAGTTGACTGGAAAGGGCTGACAGCAGAGAGAGCCCTGGTCTGAGCAGAGCAGCTCCCAGGCCAGCTGGCGAGGGAATGGGTCTGCGCCAGGTAATTATTGCCTAGTGCAGAGGTCGAAAGCCTCAGAGAGGCTGATGTACTAATGAAACACAAATGGGACATCTGTGTTCAGGAGTTCAGCAAAGCACAGAAAACAGAGCTTTGCCAGGGATATCTGTACTGCTGAAAGCAAACTCTCTTTCTGGAGCTAAGGGAAACCCACTGAAGAGTAAAGGCATGTGAAAGCCTTTTGCATTGGACTTCTCTTTGTTTGCAAAACAGCTCAAAGGTTTCTGATGATTGCTCTGGACACTGCAACGTTGCAGAAGGGAAATGGTGACACTGAACAGCGTGATGCCAGGTCACATGTGGATGTGAAGGGGGGATGAGAGGAGTGGTAAAATAAAAGTTGAGGTAAATGAGGTTACTGGGAGCCTTTGGTGACACAACAGAACAGCACGGTATTGTGTGTGTGTGTTGTTACTTCTAACTGGCTGTAGTTACAGATACAAATGCCAGCATATGAGTTCAGGGTCTGTTGTTTAGGCCTCACAAAGCCATATTGCTAGAGCTGAGTTTTCTTTTTAACACTGGGAAAACGTGGATATATTAGATATTATACATACAATATATACATTTGTAAAAGTATGAGTATTTTCTTCAAAATAACCACCAGAAGGCTCAGGGCACTGGCATTACTGAAATAATAGTCACATTTAAGTGGAGATTTGGGTCAAGTGTCAGGTATAAGGATTTTTGCACAACAAGAACAGCCTCTCAGACTGGTCAGGACTAATTTGAGCATTTCCTTAGGGCCTCCCTTTTAATTTAATTGGGGATGTTTGTTGTCCGTTCTGGAGATGCAGAACAATTGAGTGAAGTGGGAGAGAATGTGAGTTATGGAGCTGAAATTCACCTTTTCTGACTGAGAAACCAAGTGTAATTATAATATCCTTCATGTCTCTGCAAGCTTCACCAAAGCTGGGCGTGGTGGAAAGAGTGCTGAGGTTTGTGCAGGCACATCTGTGGCCTTGGTGCAGCCAGAGGCGTGCAGGGACTTATCCTGCTACTCCCAGCAGTGCACAGACTGGGTGGGAAGCACCAGGGCCAAGGGCAGGTCTGTGCTGGACACCTTGGGAGACTAAAAGCCCCAGGTGCTGCTCAGCTCCCAGGCAAGGGAACATCACAGCTAGTCCCCATATGGGCAGCTGGTCAGCAGGGAGGGAAAGCCTTGTCCTTTCCCAGCATTGTTCACTTCCACTACATTAAAGGCAAAAGTTTAAAAAGGCAAAAGTTTAAAAAGGCAAAAGTTTAAAAGTAGAAAGGCAAAAGTTCAGCTTAGCTGGAGCTGCTACACTGAGACCTCTCCTAGCCACAGAGGACCTTGCTGTGTCCCATTCCCAAAGTTACTGAGGTGCTCTCAGAGCAGCTGGACTTGGTGTCAGGTGTCTTTCTCTGCAGAGAAAACCACAATGTTTCTGACTTTTGGGAGAGGCTTAGTAAGCCCACAGGTTGTGCCTGTGAAGGTGAAGTGCAGCATCTTTCTCATATTTCACTGCACTGTCAGTGCTGGGTCTGATACAAAATGACTCCTGGCTAAGAGGTGAGCATGTGAATGCTTGCACAGAGGTCCTGACTATGAAATGTCATGAATGAACTTTGCTTATAAAAGTGATCTATAAAGATAAATAATAGCTAGAGTAGGATAGGGGTTTCTTTACACCCCCTGTGTTACTGGCTCTAACATTTTTATTTTGGCCATAAACTATTTGATGACTCATTTTAGGATTAGTGTCTCCAAATATGAAAAATATATGCATATTTCTGCCATTATATAAAGATGATAATCAACAATGGCAGGGTTAGAGCATTTGTGGCACAGAAAATTGGAACTGGAACTGACTGGTGTTGTGACAGCTCAAGTTGTGACCTGATCAAATCCTGTGGCAAGATACAGGAAGGCTCCCAGGGCAATATGCACTGGCTTTGGTGCTTAGCAAGGGCACTCTTCACATTTAGAACCTTCTAATTCTCCCTCATGGCAGAAAAGGCTCAGAGTCTGGTGTCTGTGTGAGGCACAGCCAGGCACTTTGGCACTGACAGTTCAAGGTTTTACTTGTAGGAATTGGGACTTTTGCTGCATCCTCCTCCTGGCCACTGATTGGGTAACTATGTTGAGCATATATAAAACATCCTCCTGGTGTTCTGTGGCATGTGGCTGTGTCATGTTGCTCTGCCTTGTTTGGACATTGATCTTCATTGGCACTAATGACTTCATTTCAGTGATGGATGTGTTTGAAACTGAACTTCACTTTACCGAGCACGGTGTGGCTAAAGATGCAATTTTTATGTCATCTGTTATTGTAAGAAAATCTACCAGCTTACACTTGAGCACTCTAATGGGAGTGCATAACACAGCACTGTGTTCTTCTGCCACCACCTTTAAGCCATTTTTGGATACTTTTCCCCATGATTTTCATATTAGTAATTGTTATTCAAGGCTTCAGCACATGATCACTTACACTTAGTGATGTGCTTTGATGAGCTGCCCTAGCCTGCTTCTTGCACACTGTGAATGCTGCCTGCTACAGTGAGCTCTTGGTTACTACATTTGTTCTCTTTGCAGACAGGTCTGACTTCTTTGGAGAGGCAGCTGGATAGCAATGTGTCAGTGGCTACTGGATCCACTGGGACCTTATCCTGGTGAACACTGGATTAATTGCTAAATCTGAGATAAAAGCATTTGGGGAGGTGAAAACTCATTTTTGTTTCAGAGAAACAGCTTTTTGTTGCTTCTGGCTCTAGACTGAACTTGCAGGAGTAAATGCATGAAATATACTTGGCTATTGCTGTGATTAAATCTTAACCCACTTGTTTGAACCACCTGTGTAGAAAAGAAACAGACTCTTTTTAGACTTGTCCTAGTTTTTGGCAGAGCATGCCTGCCCTCTGTGGTAGTAGGGAAGAGAAATTTAGGGGAGGCCAAAGTGATAAATGCCCAGGAGAAGGGAGGAACAATGGTGCAGCGTTATGCAGCAGAACTCTGGAGCCAGACATCACTGAAATAAAAGCAAGTTAATCTAGATAAACATGAAATAGCATAGCTAGGAAAGAAGACCACATGGTCTTTTGTTTCACTGCCTTTTTAATAGAATGAAAGTTGGGAAGATGGAAACGAGCTGGTTTCACCTTCCCTATCAATATGTAGAAATGCTATCCTGTAGCATCAGGAATGATATTGGATCATTTTGTTCATTCAAGCAGTGTTCCTCATGTCCTGCCTTCTCACTGGTGAAGTTGGCTCACTCGACTTTGAACCAAATTCCACACACAGCCAGTGCAGTCTGTGCCAGCACACATACAAACAGTTACTGTCTAGGTGTTAATTGCTCCCTGCTAAGATTTTTGGGGTTTAGTGGACACGAAGGAAGAGCAAGATGTGCCCTGCAGTGAGGGACTGTGCTGGTCATTTGTCCAAGACAGAGACTGGTTGGACACAGCCAGGTGGCACTGGGAGTATGGGGTCAGCTCCAAGAATAAATCAACAGCAAACAGACTAATAGAGCTGGGGTGCATACTGCAGCCCTGGAAAAGGTGACTGCAGCCAAGGTTTATACTACTAACTGTTCTCCCAGCTAAGTCTACATCTGGTGTGGTGACCAGTAGGCAAATGCTGAAATACTAATTTTACCTTCCCTATGTCTTGCCCTTCTTCCTGTGTACTATATCTAGAATTGTAGTTTTCATAACATTTTCTTTTTTAAAACTCTTTTTTCCTTACACCTAAAAAGAAAAGGAAACATCCCTTGGGAGCCAGAATTATCTTAATGCAGTTAGTCCAAACCTCAGTCCAAATTCTTCTGAATTATTTTTTCAGAAGAAATGGCTACCCTGAAAAACCTGGAGTGCTGCACCATATCTCCAGCCGGGTGGCTTTAGTTTAATCTACTCAGTGACTCTACAATACACAAATTAGCTCATTTAATACGAGGCAATGTAGAGGAAGCTGGAATCATTTGTCCTAACAGCTTTGGGGGAGATTATCAAAAAGAACTAGAACTGGAGCCTAGAGGGAAGAGAAGGAAAATCTGTCCAAATTCTCCAGACTATCACTGTCAGTGGAAATTACTGCCTATGGTAACCATAGGAGTTTTCCCTTCAGAAAAAAAAAGGAAGTGGTGTCCCTTCTTTGGATGACTTCTCTAAGCACAGTAAAAACTGTGCCAGAAAAATGAAAACGTGTTCAAGATGAAAATTTATTGCCTGGACAGAAAAAGATGCTTCTAATACCACATGAAAAGGGCATTTTGGAAGTGTAAGAGGTCAGCTTGTGGGAGGGGATGAGTTTCCACAGGCTTTAGGCAGCAGTTGCCCACTGGGTGAGGAGGATTCAGTCTAAGCTTGTCTTATCCTCATGACCCAAATCTAAAATGTCCCTCCCTAGGTTATAAAATCTCAGTCTGCATTCCTTAGAAATGAAGGAACACAGCTGAGTTTTCAAAGTCATCAAAACCTACTTGTGCTCGTGCCCTTCAAACCATTCCTGAAATGGCTTCTGGCATGGACTGGCTTGGCTCTCCTTTATTTTCATATTATAGCATTTCCATGCTATGTGGAATCTCCATCCATACCTCAGAAGACAACATGCAGAGGACAACTGTGTTTTAATCAGACTTAATTTTCAGAATGGTTTTCCAGTGGGCCTCTTCCTCCATTATCTCCACACATCTATTGGATAAGTAATTGCCCAGCTGTCTCTGCAAACAGGCAGATCCTCACTAACAAGAGGTGCTTGCCCTCATTTGGTGACCATTTTTCTCCCCTGTTTGCATTCTCTGAGCTTCTTCAACCTTCCACCACTCACTGGGTTCACAATCTGGCTGGGGTCTGTGGGACACGGTCTGAGCAGTACCAAATTAAACATTGTGCTGATTTTGGCTGGAGTAATTTTCTTCACAGTTGCTGGTACAGGGCTGTGTTTCAGATTTGTGCTGAACAAATAACAAAGAGATGTTTGATAACATCTTGATAACAAAGAGATGTTTTTATTGCTGAGCAGGGCTTGCACAGAGCCAAGGTCCATTTTGCTTTTTGTGCTGGGATGCTGGGGGGAGACTGGTGGTGCCTGGGAGGATGGGAGGAGACACAGCCAGGACAGGTGACTCAAACTGACCAAAGAGATATTCCATATGACATCATGCTCAGCTTATAAAGTGGGGGAAGAAGGATAAGGGGAGGGACATCTGGAGTGATGGAGTTTGTCTTCACCATTCCATGTGGCAGGGCTCTGCTCTCAGGGAGATGGCTGAACACCTGCCTCATTCCTTGTTTTGCTTTGTCTGTGTGCATGGCTTTTGCTTTCCCTATTAAACTGTCTTTATCTCAACCCATGAGTTTCCTACCTTTCTGTGCTTCTGATTCTCTGCCCAGTGGCCACTGGTGGGGGAAGTGGCTGCTGTCTGGGGTTAAACCACCACAAAAGCTGCATTTTTATCATCTTTGAGGGTACATAGGCAGCCCTACTTCCCACCCTTGCCTGCAGGACTGTGGTTCCTGCTCTTATGGACAGTCATCACTTGGGCAGGAACTGGACTGTTCAGACCTAAGTGACTTTGGGGTATGCAAGGAAAGAACAGGAGCAATGGAAGTACCAGAAATGTTAACAACCACAGACCTGTTTCATATATCCCTGCAGATTTAGGCAGGAGGGGGTTATTCAAAGTGTCCCACCAGCCTCGTGTCATCAAGGGAAATTTCTCATTTTGGCACTAAGATGGTAGATGCTGAGCTCCTTTGAAACTCTGGCTGCAAATGTGGCTGTGGGAAGAGCAGGACTTCTGGTGCTCTCAAAAACCTAATCCTGAAATGTATGAATAGGACCTGAGTGCTGCTGGGAGACAGTCTGATGTGGCACTGGGTGCTGAGAAGTAGAAAATGTGACTCAGAGCTGTACTTCAGCCGTGGCTCAGAGCTGTGGAAATGGGCATCAAAGGAGTCTGTTGTGTCTGAGCTGTCTTTCACACGCTCATCACGCTGGCACGAGTGATCACTTAATATGGAGCACAGCAGAGAGGTGGGTGATAGCACGTGAAGGCAGCCAGGGGCCAGGGTGAGTGCTGACAGAGATACTGAGAGTGCTGAGCATAAAGGGAACACTGCCTGAGCCCAGTTTTGTGCTCTGAGTAGATAGCACTATACAGAAAAGGCAAAAAAATTATGCTTGAGTCTTCTAATAAATTTTATACTTTTACTTAAAAGCAGAAAAACCAACCAACCAAACAAAAATCCCCAAATAGGCTTTTAATCTTCATAAGTGCAGATGATCTGTACATTCCACAAAAAAGAGCTGTAGAAAACACACACACACCTTTTAACTAGTGAGCAATTTAAAGACTAATAGGATTCATCCATAATTACATAGTTAAGTAAAATTTATGTATGAAGGAATTAACTGATTTCCCTGAGGGCAATATAAACCATAGAGACAGTGCTCTCATTTAAAAGTACCATCTCAATGTTAAAATACTTTGTCATTCTTCTGTAGCGATGGTTAGGTGCTGTGAGAGCCACATGGAAGTTTATTTACTGATCCACAGACAACTGATAACAGATCTCTGCTTTGTTTGGAATAGAAAACTTGAACAGCTTGTCTGCACCTCTCCACTCGGACATTAAATCAACATGGCTCTATTAGTGGCCCTAGGATGCCAGCTGAGCCATCTCTAAGCCTGTCACCGTGATGTCTTCATCTGTAACCAGAGCAGACGTGAGCTCCTGGCAGCTTTGGGAGGTGACAACAAATCCAATTAGCTCCTCTCCATGGCGCCACAATACTACTGTGAAACGGCCTGACAGGGAGGGTGGCTGCAATACCCTGCACAGTGGGCCATATCCTTCGTATTAAAAAAAAAAAAATCTACCAACACTTAATTGCTGGAGTGACTTTCCAGGCGGTTGCTGGAACCTTGTGCACAATCTGGTCAGAAATGTGAGCTGTCCTGGAGGGCTGGATCATGCACAGCTTGGGGAGGGCTTTGTGAAAGGATAAAATGCTCCAAGAGGATAACTGTGTGCCAGCGCTGTCATCCCCCTCCCTCGCAAGGAAATTTTGGTCTGGAAATCATGCAGAAGCCAGCCCCTTGCTGCTCCAGTCCCACTCTGCATAGAGAAGGAGACTTTTGGTGCCTGGAGCTGGTGTGTGCTCTGTACTGTCTCTTTTGGCTACAGTGCAAGCCAAACGATAGAAGCAAACTCCCCACTCCAGACTTTGTCTGCTGGAAGGAAAGTGGGGGCTGTTTGGAGCATGTAGGATTTGGAAGCAGCCAATTTACAAAACTCCTTGAGCATTGACTGGGAGGGGTTGGTAATGCTGCTCAGAAGTTAAGGCTGGCAGGCTGAACTTGGACAGTTGTATTTAAATCCAGCTTCCTTCCTCCCAAACTAGTTAGCAAGTGCAAAGAAATATCTCACATGCTGATTAAAAGTTGCTGATGTCTCATGAGGCATAATGCATTAAGTAATTTAGTTCTTTTATGCTCTCAGTAATGCAATATTCTTGCTTTTTCTGACCAATACTTCCATCTAAAAGTGCAAGGTGAAGTAGGCTAGGGAAAAATAGAGCCTGAATTTAGTGTCCTCTTGAGTGAGAAACTAAATCGACTTTCCTCTGTTTTGTTCTCAAGGTCGTAGAGGCGATGAGCAAAGCCTGTGCAGCCCTGCTGCTGAAACAGTGCACTTGAGATGCAAGAATGCTTCCCAGCGATTGTGTTCTGGCATTCTTCAACCTCTCTCATGTAGGTAGATTCTGCCTGTTTCAACGCTGGAGGCTATTAGGAATCATTGTAACCATAAGCTCCTTTTAGAAACAACTCCAGTTAGTAACTAGCTTGCATTTCTCTATATCCAGTGGAGCGGTGGGCTTGCAGCTACATCAGGTGTCTGTGCTACCCACAGCCTGATGAACGTGGTCACTAGACTGAATCACACGCCTCTAACACCATTAATTCCATGTTCCAAGTTAGAGAGGATGTGCTTGTTTGCACATCCTGAGTGGATGTGTAATGCTAACAGAACTGATTTACAGGTGGCTGAACTTACGGGCAGGAGGCGTCCAGCAAAGCAACAGCAAAAAGGTTGCATTGCCACATATCTGCAAACTTATTTTAATGGAGACTCTTATTCCTCCAAGGAGAGTATGTTTTAAATCCAAGCAGGAGACTGTATTCACCTCGACCCTGGATCTACCTTACCTGAGCAGTTCCTGGTGATAGGGAGGGCTCAGTGCAGAGAAAACCAACTCAAAACCTGCAGAAATAGTGCTGGGAGGAAACACAGTATAACTGTTTCCAACAACTTAAATGCACACTTTTTTATCCCGTTCTTCTGGTGCTCAACTTCCATGCTTTAAAAGCACAGTGAGATCTCTGAATATTTCAGCAAAAGTCATGATTTTTGAGGATGGATTTCTCCAGGGAGAGCATATTGCAGCAGTGTTTGCCTCCCAGAGCCAAGCACACACTCCAGTCAATGGGTAGCAGTTGGCAAGCCACCTCTCCCTTGTCAAGAAGCCAGTTGTTCTGTTGTCTCCTGCCACATCCCTGAGGAATACCTGTGGGCACTGGCAGCCACACAGCTGAGAGAAAGGGAAAAAGGTGTAACTGGAATAAAATAAAGGATTTTTTTTTTTAACAGAAGCAGCTTGTTGCAAATACACATTGTGAAATCAAACTCATTCCAGATGAATTGGGCACAAAATCTAGGCATGTGGCTGGTTTACAGAGCAACCAAACACTCAGTGAGCTTTGGAACTAATGGACTGGTTTTGGAAAACAATTAAGTGCTGCCAGGCCCAATTATTTTCAGCAGCATCTTTCTGTTACCAAAATGTGTCAGTGTGGACTTTGGCCTGCTTGGTAAGAGATACACAGCGAGCTCACTGATGAGCACAGTCCAGACGGCGAGCTTTGAAGCAGACCTGCACAGCATGGAGAGCAGGATATCTCCCTGGTCATCAGCACAGGGCTGTGTCTTAACCAGCAACTAGCAGTGGTAGTGGTTAAGCCCAAGTTTTATTTTAACCAAATTCCACACATGCTGCATGTAACTTCAGTAAGCAGTTGAAGGAAAGCCTTGCATTTTTCAGGATGAGGCTACAAACAGGTGGTGGGATTTAAGGTCTTAGTTATCCCAATTTTGGATGCACATGGACTTCCATTAACACAGCAAAGAGAAAATTTCATGGAGAAACAGTTCTGGAGATCTAGAGAAGGTTGTGAGACCATAGAGCTGATTTGTTGGGGAAATATTCCCAGCACAGTTCACATCACAGGATACTCAGCTGGTCTTACTTGACCACAAACATCACAGTCAGGCCAGCTCTGCCAAGACCGTGGTGGCTGTTGTGGATTCTTTGCAGTAAGTCTCATTGATGCAGTTTGTGAGTCTGAGAGCTGAGAATTTATACTATTATGCCATTAAGACAAGAATTTGTGTGATTTTGATGGTGGCAGCTGAGTTTTGCTTTGCCTGTTTAGGGAGACTGAAAGGGTGGCTATAAAATGAAACTTGATGATTGCTGCTTCTGTACTGGGCACCACAAGAAGCACAGAAGCCTTTTATGAGCCTTTGTCCCCTACCCCTCTCAAAGTTACACACCCATAATGTGCTTACAGAAAACAGTGGCCCAAGAATGATGACTTGATGCATGGCAGGAAAGGACAGCCTGCTGTGACACCTTGGCAATGGGAAATGGAACATGCTTTTCTGTTTATTTTATTGTCTCCTAAAGTCCAGCTTTTATGAAAACTGAAAAAAAAAAAAAGACTGGGCATAAAATACTGAGTCTCACAAAACATCTGTACACTGAAAATGAACACTGACATTGCAGAGACTTGGAATACAGAGAAACAAGAAGAAATCCAGATATATTCTATGTGGGAAATCAGAGTGAAGTGGAAGAAGTGAAGTTATTTATGTGGGCAGTGAATGGAGCATACATCTCATTTGACAGCTGGAGGTGATGAAAGCATGAGGGAAGGAGAGGAAGGAGGAAGCATGAGACCATGAGCTTCCACGGCAGGTGCATCAGAGAAGCACAAAGGTGTTTTTTTCTTAAAGAAGAAAATTATTTTGGATGGGGTCCTGAGCCACCTGGCCTAGTGGAAGGTGTCCTTGCCTATGGCAGTGAATGGAACTAGATGATCTTTCAAGTCCCTTCCAACCCAAACCATTCTGAGTCTGTGATTCTGCTTCCTGGAGTTTTTGCACCAGCAAATGGAATTGGCTACACAGAACACTCCATCCTAATACTCTAGCAGACCAATGCAAACTGGATATACATACTAAAAACTCTGTCTTTCAGCTGTTCTCTAGTTAACAACAAATATTGGCTATAATTATGTTTCTTGAGAAATCTTCATTTGATAGAACTTGCATCAAAGCAAAACATATGGCTTCAGTTAATGAGAAGTCTGGGAAAAATTAGGTGCCTGGATTATCAGAGGACCTGACAAACAATTTTTGAGACACTCTTTAAAATGAAATTTGAATAAGAAATTATGTCCTTTGAGGACTGAAGGTCTTGTCTCCTCTAGAGGTCTCTGAGCTACTGCTTTACAAAGATTTGACAGTAAAACTGTAGGATGTTCTTGGAAAGCCCTCATCAGCTCTCATCTACCCAAGACAATATTTGCTCTGTCCTGAAGAAGGAGTTCCTAAATACAATCATTCTCTACTGCTTTGTGAGCTATGGCCAGCTGTGACTGGGACTTTCTTGCTGAAATCACTGAGACACACTGTGGATGATGGCGTTTGCCAAAGCCAGTTGTAATTTCAAAGCTACTAATCAGAACAGTGCACCTGTGAGCATTCCCAACCCATTTAAAGGTTGGAGAGGCATCTCACAAGAGCTGGCATTAGTCAAGCAGCTCCCTCCCCTCAGTAGACAGAGGGTCTGTTCTGATAGCCTCAGGGAGCCTACAGTTTAAAATCAAATGGATTTTGTTGACTCGTTTTCTATGTGTGAAGTTTCTAAATATGTCAGAGGTATCTGCCTCTGCTGGAAGCAGGGGGTGGGTGGTTTACACAGTTGTGTCACCAGACCACATCCCACTGTGATTTCCTCTCTTTAACTTGAAGAGAAGTCAACAGTTTTAGAAGCTATAGTTTTACAATCTCCTGGGCTCTCTTGCAGGTTTAGCTCCTGGTAACAGTGGAATCCAAGCTTTTTAAAAAAAGTGTTCTGAAATGGGAGTCTTAGAAAAGTAGAGTGTTGTTATGGAGCAAAGAGTTAGCAAAGATGGTGGCACGTCCAAGACAATTTCCCCTTGGTTTTTGGCCAAACCCTCTGGTACTTATGCAGATGCCATCTGTATCTTTTCTCTATAGTATTGCAACTCCTCCTAGGCTTTAGGTTCTTCTAGGCACAGAAACATAATTGCAAAAAATCATTACTTGAATCACAGCCCTAACTTTCATTCAGGACAACAACTTCAAGGAATACTCATTTTTCCTGTTCTGTTCTTCCCAGGCTTCTTTCCATCTACCTAAATGCAACCTTCCCCTGGCTTGTAACATTGCTGTGCTGAGCATGGCTCTTGTGCCCAGGAGTCCCATTGACATTGACTTACCTGCTTTAGGGGCCACTACAACAACACTGGCTTTCTATGGTTAGCTGGCAAAGAGAGCAAGGAGAATATTGTCCAGTAATCCCTTTCCTAGTTGGACTCAATGATTTTGGAGGTCTTTTACAACCCTAATGGTTCTATGATTCTATAAGGCTTGTTCAAACTGATGTTCAAGTGTTTCTTGCTCTGAAAATCATTTGCCTGGTTTTCCTGGTGGTGGAGTTAGTATATTCATATAGGATTATTTAAGATGCATGAGTGGACCAATGGGGAGAATTTAATCTCAATTTGAGCCCCTTGGCACTGATTTAGGTGGTTTGCTCTTGCTTCCTCCCTAGCCTTGGTTCAAAAAATCACTTTGATCCATGGCACAGCTTCTTCAGAAGAGGGGGAAGTGCCCCTGCCTGGTGCCCAATTGCTCTGCTGTTTCCCAAAGGAATTTACTGATGAAACGGTGCACCTCCAAGGGGCCAGGTGCTACAAGGCAATGCACCTTCAGTTCAATGCTATGTGGCGATACCATCTCCCAGTGCCCAAGCAAAAATGTCTTGTTCATTTCACAGCATCCATTTGAGGAAAAACCCCTGTACCTTTTCCAGAGTAAAGGGACCCTCTGTGCCTCCCAAAAACACGGGGTGTTCACAGTGATTGCTGGGGATGGGGTGTTTGTCTTGCCTTTACACGATTCCAGGAAGAAGCTGTGTATCAAAACTCTCTTAGTTGGGTTTGGAGAGCCTTTCTTCCCACCCTGGAGGCTTCATAGCTTCTGGCAGCTTTGGAAACAAGCTCAATCAGGATTCAGTCTCAGGCCTCTCACCTGGGGCTATGCAACATTGCTTCCAGACCACTGAGCAATTTTGTAGGTGACTTCTAAACATGCAAAGAAAATTAAACGATTCCTTCGAATATCCTTAGCCAGAAGAATGGCTCAGAGGGTTATTGAATTTTTTTTTCTTTTTGAATGCACAGTTCTTGTTTATTTGAATGCTGCATCGAAGCTGAGAGAAAAGGCCATTGTGGCTTTGAGTGGATTGGAATTTCCTGCACCAGCACTGGCCAAAGGCGTCCGTCCTCTCGCACATGACGCAATGGGGAACGGGGGAGGGGGAAACCTGACAGACAAGCAGACAGATCAAACACAGCACTTCAAAGAGAGGAGAAAATGCAAGAATGAAGCAATCCGGCACTCCCAGTCCCTCAATGCTGTGAAACAAAGCAGACAACCCTCTACACATGGCCATTCCTGCCATCCAGAGACTGAGGCTGTATACATGAGATCTTACCAAAAGCACTAGGGAGTGGTCTCTAGTGACTACATGACCAGTTATTGCACTATCCGTGCTCAGACACTCTGAGGGGCTAATTAGTGCTTTTAATATGTAAATCAGAGCCTGAACAGATTAAATCTAGGGAAAAAATAACCCAGCTGCTGAATATGTTGTTTTAATTATTGCTGTAAAGAAAATATGGACATGGCTGAAGATGATGACGGAGAAGAACCTCTAATACTGCCTTGTAGAAGTTGTCCCTGAACGCTGAGAGCTAGGAGAAGCTTGGTGCTGAGCTGGAGGAGAGGAGCAGCAGCAGGAGCACATGCAAGGCTGGCAGAGCTCTGCTGAGTGCATCTCTGTCCCAGCCCTGGGTCCACCAATGCACCCAAAGACTCTGTCGGGATTTCTTCTTGCTGGGTGTTGTTGAAACATGGGGAAATAGCTATTCCCTGTCCCATTGAGAGATTTATGGGGAGGGGGCAGAAGGATTAATACCACTTTACACTGCAGAGATGAAAGTTTGTAGTCTGTTCACCTCCAGCTGCATTGCATCCTTCACATTATGAGGGGATGGTTCTTGGAAAGGAATAAATATTTAATTTTCTCAGGCTGAGTTTGTCTGAAGGCAGAGTAGAGAAGGAGAATTTACTTAGCATGGGCAGGAAATAGAGATTAAGAAGAATGGAAGGAGGAAGGGGGCAGATTGGATGATTACTTGTGTTTGATATAAAAAGCTCTAAGCAGGAAAGAGGTATTAATTTTGTTGAGCTGTGTCCACTGATACTGGAAGGAAATAATGTGCACAGCAAGTCTGGACTGCAATCCTCTCTGCCAAGTGCGAGTTGAGAGAAGGAAGTTTGCTTTCCAAGAAAAACTTTTCAGAAAGGAGGGCATCTGTATGCCTCAAAGGCCTCCTGCCTTATTCAAGTCAGAGCTGCCTTCCAACCTGCCTGAAGGAATTCAGAACAACTTTCCTCTGTGTCAGTTGCTAAGGCTCTTTTGCAGCCTCTAGTGAAGTGAACATTTTTCTGTGGATCAATTTTTAGCTTCTGTCAGTATTGAAACTCTGAACTTTTTTTCCAGAGAGCAAGGGAATAGCAGGTAATTATGTTTCCTTTGAACATACATGGCCTTTTATCTGTGCCCTTCTGCCTACTCATCTGCCTGTCTCCTTATTTACCTGTGTATTGTAATTAAAGATTGGGAGTTGAGGGAGATAACACTTTCTTTTCCCATTCTTTTCTTCTTTCCCTCTTCATTTTTCTAGTGTCTAATATAGATGCATTGCTTAAAACAGATGGTAAAAAATGTCTTATTATTCTCTCAATATACATTGAGAGGTGCATGCACACATATATGTCTATATATTTAGACATTAGATTGTACATAACCAGGTCTGTTAAATCATATAATAGACACTTCAGCAGAGTATTTCATCAAGTGCTCCTAACCAACTATATGAACTAAGTTGACTGCTCTATGTTGCCTGGAATATAAATATACCTTCCTGATAATTTTTGTAATGCTGTTTTAGTACAGCAGAATTTACCCTTCTCTTGTTCAGTCTTTCCTTCTGTTCTTTCTATCCTCTGCCCCCTTTATGCTGCATTGTGGATGCCCTAGAAGGCAAATGTGCATCTCCAGAACCATTTTTGCTTTAACCCATATATCACAGTGACTGTGGGATGCAATTTTCTCAGTATCCTTTGTAAACTCCTCCTTTGTAAATCAAGATTGTCTTCAGTGGAGCAAATCTGACCACACATCACCCCACAATAACTTGCCCAGTTAAATTCTCGAACTCCTTGAAGGGGCAGAGGGATTAATATAAATTAAAATTAATACAGGTGCACTGCTGTGGGAGAAGGAGTAAAGAATGGGTATATCAGCCTTGAGAGAATTTTCTTTCTGGTGCAGAAAGTGTGAATGCCAAGGAATTTGTCTTGAGCTGAATGTTACCAAGAGGAACTCAATGCCCATCTATGTGTTTCACCAGCAATGAAGTGTTATCCACAAAACCCATCCCTTCTTTGAGGAAATCTAGAAATAGTGGTGAAAATATCTCCTCGTTTGGAGCTGAATTTTTTGGGACTTTGGGGTGAGATCTACTAGGTCATGAAGCTAAATGTAACTTTTGGGAGATCTCTTGTTTTGACCTCTCTGGCCAAAGGTGCAGCCTTGTAAATCACTTCTCTTGGTGCTGCTATTAGTATAGTGATTGATTATCTCCTCATGAGCCTACTTTGAACTTTGGGTAGTGTGTTCCTTCCAGCAAAATCAACATCTCTATTTGATCATGCTGCTTTTCTAGCTAGGTCTTGCAGACTAGGACAGTTCCTAATTTTTCTGACTATTAAGTAAGACAGAGATTCCCCATGAATTGTATTGTTTTGTATTTTCCTGCAATGGCAGACCAGACCAGAATGCTGCTGAAGCATCCATTGCAGCTGATTTTTGTCAGGTTTCTCATGGCCTATGTCCGAAGTGGAGAATTACTGACTAATTCTGCAGGATATTGTCCTGAGATTCACAATGCCATGAAAGAAATCTCAATTGTTTTTGTCAATTTTTTTGCATTCTCATAATTAATAAACAGATACAAGCTGCTGAAGCAGCCAGTCCTCTATCATTTACCTGTAGCTAAAAATAATTGCTAGAAATGATATTTTGCTGATATTTCAAATCCACAAATGCAAACGAATTAATTCGCACTAGACATTTTCCATTTTAGTGTCTGTACACATATATATAAAATATAACCACATCCATATTTATAAGTATGAAAATGAATATATTTTGTACCTAGGAATATTCCCACATACCTTTTGACTTGTCATTGAGAAACAGACACAGTCCTCAGCAGTGAGGAGTAAAAGCAGCAGAGGTGATATCCCAGGGTTTGCTCTCCCCACAGATGGGTTATGTGGAGGGGAGCCCTGGCAGGGGGAATGTCCTTGGATGTGTGTCCTGAACCTGCAGCTCAAGGGTTTTGGCTATGCTGAGGGGCAATCTCCTGAACAAATTCCTGCCTGGGCACATGAGAGTGATGTCCCAAATGACAGAGGTGACCCACACCTGTGACCAGGCTGAGGGTTCTGATGAGCTGTTCAGCTCTCGGGATCTGATGCCATAAAAATAATTAAGCACATGCTTGACTTCAAGCATGCAAGTCCTACTGCCTCAAGCCCACATTGTCCAGTGTCTGACCGAGCAGTCTGTGCATGTTTGTCCCCTCTGCTCTTTATGCTGTCCATCCTTTTCTCCTTTAGGGGAAAGGTTCACTTCTCTGCTTGCCAGCCAGAATTATGCCCCAAATAATTAAGTTTAAAATGTGTAGCCTGCTGAAAGCTGTGACAAATAATACTATCATAGAAAAATTGTGTCTAAGCACTTGCTTTCTTCCTAAAAATATTTTCTCTACAAAGCTAATAATTTCATTATATACAACCATAATTTTAATGAATGACCAAATGCATTCAGCTGTCTGGGGCAGTGTGGTGTGTATCTATATGTTAGGATAAATCTATGCACACACACACTGATAAGATGTGTCTTTTCTCTTACACTGAGGGATGTATATTCCCCCTCTGTATTACAAAAATATAGAAAGCATTACTGTATCTCTAGCTGAGAACTATTTCATGCTTTAGCATGGCCAAGTGTCTGCAGGCAGAGATAAGCTATGATTTCCCATTCTTCTCTACAAACTTAGTGAATCTAAAAGCACAATAAAACCATCACCCCAAGTCACCAGCAGGGATAGTGGAAAGAATTAAGTTTAAAAAAATATTAATATAACAGGTATTAATGATGGAAAATTGAATAATATATTAATATATGTGTGTGGGTTTTCCATGGTTTGTGGGGGATTTTTTAAACTTGAAAATAGTTTTGAGAGAAAGATAAATTTCTGAGCTTCTGGAGCAGGATTCACAGAATATTAATTCAGTGAAAAAAGGGATGGCCAGTAGCCAGCAAGAATTTGAAGCTTATATTTGTGAAAAAATAAGAAAAAAAAAAGTAGTTTAGGGAAATCTCTCTGATCCTTTTAATTTCATATTTTTAGATTGCTCTTTACTGTCTGGAAAATGCCCTTGGTAACACATTTCACAGGTAATAATTTACAGGGGTTATCTTGTTGCTATGTTTCTGTTAAACTGTTTTTAAGGCAAAATCATACCCAGTTAAATAGTTGTAGGGTTGTTTTTTGTTTTTTGTTTTTTTTGTCAAATTTTAATGCCTATTTTTTCACAGCTCAGAACCAAACTGGTTTTCTCCCCTGCTGGTGAGTTTTTCAGAATAAGTAAGGAAAAAAAAAACCTTCCACCAACACAGAACATTGGCTCTTAGGGGGTAAATGTGGGGCTCTCCCCACTTTGGAGCTTTTCAGAGGCTGAATTTGCTCCTAACTTTGCACAAAGCCCAGCCTGAGGAACAAAGCCTGTGGACCACCACGGGAAGTGGCATTAGTCCTGTGTGCAGCCTTCCCACTGTGGATGCATGCTCAATTCCCGGATAAATGCACCTTTTAAACTATATTAATGTAAAAGTTTTATTTGAAAGATGCCAGCTGTGGTCCTAGCCCAGGTTTATTCATGTGGGACATTTACTGGGTCAACTTAATACTTGACTACTGCTTATTATCCCATCAGTCTTCGGGGACAACCCATGATCTAATTGCCCGGCATTTATGTTGCCCTGGCAACTATAAATACAGAGTAATAATCCTTAAAGGGGCAGTGTAGAATTTCATGCCCCTGCAGTGAACTACACTTCATTTCCCAGAGCACCCTGTGTTTTTTAATTCAGTGAATAAAAATGTGTAATGAATAATTAATTATGTGCTTGGAGGCACAATAGCTGCCTACTTTTGAATATTCATCAGTGACATTATTAATTCACTAGAAATCCCAAGGAGCAGTGGGATAGGCTTTTAGCCTAGCTGGAGGACTTACAGATAATACTCTGCAACATGAACAAACTTTTTCAAGCAGACTTTTCTCTCCCAGAGTTTTTTAGATTTAATTTACATCTTAATAAAATAATAATAAAAAAGCTCTGTACTGGATGTAACCAAGCAGCAGTGAGTAATAGTTGACTGCAGTAAGAAATCCAGCAGTCTGTACCCCCTCCACCCTGACCCATTGCCATGCTGACCTCTGCTTTGGGTCCTGGCATGCACCAAACAGAGAAGACAAACCTTGGAAGCATTATGAGTGAGACTGAAGAGAGCAAGCAGATGGCCAATCATAATTTCTAATAATGTGTCAGGTTCTCTGATGAAAAACCATCTTATTTGCTTGTCAAGAAAGTAAACATTGAAAAACCTGCCGACAGAAAATAACTTATTTTCTCCCTACTTTGTTTTTCTGTTGTTGAATAAACCTGCAAGTCTTTTTTGGGAGATAGGAATGCAACTTTTCATGTCATCATGTTAGTTTAATGATGTTGTTGCATTTAAAGAGGGATTTATGCCAGCTGAAAGGTGATGCTGAAGTGCAGAGACAAACCAATTTTTTTTTTTTTAAGCAGAGAAGAAATGGAATAATTAGTAAGAAATCTAAGGTCTTTCTGTGAATTTTCCTTCTTTCCCCATCTGATTTGCAATGCCAATGCAGTTGCAATGCAGTCTCTTTTCACTGCTTATACCTAAGGCCAGATTCTGTGCTGACACAATTTCTTTTGACTTGAGAGAGAATTTGATCTTCAGCCCTTTGGGCCAAACCTTGCAGAACCCTCTTCTCACAAATAGCCCACCTTAGGGTCTTGTTGGGAATTTTTCTTCTGAGGAATTTTTAGATGAATATGTTGTTTCTATGAAGATCAAAATTCATGGTTATAGTCACCCAAACTCCTGTAAAGCAGTGTACTATCAGAACAAAATGTAGTTTAATTCTTCAGCCAGTCCAACAAACCTAGAATATCTGCAAAAAATTCTTTCTTCTCCTCTAGGGCTTGTTACTCAATGGTAATTCCTATTGGAATATTTACAGGCCTGATTCTTCATTCATAAAGGAACTTTTAAATCCTTCAAAAAGCAATTGGATTGCTAAATCTCAGACACATTTTTAAAAATAAGACCTGTAATCCACTGAGGATCTTAATGGAAAGAAATCATTATACCTAATTAAATTGAAAGTAACAGGAAAATGGAGCTTACTTGGAGCATATGCTTGCAATAATTTATACCTGCACTGTGACAGAATCTTCTCTACACAGGAGTGAAACCCAACACTTGCTTGGTTTTGGAGTCTCATTCTCCCTTGGCTTGACTTTGTCTTTGACCTTCTCTCGGTGTGTGATGAGCTGTGCCTGCTCTGCTGCCCTGACCTTTGCTGATTCCCTCATCTCTGTGTCCTTTATTCCCCACAGGGACCTCCAGCACCAGAAACAGAACAATGCACCCACGTTTGATCAGTTTTGATTCTATGCTGCAGACCTTGTTCACCACAGAGTGATGGAAAGCACCAATTGCATGCATTGGCTGAAGCAATACAAAACTGACCAGCAATTCACTTTTTTTAACCATAAAGCCTATTTGGCAACAACTTCAGATGTCTGAAATATTTGGGTTTATTTCCTGTACAGTCATGGTGTGTACACCTTTAACAACAGAACAGATAGCATCCAGCTTGGTCACAGGTTAAACAACAGTCATTTTGCTCAGCAATTCAAACTTTCATTACAATTTGTAATGCAGCAGAACACTTGGGCTATGTAGTCATTTATTGCAGTGATTTGCATTAAAGAGTGTCATTGTATTACCTCTTAGCTTTGGCTGAGATTAGAAGTAATATCTACATTTATCTTTCACTCCTAGGAGTATAAAATTGTGCTAATAATAACAATAATAAAGCTAGTTCCTAAAAGCAAGTGAACTCTACACAGCTTTTTCCCCCCTTTTTTTTTCCTCTTTTTTATCTGCTCAAGTAGGGGAGTAGAAGAATCATGAATAATAAATATGGAGATAAGAGAACTGAAACTGGGAAATCAATTTACTGCAAAATATTTGCATATTTTATTAAAAGAAACTGTGCATAAACCCCACAACAGGGTGGAATGGTTTATATTTTGATTTGATTTGTATACGTTATACCTCTGGGAGAACTAATGCAACTTAGTCATCCCTGCAGGACTTTTTTTGGGTAGGGTTTTGTTGTTGATGCTGTTGTTTTGTTATGAATATCTTAGACAAGGGAGCAATAGGTCTCCAATGGAAATTTTAAGTCAGTTTGATGCTATGTGATATTTTTGGAATCTCACACAGTCAAATGTCCAGGACTGTTCTAAGCAAACACCCAAGTGCTCTGGGGGTCTGCCTGGATCCAAACTAACTCCACAACTGTGGTTCAGGTCAGAAGGTTTTCAGTTTGAGTTTTGCTAAAAGTGATGTCAATATACTCAGCAGTGCTCACTGTCTGTCATTAGAAATGCAAGCCATGAAATAAAGGGAGAATACTCATACTCTCCTCTACATATTAGGGAATATGTCCTGTACATAGATCAGAAAAATCCTGTCAAATTTCACAGCACCTAACCTCTGCAGTGTCCAGGTAAGAGAGTGTTGGGTGAAAGAGGGGCCGTGGGCACCAGAGCAGCTGTGCAGCTCGGGGTGCTGTGGCTCCAGCTGTGCAGGACAGGTCTCCTCTCCACGCCTGCAGGACCTAAAGCTGGCAAGCTCACAAGTCATGAACAATTAGAGCCTTTTTTACAGCAATACAATTTCTTAACAATTTTGTTGGAGTTCACAAAAGGGACTTGTGAAACTCAGGCTGTTTTTTGTGATGGTTTTGGCTGGGGTAGAGTTAAATTTCTTCACAGTAGCTGGCATGGGGCTGTGCTATGGATTTGTGCTGGAAACTGTTGATAATACAGAGATGTTTCAGCCCTTGCTGAGCAGAGTTTTGCACAGAGCTGAGGACTTTTCTCCCCAGCAAGTGGGCTGGGGGTGCAAAGGATTTGGGAGGGGACACAGCTTGGATAGCTGACCCAAACTGACCAAAAGCATTTCCCACACCAAATGATGCCATGCTCAGTAACAAAACTATAGGGGAGGTCAGATGGGAGATGCTGCTGAGGGTCTGTCTGGGCATCAGCCTGTTGGTGATGACCAATTGTTTTCATTTGCACCACTTGTTCTTCTTATTTCTGTCTGTGTTATTTTCCTTTTCATTGCTATTATTTTATTATTCATTATATTATTATTTTAAATATTGTATAATTAATTTTTATTATTATGATTAATATTGTTATTCTTGCTGTTATAATTATTTATTTCTATTCTTTACTTGTTCTTATTTCAATCCCTGTTTTCTCACTTTTTCTCCCAGCAGAATGAGGGTAGGTGAGTAAGCAGCTTTGGGATGCTTTTTGCCAGCTGGGCAAAAAACCATAACCACTTTTCTAGCAAGAAAACATTGCCCAAATTATTTTATATATCATGTACATACTTCATACACAGTAGTTCTCATCTGCTTGTTTGGATCTTGAGGTCTTCTAAACATGAAAATTCTGTTACAGCTGTCTTTCCAACAACAATGCTGTCAGCACAACACACTTTCAGGAGAAGAAATTTGACCTGAGGAGTAGCAAAGAATAGGCATGGCTACTGTTCCACCCCATTTTCTGCCCAGGGAAAGCACCTGTATAATGTATTGTAAATGCCACATCCTGGCATAAGCTGATACATTTTATGTGGACATTTTAGAATTTGATAAAGGAGACAGAAAAGTCTCACCATGCTGAACTTTGCCAAAAAAGCAAATTTTTCCATTACAAATTGAGATATATACCTGTGTGTACATATGTGGATGTATTCTTTTCCAGATGTATCTCACATTTAGAAATTTTAAATGCAGCTTAAACACATATAACTAAATTCCACTGCTGCCTGTAAAGTCAGGGAGTTCACATCAGGAAATCAGTAGTAATATTTCAAGAGCAGCTTGAGGTCTTCTCATGTTTCAGTACTGCCAGTGACAATATTTCTAGCAGCTTCCAGGGGGTCAGAATTGAGACCAGTGAAAACATGAAAATAATTCCAGGCTAATTTTTACTCTTTATTGCTCAGGCTTTGTTTTTTATGGGGTTGCCTAAAGTTTGTAGATGTGCTCTTAGAAGTTACTTAACTGCTTATTGGATGTTTCACTCTCAGAGATCAGAGCAGTTTCTGTGTATTTATTGTATCAGTGAAAATCGATGGATTCATTGTGACATATCAAAAAATGCTTTATCAGGTACCTTACGGGTGTGTGAGCAGTGAAATTTAGAAGAGCTCTGTAACCAATCCTTGCCATGCATCCAGTTTGTTTTAGCTTACTTCAGCTGGCTCCTAAATGTGACTTGTATCATTGAAGGCTGCGAGGCACCTCTGCAAATAGTCGTGGATGGTTTGGTGAGGGCCATTTCATAAGTGCTTAATGCAATCATCACCATCTGTGATTGAAAAATAAGCTACATGTATGTGTGTTTGCTAAACTATGTAATTCCTAACTTTCCACATCCATGGTGCTTTCTATAGGACCCATTAAAGGTTAATATATCCTTTTCACCTGCTCTGTAACAGGATCTGCTCTTTCAGAACTTGATGTCTTTGCCTGTTTCATCCTGATTCCATGTATAAATTACAGGAAAGTGCCCAGAGCCCTGGGTAGTACCAGGGGGCTGCTTAAATGTGCTAAACCACCTAATCTGAGAATTGAGTGTGTTAGAGATTCCCATGTAACCACAGCATAACCCAAATCAGTGAGGGGAGCCCACACATCCATGGCAGTAACAAGTATCTGTCCTTTGGTGGGAGGACTATCCTGTTCTATCCTGTTGGAATATGCAGGAGTGTTGTTCCTCTCTCTGATCAGCTATTTCCACAGAACTCATTGAGAGTTAGTATAGTTGATAAGATATTTTAAGTAATTTTGCTTGAAATTGACCTCTAAGTTGCCATGTCACAAACACCTTAACTCTAATTTCCTTGGCAAATCAGACTAAGATAAATCCTATGACCCCAAAGCTGATGCTAACCTGGGATTCAATAACAGAACTTAGAACAGAACTCAACAAAATAATTAAATAAATATAGCCTTATGAGGCCTTGCCTGTAATTTCTAGTACTTCCTACTCAGTCATTTGAGGCAATCTTTTGAGTTCCTTAAGTTACATTTGCATTTCTACATCTGTTCTGAAAGGAAATAGAAGTGAAAGTCAGTAGGACTTAAAAGTAAAGTACTTCTAAGTTTTTGTTCTGGGTTTTTGTTCTGGGTTGATTCATTTAAGAGCATCTGAAGGTGGGAAGTAAAATTCCTTAATCATGTTACTTCTGATTTCAATGTAATACAGGCAAGGAGGCAGCACAGAGGAGAATTCCCAGCTTTAAATGAAGTAGGATCCATGTCTACATGGACAAGATTTCCTTTACATTCTGAGCTGTATGAATGGAAAAAATTTGGTTTGGATACTAATGGGTCAGTTGAGTTTAAATTTTCTTCCTATTAAGACAAATGTTTCATGAGACCATGGATATTTGGAGCACTCTTACAGCCTTAACATGGGAATGGTGGTTTCAGTCCTCACTACCCACAGATATTTAATGCAAAATTGCTCTTCCTTTGTGCCTAGGCAGCTACTCTCTCCTGCAGAGAGTGTCAGGCCCTGCTCTGCTGGTTAAAGAACATTTTGCTGCCTCTGCTATTTGCTCCTTTCAGCAGCTATTGTGGACTGAACTCTCAGCTCCTTTCACAGAGAAGTCGTGCTGCCAGAGTACCTGGTTCCCAGGGTGGCATGCACGAGAGCAGCAGGTTCCTTTCTTATGGCCTGAGTTTGGCTAACGTGCCCTTATTCCAGTAACAGTTATTTTTGATGCCTCCAGCAAAATGCAGAATGATTAACATGAGAAATCATAGTGAAATTGAGAGAAATTGGAGTCAGGAAAATGATCCTGAAAAATCAGCCCTGAAAAATCAATTCTGTTGCCAAAAAAGATTTGAACCCAGTAGCTGTATCCATTAACTCCCTAATCTGCCCCAAAGACAAACAACTTTGGGTATAAGGGTTCTGAGTTTCAGCTTTAAGAATGAAGTTAGGGAAGTGGCAACAGCAGCTTGAAAATATTCGAACATAAAGAATTTGTTCTTGAAATCACAGAAAGAAGTTCCATATTTTTACTTCTGATTTGGTGCCTTGCAGCAGCACATCCATTTTTTGCTATTAATGAGTTGATGGTTGGAGAACTTACTCTCAGTTGCAGTGCAGCCTTTGATTTCACAAAACTCCTCCAAATGCCTCCAGCTAATTGTGTTTTCAATAATAAATTGTTGAAGAAATCTTGGCTTAGCTGAATTTACTTTAATATGATTTAATTAATGTGTTTAAAAAACTGTATCCTGAGCAGCTTGGACTACTGGATTGCTTATGTTATTTGCAGGCCTCTACAGGGTGCAGTGACCCAGAATTTACAGCCTTCTTTCACACCATCTATTACATTGCAATGCCATCATTTAAAATAATGGCATCCTCTTGCCTTCATACAAAATAATTTTTGCAGCTGTGGAGACTCTGACTAATAGGGACTTTTTTATCATGTAGAAAGCAGAACTGAACATCAGTGGCATGTTTGCAAGCTTGACTGATGTACAGAGACCAGACTGTATTACAGATAGGTGAATTACAAAGCTCCAGAGCCAACTCCCCTCTTCCAGTTACAGGAATTTTGAGGGGATTTTTACCAATATTACTCATATCATTCTACTAACATGTTCTGCTTTGACTCATGTTTAAACTCCTGGAATTTACCCACTCTCTCTGTTATTACTGGAAAACCTGATGCCATCACAGCCAATCTCTTCTGCCTTTCCCAACCTACTTACCCAGCCCTTCACACCAAGTAACTCTGGTAAGATGTAATTCTCCACCAGAGCTGCAAGGCACAGAGATGTCACAACATGGGATTCACAGATTAGCATTACCTGATAATGGATGTGATCTGCTGGACAATGTGACATCACACTTCAGGGACAGCAAATTTGCTTGCTAGGAGTAAAAAACCCTTTGGTCCAGGGCATGGAGCTGTTATTTATAGCTTCTTTTAAACAGGGAAACACTGCTGTCAGTCTTCTGAATTACCAAGAGTTGCAGAAGTCTTAGCAAAACAGTTTTTCTAAGACTACACAGATGTTAGATATTAAACAAACATCTGTTTTGAATAGAAGGTATTTCACTCCCCTCTACACCTCCCTTTTAACATACCAGAGAATGCCTGGAAAGAACTGTCACAGCTACAGTTTTATTTAGTTCCCTGAACACTGCTGTCCATGGTGTCAAAACCACAACAAAAATAACCCTTGGAAAGGTTAATAGTGGCCTTTCCAGTGTCATATTCTGCACTTTATACATTGCAGTAATTATTATCATTATAGCTGTAAGGATGTCTAGTTATCTTTCTTAATCACATACTATAAAAAGTGCTTCTGAACACATATCTATTATTTAATCAAAATTTCACAGTTATTGGCATTTATGCTCTGGAAGGGCTGTGTTTATTTTCTGTTTGCAAAGGGGAACAGTGCCTCCCAGAAGAAAGGGAGACCTCCATCCATGCCCACTTTAATCACTGTCATATCATGTGACAATCTGTACTATTAATATCAGAGACTGCTAATAGATGTTATTATGTCCTGTTGCCTTGTACTTTTTGCACCCTAGGAAAGCACTTTCATTAACAGACTGAAAAAAAAAATAGTGTGAGAACTGAACTGTCTTCCCAAGGCAGAGCCAAATACAAGAGCTTTCCTGCCTGGAGAGATGGTTTCAGGAGTGTCTGTCAGGGCAGGGTCAGCCATATCCCTCAGATAATATTTATTCTCCCATCACAGTATTTTTACATTTATATTAGTGCCCTTTGTACTGGAGCACTGGACCAGTTCTCCAGTCCTTGTGTCAGGGCCCAACACCCAGTCTGTTCAGAGAGCTCAGTTGCTGCTGGTGCCTCTATACTTCTCTGTTAGACCACTCCCAGTGATGGCCTTTTGCAAGGCCATCCACAGTTTGTCCTGTACAAAGTAGATGTGGAAAGCCACCATTCTCCTGCATCCTTCACTCTACCACAGACTTCATCTCAGATTTCAGAACATGTGCCCTGTTGCACCCACTGTACATTAATGGGGCATGGCTTCACAAGATGCTCCCCTACAGGAGCTTCCTGGTCTTCAGCCTGATTGCAAAGGTCACCATGAAGACTCCTTGCCCTCCTTTGTCACTCTCCATGATCTTGGCACTCATGTCAGCCATGATAGATGTGTGTGCACCAACCTCTCCCCCACATATATGGCACTGACATCCACAGGACAGACAAATTGCCAGCAGAGCCTGCCTCCTGAGGAATCCTGTATCCAGCATTTCCTCAGTAACCACAGTGCTCACAAGGAGTTGCATTCTCAACTCCCTTCCTGTGTCTTTTGAATGCCATCAGTTCAAGGTATTTTTGTGATACCTGGATTGCCAGTTTGTCATCACTGACTACTGAAGAAGATGTCATGGTAGTCATCACAAGAGGCTGAGAATCAGAGTCCTCCTAGAAGGAGTGCCTTAGGGTTCTCTGGACATGGTCCCTGTGATGGAAATGGTGCAAGTGACAGCCCTGTGCATGAACCTCAGCTCAAGGATCAACGTGTCCTTGAGTTGCATGCCCACAGACCTGGGGTCATGCCCATGAGGTGAGATCTCATTGTGCTAGATGCTGTAAAAACACCACAGAAAGACATCTTTAATCTGAATAAGTAGGGAACACATACAGAGGGTCCTGGAAGGGATATTTTTATTGGCTGTAGAGGTCCCATGAATAACACTAAATAGATATCACACTATATCCTCCCACCCCCCAAAAAACCCATCCAACAACCCACTATTTGCTGCTGCTTTCCTGTTGTCACTTGCAAGCAGCAAGGGGGACAGTGAGCTGTCAGAGAGTGGACTCTGAAGTCTAGTCCACACTTCCTCAAAGTGTGGAAGAACCACTGCCTTAAAACAAAATTGAAAAATGAGGAATCTGATGTGTAGACCCTCAGCAGTTATTTGCATTCCTTCAGCCACAGGTCTGACACACATCAGGAAGCAATTTCTTACTAAGCCTACTGAGAAACCTCCTGCCTATTGATGTGAAAATGTATCTGGGAGCTCTTCTAGGATTCTTCCTTGTCCTAGCTGCTTGAAGGGACCAGAAAGGACATACACTTGTCTGGCCACCAAGGCACTTTAACACCACGGTGAGGCTGTTAAATGCATGGACCATGGGACTCAGGTGCAGAGACCTGCCTTGCCGGGGGTGCACGGGGTGAGGTAAGGCCATGTGCCATATGTGGGCTCAGCCAGCTGAAGGACCACTTCCCACTGGCCCTTGGATATGGCTGTTGTGGCCCATGCTTAGGACAGTGCTGGCATGTGAGTCACACTATCCCATTCCTGGGCATGAGAGGCTTGGAAAGCTCCCAGAAGGATGCTGTGCATAGCCCAGGGGGTTGCTGGACTGGGGCAAGAGTCATAGGCATGTGGCCATTCTTCATAAGAACTTTCTTGTAAGAGACTGGTAGAGTTTTTAAGCAGAATCTGATAAGAAACACATCTTCATTCAGTGTGTTACACTTCCATGGTAAACATTAGTCATTATTAACAGCAAACAATTGACAGGATTGCTTTATTCTTTAGCCTTTAATCTGAACAATTTCAATTAAGCCCTCAATTATTAAAGTGAACTTGCACATTTGTGCCTATGGTGGAATATGTTGACTTAGTCACAATACATGTTTGTCTGTCAGGAATAGCACAAAATTCCTGATTTTCTGATTCAGTTGTATATAGCTTATTTGCAAACACACAAAGTCAAGAATTACTTTGATCAGGGGAGATTTTATAATTTATTAGGACTCATAGAAATGCATATGCTTGTCAGCCAACTTAGTGTTTAAAAAACCCTCAACCAACAGCAAAGAAATATACTTTCTAATGCAAAACCAAATAGTGGTGTATGTGACACATCAGTGATAATATCAATTCCATTTTGCTTAATATATCTCACCATGTGATTATTCTTAATTTGAAAATAGCCATCCAGTATATTTTTCTATAATGAAAGTTCACTTGCACCTTTTAGATATGCTAATAAATTAAACACAGAGGTGCAGCCATTGATTATTCAACAACAAGATGAGCATATCTGCTGTAAAATATATTTTAAAGATAATCTCTAATAACCATTTCATAGCACCTAGGTTTTGCACTAATATGCTTGTCTAAAGCCCCATTTGGATTCTTATATCCCAAATTAGCGATAAATCAAGGGTGGAAATTTATATTTTATAGGCCTAAAGCATCAAAATGAAGTGTGACTTCAGCTGTGTGAATGACTACAAATGGCTAGTGGTGGTTACAGGAAACACTTGTGCAGATACCTCGGGGAGGGTCTGCCTTTCACCATAAATCTTTAGAAGTGCCCAGTTTTTATGGGAGTTGGTAAAGGAACATGAGCACTGTTTTGCTCATGCCAAGACAGAAGTATGCTTAAAAGTAGTTTACACTAATGGGCTAGAGCCAGCTCTGAGCAAGGCTGGCAGAGTGCTGAAAGCTTCCTGAAGGCATGCAGACAGGGATGCACTCAGAGAGCTTGGCTCTGCTGTGAGCTGGGGACATGGCACGGGGGTTTGGCACCTGCACCCTGAAACAGCTGTCCCTTGACAACAGGGCACTTCATTCTCTGATACAGGAGGGGATGCTATATCAGGAAGCTTCATGGAAGACATTTTGTCCCTTGTCGTGTGGAAAGTTTTAGGGGTAGGTGTGGTGAGAGGTTCCTACTCACCAGGACAGACAGATACTTGGAACACAGGAGAAAAAAAAGATGCATAAAATAAAATAAAATAAAATAAAATAAAAAAATTAAAAAAGAAAAGAGGAATAATTGAAGTACATTCTTTGTGAATGCCCCAGTAAACTATGAGAGCTGTTCATATTTCATCCAGAAACTGTGTTTGGAACTTGGACAATCCTTCACATGTTTATTATAGCATTCAAACATAAGCACATTCATGTTTGCTAAGTAACTCAAGAGTGAAAACATGAAACTCTCCTGCTGCCCTTGACCTCTTTCAGGGTTTTCCTGGACAAACACTCAAGTTCCAGCATACTTTTCCAAAGTCAGTCTGTTACTAACAGCTATTGAGTTCTACAGGAGAAAAAGCCAGGAGGGACAGGGAATAATAAGGGTCTGAACACTGCAACACCAGCTCCTCATTCAGCTCCTCTGGCTCTCATCTTGGCATTTCCTTATTTCACCACAAAATCACTGGGAAAAGCAGAGTTTTGGAATGAGGGATCAAACGGGAATACGTCTGAAATCACTAATTTGGATCTGCTCACTTGTAGTTTAGATGGAATGTACTTCTAAAATCTCAGATGCTTGTGTGAATTAATAGCTGAAGAGAGATTTGATGGAGAGATGGCTTATTATAAATGACATTTGGATATTCCTGACACTTACAAGTCCACATTATGCTATGGCAAAGGGAATGGTGTAAATGCTCTGGTTAAAGGAGAGTTTAATGTATTAGTGATCTGAACCAACACAGCAACACCAGTGCAAAAGATCTGTGACTCAGAATAACCAAGTCCTAAAAAACAACCCCATGTCCAGAGAAGCCAGATGTGGTTCCCTAGCCAGAGAGACATGTACTTCTAGCCTGTCTAAAATTAAAAATCAGATAATCAGAAACCAGTTTCAAATGGACATGCTGCCTTTCTTTTTTTTTCCTAGAGAAAGAGAGGAATAAGGAAGTTGGAAAACAGATTTTCCTCTCTTTGTTTCAATGATCTGGGAAGAAAACAGAAAAGACACTTGATATACCCATGCCACTGGTTTCCTCCATTGTTCCCTCTCCAGGCTTGGCACAACAGAAAGCACTCATGCCCCTGATTGCTTTGTACACTTCTGTCAAACCTGCCTCTTTCCTGCTCTTCTCCCAGTGTTTCAAGCTATGCTTCCCAACTGTCAACATTTAAAATTCTTAATGATGCAACCTGAGGTTACCATGACAACTAATGTCATTGCCTAGGTGGTAGTGATCATATAATGTGCATTGCCATTGAAATTTGAAATTATTTTCCATAGACCTATGAAGGCCATTGCACAGGTTTGCTCTCTATCTGAAAAAACCCACCACTCCAGCAGGCATTACAGAGGAAGTCATTACAGTCTTCTGGAACAGAGATTTGTACCTCATTAATGCATGGGATTAAAATTTTGGCTCTGAAAAAGGCAATATTTTAGATATTTGTTTAGTGTGATCAATATACCTCTGAGCAGCATAATTTTTTTCTGTCCAATGTGACCACAAACTCCAGCTACTTTCAGTGCAGCTCAGGCATATTCACTTCTGAAAGCAAATGATCCTCTATTCAGATAAAAATTAAGTTTTGTTCTCTACATTAATCAGTGGGAGAGATACCAAATTCTAATGATGTCACTCAGGTTTTCCTGAGACAAACATCCTAAAAAATTGTGGCATCTTTTGGAGTGACAAGTCAAAGTCAGCTTTTTTTGATGA
Organism: Luscinia megarhynchos; assembly: GCA_034336665.1. NCBI lineage: Eukaryota > Metazoa > Chordata > Aves > Passeriformes > Muscicapidae > Luscinia > Luscinia megarhynchos. The sequence goes on from CM067568.1 coordinate 47,492,029, forward strand.
TGATTTCTAGCTTGCAACTCAGTTACCAAATTGTACAGATACCCTTGTGATGGGCACAGCAATTAAAGTGGATAAAGGTAGGATTAAACTAATTACGGTTCTTAAACTTCAATCCAACACATAATCTAATAAATCAGTACATTTCAATAAAAAATATTCTAGGAGAAGCTTTTGCCCACAGACACAGTAAGTGAAACAGAAGTAAAAGCACAGTGGCCTTTTTCTTTTTCCTAAGGGGACTTCTTTCTGGCTCACATCTCAGTAACAACAAAAATTCTGCAACTGCTGTTTGATAAAGGAAAGCAGATCTGAACCAGCCAACTTTTCAAGCCCTGGGTTGGCTCTGCTATCTGAGCAGAAACAAACCTAGTTGCAAATTAGGATACAGCACCAGAAGGGACCCTTCAGGTCATCAGCAGGCCCCCAGTTACAAGCAGTGAAGCTGTATAATCCTGTTCTTGTATGTATCAAGCTTCATTAGAAAACTAATTGCCTGGAGGTTTTGTACATGATTCTTATACTGGAAAGTTATTCTAGAGCTGGCAGCTAGAAGTCACTATAAGCAACTTCTTTCATATTCTCTATATATCCATTTGGGTATTTTAATCACTGTCAGTTGTAAATGTAGCCTTTTCTTGATGCAGAGGGGAGGGTGGCTTTATTTATAAAGCCAGCATGGGTATTTCTCTTATATCTAATGCTGTTGCTATTTTCAGTCTTTTTTCTCTCAACATCTGGTTTATATGGAAGCTAAAATATTGGAATGGTTATAACAGAAACTCAGTCATTAAAAGGAAGAGATAGTGACAATGGCTGGTGAAAGAAACAGGTTCAAGGATTTTGTGTCACTCCATATAAATATCTGATTTCTCAATAGCTGGGAAATGATTCCATTATAATGTACAGCTTATTATAGAATATCTTGTGAAAATTTTCTGGTTGTTGGAAGTAATGCAAACTCTCTTTCTAGGGATTTTATGTCATTGTTTTTCCATATATCTGTCTCATTTGCAAACAGTGTGCAGCACAATAAAGGCTTTTAAAGGCTTCTTAAGTCTCTGGCTGCAGTTGTGTGAAAAGATGCAAATTTAAATGCTAGGAAGAAGCTCTTTGACCAAGAAAATTTTTCAGACCTTTATGGAAGGTGATATGGCTATGTATTTGTCCATTCTCTATTTTGTTCCCAGTTAGACACCATGGTTATGGGCATTCTTTCTTCTGCTGCCACAGATTTTGTTTAGAGCTGAAGACATTGTACTCACAGGTTAAAATTTATTTGATATTTAATGTATCTTGCAATTTGATCCACTATTGTGTCACTTGTGTGATGTGACTTGTTCATTTGTCTCTCTGCTCTGGTACTGGGCACCAGAATACTAAATCATTGTTATATTTCAAATGCTTTCTGCAGGCTGTCTTGCCCAGCTCAACACAGCAACTACCACAAATCATGAGAGTTTAGCACAAGATTAGTGATCAGAGGGCTTCCTCCATAAGAGTGGATAATTAAACATCCACCCTGTACCTAAGAAGCTTTTGAAGTTCAGCCACTGCTAACTCCATAATACTTTGCCTCTCCTTTTACTGAAGGAGTGGTGAAGAAAAATAAGCTCTGAAAGTCTCAGTTTATGGGCTTTTTTCCTTTCCCTTTCTGCCTTTTCAGTCCCAAAGCCCAAGATGATGTATCAAACATTCCTTGAGGTAGCAAATCAGCTTAAATAGAAAGAGAATGTATATCCATCCATTTTGAGTGTGAGCTCTCCAGTTCTTTCATATTAGGTTTCCATAATGCCTGCAGACAATAAACACAATTGCAGGAGTCTATGCAGTATCAAAGCGAGAGGCAAAGTTATTTACAGCATGTCAAGGTCTTCCTGTGACTGTGTTAAGAACACTTCGATAATAATAATATAGCACTTAGAAGTAATGATGTACTTATAAGTATAGATGAAGCACCTTTAATTTATTTGATAAAGTGAAAACTGAAGAGGGCAGTTTCATGGAAGCATACACCTCTGGTCCTCACTTGCACTGAGTGTTTACACTAAAGTGTGTGAGCCCCTGCTAAAGCTTTTACATTAACAAAAGAACTGTATAAATTCAGAAAATACTGAGACAGAAAAGATTTTTTTCCAAATAGGGAAAATCTGTTCACGGGCAAACACAATATGAATGTTATTTGTGAATGAAGTTTCCAGCATCCAAAGGTCAACTTTCACCTTCTGGCACAAAGGGTCTTGTCTTAGAAAATATCTCATCATTTTCTTTTCTTTAAGAGACAACCAGGATGTCATAAAATCACATATAGAATAGACTCATAGAATTTTTTAGATTGGAAAATAACTTTTTAGGACCATCAAGTGCAACCATTAACCCAGCACTGCCAAGTCCAATGCTAAACCATGTTCCTAAGCACCTTGCCCCTATGACTCATGCATCTTTCAAATACCTCCAGGGATGGTGATTCCACCATTTCCCTGGGCAACCTGTTCTTGACAGCCCTTTCAGTGAAGAATTTTTTCTTAATTTAAATCCAATTTAAACCTTCCCTGGTGCAGTCTGAAATCATTTCCTCTTGTTCTTTTGCTTGGTATGTGGGAGATGAGACCAATCCCATGTGGCTACAGCCTCCTTTCAGGTATCTGTAGAGTACAATAAGGTCCCCCCTGAGCCTCCTTTTCTCCAGGAGAAACACCCCACTCCTGCAGCTGCTCCTCATAAGGAACTCCAGACCCTTCACAGCTCCACTGGACAGATTTCACTGCCCAGGGTGGACAGTAGAATGTGTCCAGAGGTTCAAGGTGTGGCCTCACCAGTGCTGGGTACAGGGGGACAGTCCCTGCCCTGCTCCTGCTGGCCACACTGCTGCTGGCACAGCCAGGATGCCATTGGCCTTCTTGGCCCCCTGGGCACAGCTGGATCGTGTTCAGCTGCTGTTGACCAACCCTCCCAGGCTCAAATCAGACTCAAATGCCTCATTAGATTGCTGTCATGCCAAATTCTGTTTGGTTTGCATGACAAGCTTTAGTAGTAGGGGCACTATAGATGGACCTGCCACTGGTCAGGGTTGAGCCACTCAGTGACACCAATAGTGTCTCTGGGATAATTCAGTTAAAAAGGGGAGAAAAACATTGCACATCTGCAGCAGAAAAGAGGAGTGAGGATCTGTGAGAGAAACATGCACACTCAGGTCGGTGTAGAAGAGGCAGGAGGTGCTCCAGGTACCAGAGCTGAGATTCCCCTGCAGCCCATGGTGAGGCAGCTGCATCCCCGCAGCCATGGGGATCCCTGGGATGCAGAGATCCACCTGCAGCCTATGGGGCACCCCACAGCAGAGCAGGTGGATGTCTAAAGGAGGCTGTGACCCCATAGCAGCCCCACACTGGAGCAGGACCTGTAGATCCATGAAGAGAGGAGCCCACTCTAGAGCAGGTTTGCTGCCTGGGCTGTGACCGTGTGGGGGACCTGTGCTGCAGCAGCCTGTGCCTGAAGGAAGGACTGCATCCAGTGGAAGGGATTGTGCTGCAGCAGCCTGTGCCTGAAGGAAGGACTGCATCCAGTGGAAGGGATTGTGCTGGAGCAGCCTGTGCCTGAAGGAAGGACTGCATCCTGTGGAAGGGATTGTGCTGCAGCAGCCTGTGCCTGAAGGAAGGATTGCATCCAGTGGAAGGGATTGTGCTGGAGCAGCCTGTGCCTGAAGGAAGGACTGCATCCTGTGGAAGGGATTGTGCTGGAGCAGCCTGTGCCTGAAGGAAGGACTGCATCCTGTGGAAGGGATTGTGCTGCAGCAGCCTGTGCCTGAAGGAAGGATTGCATCCTGTGGAAGGGATTGTGCTGCAGCAGCCTGTGCCTGAAGGAAGGATTGCATCCAGTGGAAGGGATTGTGCTGGAGCAGCCTGTGCCTGAAGGAAGGACTGCATCCTGTGGAAGGGATTGTGCTGGAGCAGCCTGTGTCTGAAGGAAGGACTGCATCCAGTGGAAGGGATTGTGCTGGAGCAGCCTGTGCCTGAAGGAAGGACTGCATCCAGTGGAAGGGATTGTGCTGGAGCAGCCTGTGCCTGAAGGAAGGATTGCATCCTGTGGAAGGCACCCATGCCAGTTTGTGGAGGATTGTCTCCTGTAGAAGGGGTCCTGTGCTGGAGCAGGATTGTCCCATTTAAGAGGAAGGAGCAGCACACACAGCATGTGATGAACTGACCACATCCCCCAGCCCTTGGTCCCCTGAGCCACTTTGGATTTGGCAGTGAAGTTAAGCACAGGAAGAAGTGGGGGGTGGGAATAAGTTGTTTTTAAGGTTTGGTTTTCTCATTACCTTATCCAGATTTGATTGCTGATAAGTTAGACTGATTTCCCTGAGTCTGCTGTGCCTGTCACAGTAAGTAGTGAGGGATCTCTCCCTGTTCTTATCTCGACCATCATAATTTCCTTATATTTTCTTTTCCCTATCCAACTGAGGAAGGAGCTTTCCAGCTGACAGAGTTGCTTTGGTGGGCATCTGGCATGCAGCCAGGGTCAATCCACCACAGAAATACACAAGGGCAGATGTGGTGGAAGGCACCTGTGGTGCAAGGCTCCTGTTAATAGAAACAGACCACATGTATTTTCAGAGACGATGAAGATATATCAAAGAATAATGATATTGAAAGTGGGATGAGAAAGAATAAACCCTCAGGTGAATTGAAAGCCCTGTTGAGATCTGTAGAGGATGGGAATTGGCAAGGTCTGAGCTCTCAGCCATATGCTAAACCAGTTCATTTAGTCCTGGAACCCCTGTTTATAGTTCCTGGTGTATCTGTCTAATCAACCATTGCAACAAAATAACTGGAAAATAAATGCAATTGTTTGGCCATTTAACAGAGAAGGGAAAGATTCTAGATGAGGATGGAAGGCAGGGAATGGCTGTAAGGACCACAGGATGTATGAAACTCTGAAATACATGTATATAGTAATAATCTATTTTATACAAGGATTCAGAATAGGGAAGGGTATGAGTGTTACAGAATACTAGGTCAGCTTTAAATGTGCTGTTTTACATTCAGAGAATAAAAACAATAGCCTGAGTCTCTGACAGCCCAATTTAGAATTTAGAGCTGCAGATATCAAATGCTTCCTAACAGCAATGATCTCAGCAAAGCAAAATCAAAATTGAAATACATTTACAAAAAATGGAAGCTTAACAAAAAATTGTATGAAGAGAAATGGCCTTCTGTGGGTCACTAATCCACAAAACTAAAGGATACATCTAATCAACAATGATTTACTCAGAATGAACACTTAATTCAGCTCCAACTTGTGTATCGTACAGTGTTTTTTCAAAGTGAGATATTTAAAGATGTAACTTGTTTTTCCAGAGTGATTATTCCAAACCAACCTAATCTGCTACACATGAGTCAACCTCACAAAAGAGGCAAACTGCAGAGAAATCTGTAAATCACATTTTTTTTTCATGCACCTAACTTATTCAGACCAAATCAAAGCATGCAATCTGCTGATAACTGTATTCCACTAGCTACACTTCCTTAGAAGCCTAGTCATTTTCACAGGGTTTCTCTTTTCCTTACCAAAGAAAACAACAAAACAAAAACAAAAAAACCTCAACCAACTAAACAAACAAACAAACAAACAAACAAAAACCTCATCTATTCCTGGTAGCTGAAGTGAAACCTTACAAACAGAACTCAGGACAGACCTCTCTATCTCTGTTTTCACATGCCCCAGCCAAACTAAGAATTGAATCTAAGTGCAGCTAAAAATATAAGTTTGGTGAATGGTACATTTCTCCCTTACCTGAATAATTTTTGTATTTAATCCAAATCTGTTTCCTGTAAACTCATGCTGATAAAGTCCTACTGATGTTTTCCCTCCCCTTTCCCACAAATCCTACACCCTTCCCCACACATTCTCTCTGAGCAAGGAGACAGGCATGTATGTACTGTGCATGCTTCTACAGACAATTTCCTCAAGGCAAGCTAGGCAGCTTTTGGAAGAGAGGTGCAATTGAAAATTCTGTTTTCTGGCTGACACTGCCCTATGCAATGCCTGGGGATTTCAGTCCTCACTCCCCAGCGCGCCCAGGCACGGCAGGACTGGGCACTGTCCTGCTCAGGGAAGGGAGGAAGGGGCTGCTGGCAAAGGCAGGTGGAGGACAGTGTCAGTGTGGCTCTGGGCTGCCCAGCTCCCCTTCTCCACTGCAAGGCTGCAGAGGGGCACGGCTGGTGGAAGTCTCACAGCCATTCCTGTGCTCCTCCTCCTGCCCTCTGTGCCATGACATCCAGCAGGTCTGCGTGGGATGGTGGCTGAGCACCCTCCACAGCACTGTCCTTACCTGCCCTTACTTTGGGACACTTGGGAAGTGTGATTTCCACCCTTTTTCCCCCCATACAATTTAGGTGTGTTGCAGTGCACTGGACTGTGGGTTTCTCTAGACTACTGGAGACAGATTAATGTCTGGTTTCACAGAACAGGGTAAACTCCCTTCTTTGCCTCTCCCTGTGCCTCCCACTAAGGTCAGACCAACACAGCACTGTAAGAGAAGAAGGATTGAGAGAGACAGAGACAAAATCAGAATGCTGAAGGAGGCAGGAGAACAAGACTATTCCAAAACCAATATTCTCCTGTTGCTTTGTTTCACCATGTTTTCAAACTGATGGAGTGTTTTTCCAATATTATGTGCTTGCTTGTTTTCTTTTGTTCATACCACACCCCTTCTTGACAGTCCCACTATTCCAGATGTTTCCCCAGCTTGTTTTTTCTGCTGTTGATTGGTGTGGAGATAAGGTATCCATAGCCCCATACTTTCTGCTAAAATTTCAGGCAACTGAAGAACCTAATCCTTGGTAAAAAAATTTCATACATTGATCTATACCAAAATTATGAGTTCTAACAAGATTTTGTCCAGTTCTAACCATTATTTATAATTTTTAAAATTAGAAATACTAAATAGTATTCATGCTTATTTTATAATTCTCTCTTGAATCCTTCTTTCACATTCTGCTTCTACATTTATTTCCTTCCTTTTCCAGCCCAATGTGCCCAAAATTTTTGTACACACATTTAACCCTTGAAATCCAAAAGTTGTTAGTACCATTTTATTTCAAATTCCTTGATTGAGTCAACTAGGTCAGTACAGGTCATGCAGACCAACACCCACGTGTACAAGAACGTGCTGAGTCAGTGACAGAAGGTTGCACCTCACAACATGACTCCATTGTTATTTTAATTTTCTTGTTCCACAAGTGCTCTCCCACAATTTCCCTCCCACTGCAAGAAGCTTTGCCACAAAATGAGCACAACTAGCAGTGCCCAGGGCTGCGATAGAAAGGAGAAGAAAAGCTGGGGGAAATTGCTACAGCCTCTCATGTCTGAGGCAACTTTATTATGCCACTTGACACAGCTTGAAGAAAAACTAGAGATTTCACAAAAGGCAACATTTAAAAATAACTTCTTTTTGTCAGTTAAATCTAAGTGTTTTAAAATCCTCAGCACTGACAAGGTTTATTTTTCTTCCTCCCCTTCCTTAAAGGAACACTGAACAACATGCCTTCTTCTAAGTCATGTACATTCCATGTGCTCTTGTACAGAAATATAAACTAGAAAATTACTTTGTCCAACTGTGTCCAAAATTGTCTGATTCCTCTGAAAAGCATTCAGCTGCAGCAGTATAAAATGCTTTTGAGTGGGGAATCTGAGAGACTAGAATAGGACTGAGTATAATTACAGAAGTTCCTTCAATCTGAGTAACTCTAGTGCAAATGATGCTCTACACCAAATAACTCTCCTTGGTTTGACTTTCTGAGCCTTTGTCCCTGCTCCTTCCAAGCTGACACAGAACTGCTCAGCCACACGTCACCTAAACTGAACTTGTTGATCATTCAAGCCTCTTCAAAAGCAATGCCCTGAACATTGGACTGCAGTACAAGCACAACAGTATAAACCTGCAATCATAAAAGACAACCCCAGGGATTGCCTAATCCTGAACCAGCATGAATTTATTTTCCACTTACTCCAAATAACCATCTTCCAGATCACAGAGCCATATTCTCTCCTTCTTCATCTCACACAAGGACCACAAAAGCGTGTTCATATTTTAGTTGTTGTTGAGACTTAAGCTGCTATTAATAATTCACTTTTTATCCTTCAGAATGTCAGTGAATGCAGCTGCAGTGTGCACAGATATCTGAGCAGGTAATTTGGAAACTTGAAGCCTTTGACTTCAAGATCCAGAATGGTCTAGGAAGTCCTACCAACACATATAGAAGAGGATAGAGATTTCTAGCTCAGTACAGAGTCCCTTTGTAGAAGAGACTCATGACCTGTAAGTTCCAAATAAGCTTGCTCACAAATGGCATTTCCATTTATTTTCTAAAGAAATTTGTAAAGTCCTTCTCCAAATGTGTTGGAAGAGTTTATACTAAGAAAATGGCTTTCCATGCCCCCAGAAGTTCAAGACACCCTCCTGGTGGGACTGTAAGAATGTCAGGCAACACACAACAAGCAGGCAGTTACTAGGAATCAAGTTCATGTGTGATTGTGATATTCTGGATTTGCAAAGTCAAAGTATGGCCTTTGTCTACAATCAGCTAAATGCCTTGTGGAGATCAGTGCCAGAAAGGAAGGGATACTCGTTGATAGCAGAACCTAAAGAACGAACTGCCTGACCTACAAATATTAAAAATTTGAACTGAGCATTAACAGGGAATTTCCATGTATGCCAATGTTCTCTTTTTAGAACCAGAGCCAGGCTTGCTCTTTAGTTCAATTGTGATGTATGTGTGAACTTAACTTTGCTTTAACAAAGCTTTCTTTCTGGGGATGTAAGGTCATTATTGCTCCCATTACATACTGTGTAAATTATCTGATGTCTATGGGTGTTGTCATTCAGCGTATTCAAAACCCCCAAATTTTTATGGCATGCTGCAGGCTTGAATAAACATAGATTTTTCATCTCTTTTTGCAACAGAACATTTTCAGAGTATTTTTTGTGCAATATATTATTCCCTTTAAATAAGAAACAGTGCTGTTAGTTTATACAAAGCTTTACTATAGTGATGACCTTTTGTGACCCTCTGTGAAAGTTAAGCATTCACTAGCAATGAATACAGAAGATACCTAAAAATAAACATCTGCATACAGACAATTTTAACCCTGGGTACACATTTGGGTAAAAAAAAAAAAAGCATTTTCAAGCGACTCTTCATGACAGCCCAAGAGGAATTCACTACAGGGGAAAATGACAGATTTGTGTTGCTGTAATGCTCCATTCATTGTATACAATAAATGAGTTATTCATCACAAATGGCAATGAGGTCATTTGCTTTATTTGAGAAGATGGGAATTTTAGCATCAAAAGGACTTGAATTGTTGTTCCCAGCTCTGCTCCTGGCCCTGAGGGTGAATTGGGACAAGTCATCTTGCCCTGTGATACATACCTTTGTTTCACCATCTGAAAAGCTGTGAGATGGATACTGCTCCTTTGTAAAGCATTCAGAGATCTGGATATCCTAGGAGCCAGGTACTATTGCTAATACTGACAGGATTTAAATTTGTGTATAGAAGTGGTGCATGTGTTTAGCTGTAGGATTATTGTGGTCCTGTGTGCTAATTGGGTCATTGGGGAAGAGGCTTTGTCATTTCAAGTTGCTTGGTTACCTGGAAAAACAAGATGACATGGTGCTACTAGAAACATGCCTGTGCTAAGGACTCCATATCTATATCAAAGATTTCTTGGGAAAGAAACATGCCCATGCCACATCATTAGGTTCAATGTTTCTGAGAGGTGTTGCACTTTTTTAGTGAGCACAGAACACCTATTCCTCTGGCTAGCCCATGGGAAGTCTTGGACAATGGAAAAAAAACTTCCTCAAACTCAAGATAAAAAAAAAAATCTCCCGCGTATCTGAAAATCCATATTGACAAAGACAAAGAATTTAGGATTTGTTTTTCCCATGCTTTGCATAGGAGTGGAGTGACTGCATCACTGGATAAACGAAGGACTACTGATGACATCTAATTGGGCTTCTACAGGGCCTTTGATGTAGTCCTCCACATTCTTGCCACTAACTTGCAGAGATACAGATTTGATGATGACTGTCTGAAGGCTGGAACATCTTGTCTGTGAAGAAAAGGCTGAAAGAGCTGAGGTCTTTAACACCTGGTGGAGAGAAGACTCTGTGGAGCACTTATTGTGACCTTTCAAGGCTTAAAGAAGGCTTACAGGACTGATGGAGAGGGGTTTCATACTACTGCCTGCAGGGCTCAAGGGATAATAGTTTTAAAATGAAAGTGGATTTTGACTGGATTTAAGGAAGAAATTTTTTTACAATGATGATGATGAGACATTGAAAAGGGCTGCCCAGAGAATCTGTGGCTGTCCCATAGCTAGAAGTGTTCAAGATGAGATTGGATGGGACTTTGAGCACCATGAGCTAGTGAAAGATGTCCCAGCCTGTACCAGGGGGGCTGGACTAGAAGACCTTTGAGGGTTCCTTCCAGTCCAAACCATTTGATGACTCTTTGCAAGGATTTTCCCCAGGAACAAAGACCCCATGCTTAGTGCTTGTCACTGTGTCTGCATAACCCAGCAAAGCCCCTCCTGCACATGCATGATGAATTTACATGTGTTTGACTCCAGCTGCTTTCTCCCACCTCAGTGAACCATCTCCCCAGCTGTATGTGATTTAAATATTAGTGTTTTCAACTCCAACCAGTTCATTGAGTTACTGAAGGGGATAGATGGTGCCAACTCCAACACTGTCACCTAGGAGGAGGGAGATGTGGGCCTGTACCACTGGATGTCTGAGTCAAAACATAAGAATATTAGTAAAGAGTAAGAGTAAAAAGCCTCTTTCTATCTCCATGTAAGCTATCCAGATCATGATGTAAGGGAAAGATTTTGGAGGTGCCTGTAAATCTTTGATTGGAAGAAAAAGTATTTTGGAAAACATATGAGTTTTCTAGTGTTTGGTGTCACTTTCAACAAAGTTTTTCGTCTAAGCTAATGTTTTCAATTTTTTTTCCTCCCATAGGACTTAGTGTTATGGAAAAAAAACCAAAACACTAAAATTTATTGTCACTTTGTTAAGTCAGAGTTGTTCCTTGCTAATTCTGATACAATATTAACTTGAAGATAGCTGAAACATTCTGCCACTTTATATTATGTTTTCCTCTATTTTATTTTTTAAATAATTAAGGCAATTTAAATTATATAATACCTATATAAATATTTCTTTCCTACATCAAATTTTGTGTTGAAAAAGTTTTACAGTAACTTATTCTGCAAACCATTTAACTTCATTTAACTTCAATGTAAATAGAACACATCCCAAACAAAATATAAGGAAATTGTCAGGCAATATCCTTGCCATCCAATAAGGCACATCTTCATCTGCAAATTACAGCATTTCAAACTGTACTATGCAGTAGTTAGACTTAATTATTCTTACAGTAAGCTAAAACCAATAAATCATAAAATAAATTATGTTAACATTTCAACAATTGTATCATATTGGGACAGAATACAGCATAACAGCTTTGAACTGTATAAATCATATTATGCATTTCTACTTCTGGCATGTCCTAAAGTAATGCAAAAATAATCTTAAAATAAAATATCACTGTAGTAGTCTATGCAGGTATCAGAACTATTGGAAATATAAATGAGCTCAAAATACTTCCATACAAAATAAGAACAAGTTCTATACTTCTATACAAAATAAGAACGGGAAAAGAGAAAGGGAAAGGGAAAGGGAAAGGGAAAGGGAAAGGAAAAGGAAAAGGAAAAGGAAAAGGAAAAGGAAAAGGAAAAGGAAAAGGAAAAGGAAAAGGAAAAGGAAAAGGAAAAGGAAAAGGGAAAGGAAAAGGGAAAGGGAAAGGGAAAGGAAAAGGAAAAGGAAAAGGAAAAGGAAAAGGAAAAGGAAAAGGAAAAGGAAAAGGAAAAGGAAAAGGAAAAGGAAAAGGAAAAGGAAAAGGAAAAGGAAAAGGAAAAGGAAAAGGAAAAGGAAAAGGAAAAGGAAAAGGGAAAAGGAAAAGGAAAAGGAAAGGGAAAGGAAAAGGGAAAGGGAAAGGAAAAGGAAAGGAAAAGGAAAAGGAAAAGGAAAAGGAAAAGGAAAAGGAAAAGGAAAAGGAAAAAGGAAAAGGAAAAGGAAAAGGAAAAAGGAAAAGGAAAAGGGAAAAGGAAAAGGGAAAAGGAAAGGGAAAAGGAAAAAGAAAAGAGAAAAGGAAAAGGAAAAGGAAAAGGAAAAGGAAAAGGAAAAGGAAAAGGAAAAGGAAAAGGAAAAGGAAAAGGAAAAGGAAAAGGAAAAGGAAAAGGAAGGCTCTAACTAGGTCTGCAAAGAATCCCACTTTTGTGCACATGGTGAGGATAGGAAAAATAAGAGCCTGAGGTCTGCTTCCCAAGATGCAGGCAGCAGAGATGAGGTTGGGTGGATGAGGTGGGATGGCCAGAAGACCATCCCAGTTTGCTGCTAGTGTGTCAGCAGCACACAGCCCATCCTTCCCTCCGCTCCCATCCGCCAGGAGAGAGGAGCCACGAGAGCATCCCACCTGCCAGGTGGGCATGGGCAGTGAGAAGGGATGAGGATGGAGAATTTGGCTCTTGACTGGATTGTACCTCCTCAAGATTTATGTTGATTGGGAGGCGTCTCAGGTAACTCATTTGTGCCAGTGACAGTGAATGGTGATGACTGCTGTTTATTAATGTAAATTTGGCTTAATGGGGAGGCATTCAGCAGGTGCCAAGTAACTGCATGGTCAGTTGACTCTGTCAGGTCAAATTAGACTCAAATTATAGGTTTCATTAAAAAAAAAAAGTGTTTTCTGGTGCTAAGGCCAGCAGAAATCACTTTACAAAAAATAAAAAATAAATAAACATAGAAACAATAGGCTTAAAACAGTCTTTGCATACTAACATTAACTTTGCTAAGACTAAGACAATTTTGGTTTACCCTTGAAAAGGTCACCAGGGTGGTGAGAATGCTCTTGCCACACAATACCATGGCACAAATGTATTTCCTACAATGCCTACAGATAATGTGATATCACAACTTTCACTTCTGTTCTAGCTACCATGAATGGGTCCAGAAGGGACTGAAAGTCAAGCACCAGGCAAACAAATTACACTGTTTGATCTCTGCTGGTTTAGACCAGTTGCAAACTCTGAAGATAGAGAAGATGCTGAGCAGTTTGAGCTCTTGCAGTGGCCTTTGTGAGCAGGCAGCAGGAGTGGCACATCCATGGTCCCCCCTTGGCTTCCTTCCAGCCTGTGCTTTACTCCAGTGCACATGCAGGAGCACGATGAGGAATGGCTCTCCTGGTTATGAAAACCAGGTTTGACCATGTCCCAGATGCTGCAATTCTGGGCCCATCTGAGTATTGCTTGGATATGAGAAGGACACTGCCTATCCTCAGATGGTCATGTTTATTGTCAGGCACTTTCAAATCCATGAGGAGGCTATTTAATAGCTCAAGTAAGTAGATAGCTCAATTTCCCTTATAAGAGGTATTTTTTTTTTGGTAGCTGAAGAGTACTTAATATTTTACACCAGCTATTCCTTCATAGCACACACTGTTTGGAAGACATAGAATTTTCCCCTAACTGTTTGTACTCTTTCAAACAAAGGGAGTCTCTTCATTCTCATGTGAAATTCCTGACCCTTCCCAAACAATTCCAAGGCAGATGTGATGCAACCCAAAGCTGGCAGCAGCACCATCACTGCTGGTATTTCAGCAGTGGTAGGTACTGACAGAGCACAAGAGGGCCTCTGGCTTTAATAACTCAGCAATTAGAATTGAAGTAGATTATAGCTGAGAGAGTCTCTTGTCAAGGGTATGAATGTTATCCTTGACCAGTATTGCAAACATGTAAGCTGCTTCTGCTTATAGATGATAATCTAAAAAATGTAAAGCTCATAGAGTATGTGTGAAAATTAGGGCAGGGGAGAATTTAAGACGAAGGGAAAGATGAAGGAACAGAGGAAGAAAATGAAATACAAAAAGGAAAAATATTTTTAATTTATTAGTTTTGTGTAAGAAAATAAGCCTTTCCAGCCACAGAATAGTTTTAACACTTATTTGCTATAGTATACTTCATCAAGGAGTAGAGGAACTTCAATTTAATCTCTTTCAGTATAAAGTGAAACACTTATTAGTAAAGGTACCAGCATAAATAGCTATTTTAAAGCAGTTCTAAAATCTGTGGACCATATTTTATGTTTACCTACCCTACATAGATTGAGTCCACCTGCTGAGATAAATTCTTCATGAAAAGATACTTGAAGGATAATAAATCCTCTTTCTTCTTCAGTGATACATTAGGTGTAAGATGACTATAATTTCTCTTTGTAAGGATTCTTGCTCAAAGAATTCCTTCTTCCAGAGGAGTATAAACAAAAGTGTAGGAAAAATTAGACCAAGGCAAGAAAAAAAGAAGTAATCATAACAACATTGTATATTTTTCTATTATTCTGATTGTTCTTGGGAGAGAGACAGTGAGAGAGCAAAAGAGAAGAAAACACAACTACTAGCCTCCAAAACTTACAGGAAATTAATAACAGCATCTGTGGGGTTTTCTATAATAGTGAAATTTTCCCTGCTGTTCTGAAAATAAGAAGAGCATAAAGCGACAGAACATCAGTTGGTGTAAATCATCATAGCTCCAATAAAAGGCTGTTCTTTTCCCAATAATTTTAATCGGGAAAAATATACTTACATTGATCCAGTGCTGGACAATATTTGGAATGCATCTGCAGTACACATTTTTATTTTTAATATGATTTTTGTAGCATCAATCATTAGGATCTTTGAGGGGCTCAGAAATCTTGTCTCCTTCCCTTTCTGACACAAATCTGGCAGAAATGGGAGCAAAATTAGTGATGGTGAAAAGAGGTAGAGAGCAAAGAGCTGGCAACCAGAGAACTTAATGGGCCTTGAGATTTGGGCAGATATCTAGGGGACTGGGGTGAAGCTGAAGGTGCCACATGCTGCCTGGATACTGTCATGCTGTACACAGCAAGACCTCTGGTAAAACATGCCAAGAAGGTGGCTGTCTTGGTTTGAAAGACAGATGTTTGTAAAGAAAGGCAAGAGCCTTTCTTGAAATGGAAAATGTAAACCCCTCCCTCAAAATTATTATAATTTTGAAATTAAGGAGCTCTCAGGCAAAGATGTGGGAATAGGAATAGCAGTTCTTTACTAGGAAAAGTTAAAATAGAAATACAGTAATAGAGGAAAAACCAAACCTGAAACACTGACAGAGTCAGAATACAACCTGACACCCCATCACTCAGGGTGCTGGTAGCAGTCCCATTAAATGGTGGCTGCATCCTCCTGCAGTGACAGATGTGGTTCAGCTGAAGCAGTGCTCCTGTAGAAGGTGCAGTTTTCCTCCAAAGGTCTAGTGATGATGTAGAAGGGTCTGATTTTCCTCTGGAATCCAATGGAAAAAGGCTGCCCTGATGTTCCAAATCTCAGTTTTTGTCTAGGTAGGAAAGGCTTGGCTCCTCTCCCTGGGTGGAGCATCTCCCAGTGGGATGATGTGATTTTATCAGTCACACAGTGGGACTCAATGGCCCATTAACAGATGATATCTTCCTGGAGGGAGGGTGGGTTCTGGAAAAGATAAGGATCACTGGCCCCACCTGGTTTCAACAGATAGAATACATACTTTTGGTTACATCCTGCTTTGCAAGCCAAGACAGTGGTGGGTCCTTCAAGCTCCCAGCTCAGGGCAGGATGAGACACAGGAATGCAGAGCCCTGCCTGGTGCAGGCACCAGCCTGCAGGTCTCCAGGGAGGCAGAGGGGACACATCCAGGCCTCTCAGAGCAGTGCTTGCTGCTTGCTGCCCCTCTGAGCCAGAGGAATTCCACTTGCTGCTGACTGCCAGGGTCCCTGCCAGAAAGAAAACACTACAGAGAAAGAGATTCAGCACAAATATATCTGCAAGAACTAATTTTTCTACCTACCTCATACAAAGGACAGAGCAAGAAATAGCACTCTGTATCTCTGCCTCACTTTTCACTATTGGGATAATTGCCACTCATGGCAGTGGGGACATCCCCACCTCTGACATGCTGAGCTTTATCCAGCTCTCCTCTCACACAGCAAATGCTTCCACCCACTGCCTTTGCACCTGGCTTTCCAACCTGTGGTCTTACAAGAGGCTGCCTAGTGATGCCTCAGTTTTTAATTTCCCCAGCCTTTTTCTGCCATTGAGATAAATCCAGACTGAAAGATGCAAAGAAAGCATGAGTAACCACTGCTAAAGGCTTGTTAGAAAAATCATAGCTAGAAAGGCCATAGATTCCATATTTACAATGCCAGCTATTCACAGCATGGCTCTATTGAATCACTGCACGTGTGCTTTTACAGTCCACAGACTTCTGGAAGGATGCTATTTGCATGAATCACAGGTTTCAGTGTGAGCTGGTTGGTACCTCTTGTTCACTTGTAATTGTTTTCACAGTATGGGGGGAGGGGGAATTGCTGGAAATACCATCAGCAAACCTTCAATTGCCCACCTGACCTAAAGAAAGCAGAGGGTATACTTTTGGAGAGCTTTCATTTTTTAATGCTGAGATAAGGGAGGGAGAGTATGTCCAATTACAGCAGCTGGACAGGAACTTCATGCTTGGGATGAAGCCAGGATGGTGCTGGACTGGAGTGACTGTGGATATGGATTTGCTGAGAAGTGAGATGGAAAATAAAGGGCCTTTTGTGGGAATGCAAGGACCTTCAGAGAGAGGTGAGCCAAAGGAAAGTGGTCCTACCTTTCTGATTCCACATCAGCTGTTTGGGTGTGAGTGGACTATTTTCATGGGTAAGAACGTTTTGTGCAATGTTCCTGAACTGAAAGGTTTCTTAAGAAAAGGAGGAGAAAAAAACTGATGTGCTCCTTGAAATAGCTGTTCTTGTTAGCATACTCTATTTAAAAAAATATTTCGATGCAAATTTTTGCATTTGCAGAGACATATATAAACTTCTGAATTTAACTGTATAATTTCTTACTTTTTGACTCTTGCCTTGAATCCCTGCCCTGTTTTATGACCTTTCTTTTACCAGTGGTATTGTTATTTTGTTGTGTATTCAAAATATTTTTGAGATGGTTTTTTTAAAATCATAATTTTCCTGAATTCATTGTATGAGTGATGGCTTTGTGTATGAGTGTGTAATTTCAACACACAAGAGCTATACTTGAGAAGCTGTTCTCTATCTGATAACATAAATCCAGGAAATTTTGAAGCACAGAAAGCGAATAGGACTTGCTGAGCTTCACAGTGGCCCCAATCTTACAAACAGCAGTGCACAGGAAAATTCCTCGTGTGAAAACAGGTCTTCAGTGAGCTTTCATGAAGATTAAGGAGCCTGCCTAAGTGGTTGCAGGATTGTGGTTACAACTGGGAAGGAGGGTGACCAGGCATGAGTCACAAGAAACGCTGCACCAAATGGTTCCCTCAGCCACTCCTCTAAGTGAATTCAATAGGATCTGAATCTGTGGGTTTATAGTCAAGGAAATCAGTATTTCAAACATAATTTAGAAAGATGATTGTCAGCACAGCACAAAATTATTTTCTCCTCAGACTGCAGCTCCAAAAATTAAAGTAAAATAATCATCAATTTACTTACAGTAATAGATGAAGAGATAAGAAGGTTTTATTTGACTTTTGAAGACTTCATTGTTTATTTGTCCAGAATAGCTCAAGTTATTTCAAATTTATTCAGGACTAGAAATAAATAGAGAAGTACTGTTAAGAAAGAAGAAGCAATAGAAAGTGTACAAGACCAGGAACTGTGCTGAGCAGAGTGAGCTGTCACTGAGGGAGTGAATCAAGAGTGATAATGCTCCATGAGAGGAGGAAATGCTGAGCAGAGAGATAAAATCTGAAAATGATGTAATAGAGTCAGGGTTATGCAACAAAATCAGAAAGCTTCTGTGCACCATAATAGCACAAATACATAAATATTTCTCTATATTCAAGTAGTTTTAAACTTCCCGGAATTGTAACTTAAGTGCCCAGTAAAACCTTATTATATTTTGATTGCCCAAATGAAAATTCTGACAAAACAGTTCAAGTAAATCTCATTTGCATACATTAACCTTCTTCCCTGAGGCACAAAGCCTTGAGTTGGCCCCTAAATTTACACATCTGAGTTACAGAAAGAGCCTAATTGCCAAAGGCACTCTAAGTAACCAAGTGGAAACAGACACACTTCTATAGAGTGGCTGAGATCTCAAGGGATAAATTACATTTGGGAGGCACTTCCCAAATCCCCTCCCTCCACAACCCAGAGTGAGCCAGGAGTAGGCTCTGGCCTTATTTTAGGCTTCTCTGTAAAAGCTTCCAATGTGTCTCAAAATGCCTAATCCTCCCTGGCATCTCTCCTTCAGGACATCAAAAGCCTACAATGCACATGGTTGGTCACACCACCTCAAAAAGAGTTGTAAGTGTGATAGAGTCTCACCTCAGAGGAGACTTTTTTGACTGATAGGAAAACATCATATTAAAAATAAACTGCATTTTGTATTTTTTCCAATCTCGGAGTAATGCCTACTCAGGAAAACAATAACTATTTAAGATGGAGAGTTTGCAGAGAGTGGGCAGAATTGCATAATCCTCATTAGACAGGAATTCTTTAAATTTATATAATTTTCTACCTCTGTCTTCTGACCTTATCAACACTGTTATGAGCCTGATTGGGAAAGGGTGGTGCTGCTGCTGAGTCCAAATCAGCTGCTCCTTTGCCTCATGATATGACTTCATGGTATTGTCCCAATAAGAACTGAGACTTCAGCTAGTCCTGATTGTTGCTGTGATATTTTTAAAGTTTTTAAGGCTTGCATACTGTAGGATAAGTTGTCAGGTTTTGGAGAGGCCTACACTTGAGACAGGAGACAAGTCTAATCCTGAAATATTCATGTTTGTCTCTGCTGCCTTGGCTAAACTGTAAGTGGTAAACAGTCTACAGGAGACGTAGTCCCAAATTCAAATGTCCGCCACAGATGAAAGCTTTTCCTGTAGAAAACTAAGAATGAGTCATCTTACAAGGAGTGTTCACCATCTGGACTATTAGTGGGAAAACAAGAAACTGGTTGCAATGTGTGAAGAGAATGTTACTGAATGCTTTTGGTAAATGGTGGCACCAATCTCATGGTTCTCAGATGGACAAGACAGAGATGCAGACTTTTTACCAAACAAACTCTTTTAGAAATGAGTGAACAGAGGCAAGTATCTGACTTCTCTCCCACAATGTCTAAGGGGTGGCATGGACAGGGCTAAATTAATTCCAGAGAGGAAATGCCATTGCTTTTTTAGGGGAATGCTGATGAGCCAAAGGCTTAGTTTCATCTCCTGACCTCGTTGCATTATTCTGTTCAGCAGTATCTAATCCCTTAATGATTTATCTCCTTATCCCAGTCCTACAGAATTTTGCTTTTAAATTTGCAATAATTAAATGTTTGTTCTTTTCTAACTCAGTGAATAATGTGCTGCAACTTAATACTTTTGCCTAGGAGACAGTCCCATAGTGTCTGGGGTTTACATTATCGAATTCAACCATGCAACTGGCAGGTGGACTTTTGAGTGGATTTCTCTGAGGATTGTACTTCTCAGGCCACAGATGCAGATAGACTCCCATGCCTTGTGAAAGAATTCCAGGACCACTTTTTTTAGGTAAAGCAACTTGTCATTCCCCTAAAGAACACATTTTCAGAAGGTTGTAAAACCTCATTAGAGAGTTTAATGAAATTTAATTGTTCTAAACCAAGGATTATTGTTATAAGGTTTTCTGTGTTTTGTGGAAAACATCAAGTGGGCTACCATAAATGTCTTTTACCAAGTTATGTGGGCCAGCAGAAGACTAAGATGCCTCTTTCACTGCATGTCAGTACTTAGCAAAACTGCTAAAATCCACTTTGTTCCTGGCAAAACATTTTCTCCTTGGCACAATGTAAAAGAGATGGGTGGACATTCAGGCTCTGGATGGCACTTTTAGGGGTTACCAGAAAGCTGTTGGGAGTGAGAAACGTTCTACTTTCACCAGAAAGCTGATTCCAGGTGTTGGTCTGGGACTATGCCTGTTGTATTTAATTCTGCAGTGGAGTCAGCATCCATGGAAATTAAAGATCACACACGCTGTGCTGCCTGCTTTGGAAGCACGCTCCATGGTCAGCAAAAGACATCTCAAATCTGGGTAAACATTTTCTTTGGAATGATGTCCAGTTTAATGTAGACCCTGAATTAAATAAGCTCTCAAAATAAGTCATTGCAACTCTAGTTGCATGTGTTGTGACCTCAGTATTCCCTGGTTTCCATTTTACTGGATTTGTCAGAGTTTGTATCTGGAATGTTAGCATGAATATTCATTGCCTTTTTTTTTTCTTCTCCCTAACTAATAATGTGTTCCACAGCAAGAGCTTATAATAGGGCATGATAACCACAGAGCTTCATATTGAAAATAAATTAATTATCTATACAGAAAAGCATTCTGCATGGCCATATATAGACCTTATGTTTGCTATTTTGTGGTTTTGGTGTTAAATCTTCTTTGTGGGCTTGAAGTGACTTTTCTTTTTTATATGTCTTTAGGTTTGTGCTATTTAAGCCCTGAATGATTGCTCCTGACTGACTCTCTCCCTTCCCCCTCCTTTTTCCTTTATACAACAAAAACAAGGTCTTTGCATTAAGAATAAGATTGACCACAGGCTATTTTAACATGCCTCAGCAGCCACTGTCTCTCCCCTTTACTTCCTGTCACATATCCATTTCTACTCATGTGAATCAATCATACCTCTCATTTATAAAATATGGCAGCAATATATATGAAGTTAATACAATAGTTAAAGGAAATATTATTGAAAGGTCTAAAGAAAAATAATTCTTAAAAATCAAATGTTCAGTCCAGTTAAAGCATTGTGCATGTTCCTTGGAGAGGGTCTTCAGTACTATGTATCTCATGGGTGTCATTGGATGTAATTGTTGCCATGCTAAATATTCATGTATGAATAGTCTGGAATAAATTCTCTTGTAAATTGACAGAGGGCAAGTTAGAACTGTCCTTGAGTCTCTCATCTGCATCCTCATTTTTGAAAAACTGTCTCGTTTGCATGTGTGTGTGTGTACTTGGTGAAATTAAACAGGGAAAGCTGCTTTCTTTCTGAAACACTCTGCTGCTTCTATCACCTGTTACTAGCATTGGTTATTTACATCAACTCAGTTTTGTGGTGTAGAAACTGGTTTAAAACAATTAATGGCTGGCAATAGCTCTTTGAGTTGTTGTGCTTGCTGGCCCCACCTGACAGCAGAGTGGGCTGTCAGGACTGTAAACACACACAGAAGGCAACCTCTGTGGTGTGGCACTCACCATCTGAGCCAGGGAGAAGGTGAGCAGAGAGAGAAGGTGGCCAGGCTCACACAGGAAGGTTACAGGAGACACTGAGCCCATAGCTCCTACCCACGGCTTTCAGCACAAAACCAGTCCTCTGGTCCAGCTCATCCAGTCCTCTTCCCACCTAATACTCTGACACAAATGTTGGTAGTCATGACAGTGTTATCCTTTCTGCTGTCTAACCCTCTCTACCAGGTATTGTCAGTCTTTTTTTATGGGTTATGGGGTCTGGATTCATATCTTTCCCTGTTTTGGTGTCATATACTCTGGAACTCTCCTCACTCCATCTTCATTTTTTCTTTCTCTTAAAGACCTGCATAATTAAGTTTGGTTTGGTTTTTTATTCCTTCTGTGTGAGTACTGTTAACTTTGATATTTTATTCAATGGAGAGAAAAAAGTGATTGTTCACACTCCTCAGTGTGCTGAACACTGACACGATTGAAGCTTCTTCATTGCAGTCCTTCCCAGGTCTCATTACTTGCCCACAGCTCTTCCTCAGGTTTGAGCTGTGCTCTGAGCACCTCAGCTCCCTCCTCTGGCCCCTGCCCTGTGTCTGCATGCACAGGGGCACTGCTAGATGTCTTTGTTGGGGCAAGGTGGCCCCTGGTGACTTGCCTGGGTGCAAGGACCTGTGTCAGGCTCCTTAATCCTTTCTGTGTCAGTTTGGTGTTTTTAGGATTGCATCTGTGGTGGTTGGACCCTGGCTGGAGGCCAGCTGCCCACCAAAGCTGCTCTACCACTCCTTAGCTGGAGAGGGGAGAGAAAATTTCATGAATGGTTCATGGGTTGAGAAGAAGACAGGGAGAAATCAGTCACTGATTACCATCACGGACAAAACTGACTCGACTTAAGTGAATTTATTGCCAATCAAATCAGAGCAGGATAATGAGGAGTAAAATGGTTGTTAAAAAGCACCTTCCTCCTACCCTTCCCTCCTTCCTAGAGTTAATTCCCAATTCTCTGTCTTCTCCCCTCTCAATGGTGCAGGGGAATGGAGGTTATGATCAGTTCATCACATGTCATTTCTGCAGCTGCTTCCTCCTCAGGAGTCTCCCCTGCTCCAGTGAGGGGTCCCTCACACAGGAGACAGTCCTCCAGGAATTTCTCCAGTGTGAGTCCTTCCCACAGGCTACACTTCTTCATGAGCTGCTGCAGCATGGTCTCTTTTCCCCCCCTCTGTGCAGTCCTTCAGGAGCCAGGCTGCTCCAGCAAGGATTCCCCTTAGGGTCACAGCCTTCCTTAGGGCATCCAGCTGCTCAGGGGCTGTGGTGATCTCTGTGGACTGCCCTCCAGGGGATGCAGCACCCCCGTGCACCTTCAAGAGCTGCAGGGGCACAGCTGCTTCACCAAGGTCTTCACCACAGACTGCAGGGGAAGCACACTCCAGCACCTGGAGCCTTTCCTCCCACTTCTTCTTCACTAACCTGAGTGCCTGCAGAGCTGTTCCTCTCATACACTCTTACTCCTCTCTTCTCTGGCCCCAATTACTTCTGTGCAATAACTTATCTTTTTTACCCCCTTCTTAAATATATTATCACAAAGCTTCACAATGCCTCCAATTGCTCCCAGCACGATCCTCTGCAGACATTGAATTACTGGTGCATTTTAGACAAAGCCAACATGTGCTTGTGCTGCAGCAGAGAACCACAATCAAACAATCCCTAATATTTAACTCCCTGTCCAGTGGACAAACTGGTTTTAGGGCAGGACCTGTACCAGCCAAGGAGCTGGTACAGGTGGTGGCAGAGCAGCATTTTGCAGACCCAGTACTGAAACCAAAGGGCTTCTGTGCAGGTGCCATGCTCTTTGGCTGGCATCCATGAGGAAGAAGATAGAAAATAAGTGTGCCATGCTTTCTTATACATATGTATTTGGACAGGTCATAGTTTAGCTTGAAAATTCCAACCAGGCAAAAAGTACTTAATCAAATTCATAACCACAATTGTGCAGCAAGGCTGTGATATCTCAAGGGGTATGGCTGTAAATCTTTGAAAGTGAACTTCCAGGCCACTTGGAGGAATGACAAGCTCCTCATCATACGCCTGCAGGAGAACCAGCAGTGCTGCAGGACACCCAGGCTAGGAGTGGGCAGCTGGAGCAGGGTGTAGGATATGCTGATCACCCTGTCAGGAGAGAAATTGCCTCTTCTTTTTCAGTCCATGTTGCCCAGTGCTGCATGATGGCTTGCACTGGCAGGAACTTGATTTGTTGGTGAGGGAAACTGTCTCTGCTGCTGCTCAGGTGAAATCCTGCATGGGGCTGAGCCTGGGGCAGACAGGCTGCCCTTGTGCTTGTGGGGCTCCATCCTTGGAACATGCCAGACAACCCCATATATTAGGTCTAAAAGTCTGAAAATACTAAAATTCTACAAAACTTCCCTCTGGTCCCAAAGAGGAAGAACAAAATGGTGCTGCATTTCTCAGGGCTGATGTTAGGGCTGTGTCCTCTCAGTGGGACTGGCAAGGCTTTTGGGCCAGGAGCAGAGGGACTGGCAGATGATGTGGGACTGGTGCAGAATGTGCAGTTAGCAGCACAAACACACTTGGCTCTGGAGGTGAGGTGGTAAGATATATTTTTTTAATTATTGAGCTGTGTACACATTATGAAACCATTATAGAACCAAACTATATAAAATTCCAAATTGCAAATACCAGCTTATACAAAGGGGTAATAAAATAAATAATACATTAACTAGCTCCAGTACTCTGCATTCACAGACAGTAATGGAACCATATACATCAGAGGCTATAAAAATGCATACATTAAACAGGGTGCACAGTGGTAACTGAGGGTTCATCTTGATGCTTCCTGACTGCATGAGAGTCTATTAGTGCTGGGGGATGGGATCTCTATTTGCTACTTAAGAAATTATTGATTGAGAGAGGGAAATACAAACCTCACAGACTCAGGCTAGTAGGAAAAAGGGTGAGAACTTAGCTTGACATAACACATTAACACTGTAAACAATGTGGACTTTGAAGGTTATTATGTACAACCACTGTCTGCTGTAGTGCAGGATCTGTCTTGGTGTGGGACACCAACAGAGAGCACTGCACTGTGTGCACAGGTGGAACACCAGCACACCTTGCACGTGCAAGAAGGAGGTGTCCTCATCAATGGCCATCCTGCAGATTTTGACAGGGGAAACATTTTGCTCTAGAAATAAACATCCTCTAACTCAGGAAAAAAACGGGGCAAGATCCTTGTCTGGCTCCTGTACAGTGTGGCAGCACTGGTGCCTTTGTCAGAGAGGGCTGTGTGATACCTTTGCATGTGCCAGAGTTAGGTCTGCCCGGGTTTAGACTGGAGTGCTCTTCTCCCATGGCTGTGGATGTGTTCATTCATGTCACTGCATTAGAACAGATTTTCCTGGAGCCTGCATGATGCAGGGAACATCTGAGTTTCTGCATCTACAAAGGAGAACAGAACACTTGGCCACAGACCTAAGATTCAACCTCACCTCACTTCAGGCAAGAATCCTTTCCACTCCTCTTATTCTGTCTCCTGAAGCCCCTTAATTTTTATTTCTGTCCATGTGGTGTTGTGACCCTGAGAAATAGCAGTGTGCAAGTGCTCTGCTACAGAACCCTTCTTGCTCTTTGAATAGTCCCTCAGTTGGGAGAGTTTAGCATGCTAGGGTCTGTGCATCAAATGGCTTACAGGAGTGGCCTACTTGGAAAATTTGGGGAATCTTATGAATGGAAAGAAACTAAAAAAAGAAAGACAGTCTAGAAGGGTAAAACAGCATGTGTATATATATTTACATATAATATTATTATGATAGCCATCTGATAACATCAAATTAATTCAGATGAAATTATTCCTTGATAGGGTTTTGTTACTTCTTTATTTCCAACGTGGCAAACAGATTCATGCCTAGAAATGTTTTCTCTGGGTTTAGGAACCATTCTAAAGCAGAATTTTTGTCTGTTTGACTTGAGTGATATGAATGTCATTATCTACTTGCTGGCACTGAAAATTCATTGTGGGGTTTTTTAAGTCTCTTTTCATTAAAGAGGAAGGAAAAGAGAATTGGAAAGAGAAGTGGAAGAGGAAGAGAGGTTTGGAGACTTCCCTATAATAAGTCTGCTTTCTCTTTGTCAAGTTTTTAATCTGATGCAAGTAAACATTATTCCATTGATTTAACTGACTTCTAGTAAGACAAAGATAGAGCACCATATGAGGCAAAGCTTACATCCTCGTTTTTGTTCTGTCTACAGACAAAACGTATGTTTGATTCTCGAACACCACTAACTGAACCTGTACTTCTGTCCCTTGCTCTCCTCTGGGTCAGGCTCTGATCTCTGTTCCCCTGGTACACAGCTAACAGGTTTATGTTGGTGTGGAAACTGTGCTCTGTTTACACAGATGGAGCAGAGACTAGGGCTCCTGGCTCCCTCTTCTTCACTTGCACAAACCCAAGTGTGATCCATATAGCAATCCACTGAATTTTAATAATTAATTTAAATGGGGGGAATTAAAAATTAGGAACAATTTGTTTTGAAATATATGAACTGAGCAGATGCCATGCCATCTCAGGTACACCGAGTTGACATGCATTCTGTTTAAAAATGCTGTATGATTTCAACTATCAGAAGGGTTTGGAAAGTGTTATACCCTTGACAATGACCTGTATTACAATTAAAGCTCATGATTATTTGCCCAAGAAGACAACAAGATTTGCTATGTAATTTGAGAAGCATTTATAATACTGCTACCCATGTTGTAAGTTGATTATAAATAAAGTTCAGCAGAATTGCTTCCATCAGAAAATCAGAATTCACAGTCAAATAAAGTGTACAACCCTGATGTGTAGATGCTTCGAACTGCTACTGTACATAAATCAGATTCTGCTTAGCAACTGCTGCATATCATGTTTATTAAACACCTTCTGCTTATTACAGCAGAGGGTACTAAAAATTCTGCATGAAAATTTCTCAAATATCTTTTCACATCTTGGATATTTTTTAAAGGTCTCATTGCAGTGAACAGAATCCTTCTGCGGAAATGGTACTTGGGGGCTCTCAACATGTGCTTCCTGTTCCAGTCAGTCACATGGAAAATGTTCTCAGTTTACAAACCAGACAAATTGTTTTGTGTTGTTGCTTTAGTCCTAAGGCTCAACCCAGCATAAGGAGAATCAAGCTTCCTACTTTCAATATCATTGAGCATTTTGCTAAAAGTAATGGCTCTTTATGAGTTCTGGGAAGTATTTGAAAAAAGGCTATTTCATAAGGAGGTAAACTTGCCTCTGTGTTCCAGAAGAATGCTGGAGCAAGTGACAGCTCAACACAGAAAACAGCCCTTTACTTATCAGTGATTCTTTGGCACAAGCCTTGCTATGAAATAATTTCTCAGGGCTAGTCCACCATTTCATAAGTGACACACATTCATCACAGTGTCCCACATTTACACACTACAACAGGCCTTTTAAACTAGTCACAGATGCTACGGGGGTCTGATAGATTGAAAGTAGTCAGCTGCATACTCTGACAGCCATTACTGTCACAGTGTTTTCTAAAACGTCAGGCTCCATTTATATCTTACAAAAATAAAATAGCACCAGAAATACCAGCTTTGAAATAACTTTCAGTCCATCTCTTGCAGCTCCTTCTCTGTTCTGCTCTTGGCCCAAGCTTTTCTTGACTGTTGAGTGCCACTTCTTGACCTCTGTCTTCTAGCTGTAGCACAAATGTCAGCTCTCAGACATTTGTACTACATTACTCCATCTCTGCAACTTCTGCTAAGCCAGCCACAAAATTAGTGTTACTAATATGTTTATGCAGCTAGCTGGGGTGGAAGAACTCTGGAGGGTTAACCAGACCATCCATGCAGGGTGTCTGGCCAAATGCTCTGTGGACTTTGGTGATTACAGCTCTGAACTATTCCTGGCATGCATACATAAATATAAGTATAAATATAAGTATAGGTATAAATATAAATATAAGTATAGGTATAAATATAAATATAAATATAAATATAAATATGAATATAAATATAAATATAAATATAAATATAAATATAAATATAAATATAAATATAAATATAAATATAAATATAAATATAAATATAAATACTTTCATTCACTGCATGCAAAGCTAAACGAAGTAGCAACACAGAGATTGTAGCACTGCAGAACACAGTGGCCCAGGTCTCCACCAGGACAAGTGTGGAACATGTAGCAAGGCTCTGTACAGCCACTCTTTTTCTAGGACTGTGGTTTGCATCAGCTCAGGCTTTGATCTGTAAATCCTCAACTAATGCTCCTCTGTATGAAGAATACCTCTTGGGGAATGAGTGCTATGCACCTCTTCAATCATGCAGCCAACTCCTCCCTGAATAAATTGCGTGGGAAATGGACATAGCCATTCTAGGTTATGATGAAGAACCCCTATTCCAGGACAGAAAAATCTTCCTCAGCAGAAAGTCTCACTCTGATCATACTGCAGTATGCCTTGTGGCTTTTTTACAGATCAATTATTGCTTGATTAACTATATAGGTAACGGGAAACTGGGAGAAACACTGGGAGGTTTTGTGACACGGTAAATCTTAGAAGCTCTTTATCATAATTTAAAACTTTTTTTCCTACTAATTGTGCACATTTCTTAGCTGCAGAGCTCCTGTCTGCAATACAAGCAGTGAAAAATGTTACCTGGAAAAGAATATATTTACATAATCACAAGCTAATTACTGTTTGTCATAAGTAAAATCAAGGAATTATTACCATGCACAACTTGTTTAGTTGTACATGGATACAGTTGAACTGCTGCCTTGTTCTACCCTAGAACTGGTTATATTTGCAAACAGTGTTCAAAAAACCACTCTGCTAACAGCCAGATGCACTTTCTGTTTCAAGATGTGCTGCTCCCTCTCTTCACTCTGCCTTTTTTTTTGGTAGCATTCCTCCTGATTTAATCTAGTTTTCCTGTGGGTGGAATCTGGCACAAAAAATATGTAAAGAGCTTTATATCCATCTGCATCAAAGGTGCTGTATAGATACCAATTAGGAAAAATGACACTCAGGCACTTCAGGTGTATTTGAAAACAGTTGGCAGTGCTTGATGCTAGAAATACAGAACTACTATATCCTGTTAGGTAAACTGAGATAGCCCTATTAATTCCAGCTGAGCCTTACCAGTTTATCTCAGCTGAGGATCTTGAGGACCTGACCCCTAAACTCGAGTCTCTTCCCAGCAGCAACTCAGGACCCAGCCAAATGCACACTGTAACTCCATGTATTAATTAAAGAAGTGGAAATTATTTTCTATTTTGGAAAGTTGTGGGGAATGATGTATGGATAACAGCTTGAGAATTCAAATTATGCCACAGATCAGCATGACCTGCAAGAAGCAAAAATGTTTTGACTACTACTCTAAGCAAAATCAGGATGGATGTCATAGATTATCCTTGCATGCACAAATCCATAGCTGCATGTTTTATGCTGTTTATAAGTAGCTTTATTAACTGAAGTTGACTGCTAAATTTTCGTGCTTGTTTGGGAAAACTTCAAAAGTAAACAGTGGCAAAGAGCACTGTGCTATTTTTCCACAGTTATAGTCTTGCACATTTTTGTGCATGTCAGAATTTTTTTGTACCTATGATCAAGGTAAAAGAACAAATCTAAAAGAATTACAGTTAGTCTTTGATTTTTGGAAGCATTGTGTTATGTACAGTGCACTGAAGCATCAATCATGCTGATATGATAAGAACAAGACATATAAAAGGACCATGTTCTCTGAGATTTTCTTAAATCACAGTGCTCCTAACTTTACTACATGCTTCATGTACATGATGAAAAGTCCCTATCAGCTGCATCCAAGTAACTGATATGTGTTAACACAACACATCTCTCTTGTCTTCTTTTCTTCCCCTTCTCTTCTGTCTTTTTCCCCCTTCCCTTATTAAAGGCAATTTCTTTCCAGCTATCTCCAGTTTGTTATTAAAATCTTACCTTCAGCAGATTTTGATGGTTTTGATGGTCTTGGTTGTTTTCATGTAATGTCAGTGTCATTTGAAATTAAAATATATTGAGACTGTTTCATAGTTACCTTGATTGGTCTAAATGGACAAATTGGCAGTGCTTTACTAATGCTAGTGTAGATATAAGGAAAGAGTGTTCCACAGATTCAAGAATTGTACTAATATAGTTGAAGATCTGATTATGCGGCTGACAGGGAATAATACTCCATTGCTGTTATTTCTCCCAGTGTTTTACATGACTAGAACTATGTAGATTTTTTAATACTTGTTAAGCAACCAAAACCACAAGTTCTGTGTAAAACTCTCTAATGCAGTTGATATGCTACTGGAAATCTAATCAAAGCTACTTTACTGAATATTGTTGGAAGACTTTTTAATCTAGAAAGGAAAAGGGATTCAGGTTAGGAGGCTGAGGGAAACAGGTGTTTTCCATTATGCTGCAAATTTTGTTCCTAAGGCTTCTTATGTTTTCTTCTGCCATGTAGGACACAAATATCTCCCATGTATATATTGGTCATACTTATGAGTATTTAATAGCGGTTCAGGAGAAAGCATGTAGTTTCAGGAGAAAGCATGACACACAACTTCTTTTCAGGTCTAGTCTTCCTGTTGAAGGCATTACAGTATTCAGGCTGTATACCTGCTTTTTTCCTAACAAGAAAGATTATTTCTCAAGCTAACTATATATTTTTTTTCTATGACATTATACAAGTAATAGTATTCTTTTGTACTTGTACAACAATTATGGGAACAAAATCCCTACTAAGCACAACCCTCTTCAGGCTGAATTTGCTGCAGCACACAAAAGGAAATCAAAATAAAAGAAGATATTTATGTAATCAGTGGTAATATGTGATCAGCTCTATGCCTCTGTGTTTTTAGGCTTCTATTTGACACTTTCTTATGAAACAGTAGGATCACTTGTAATAACATCTTTGCCTAGCCATATTTGTATTGATATGTATA
The DNA here is from genome assembly GCA_034336665.1 of Luscinia megarhynchos. NCBI lineage: Eukaryota > Metazoa > Chordata > Aves > Passeriformes > Muscicapidae > Luscinia > Luscinia megarhynchos. Next base: position 47,522,354 of record CM067568.1, read on the forward strand.
GAACAGCGTGTTGAAACTCCCCTCTAAGAAGATACTTGAGGTCACATAAAATAAACAAACAAATAAACAGACAGACTTTTCTTCCTTAAGCTTATCTTCTTGTGATCATGGAAGGTGGGACATCTTTCTCCTGTTTGATTATCCTAGACTTAAAATCACAAGCCTGATATGTTAAGCACACATGTTCATTTAAAAATGTGGGGTTTTTCCTCGTAAGCAAGACACTTTTGGGAAATTATCCTTTTATTGAATATGTTTTAATTTCCTTGGAAAATATATTGGGGTGAGGAATGGGGTGGGGGGAGGAGGGAGAGAGAGAGAACCTTTTTTGTTAATCCTCTGCAGGAAACCACAACAATCAATCCCCTTTGGCAGCTGTTTTGTTCTTCAAATATCCTATCACTTTTTAAACTGAT